>JAEQBH010004137.1:0-541524 GCA_016808115.1 Tetrastigma voinierianum | reverse complement strand
GCTAAAGCTAGTAATGCGGGTAATTTTCTCAAAACAATACTTTTGGGAAAATAAAATAAGGATTAACCGAACACTTAATTTAGAATGAATAAGTGATAAATGCCTTAAAGACTAAAAATTCAAATGCGATGATCCAAAATTGCAAATAATTTTTCAAGCTAATAAAATTTTAGTGGGCAAGCTCAATTCAACTCCTAGTTTGAAAGCATTTTTCAAACAAATTCTAAAATTCCATTTTTCTTTATTTTTAAAAGTAATATTTTGGTACAAAACTGTGAAAATTAAGGACTAGTAAATAATTTTTACTATTTCTATAAAATTTATTTACATATTACTCTTTTTATTAATTTTTGGTTAAATATTGGCTATCTTTTGAAATATCTAGAACAGAAATATTCTATTTATATATAACCTCTGTTGTAATATAATTAAGATGTTAATTTTAAGTATATAAAAAACAAAAAACTTAATACTTAATAAAAATATGATATTAAAAAAACAAACAATTTCATATGCCAAAGCTAATAAAATTAACTTTATTAAGCGTTGATAAAATAAAAGTTGTATTCGATATTTAGTAAAAAGCGAAGCAGCACACTATAAACTTTTGAGCTTTGGCTTAGCTTAACTGTTGGTTATTAGAGATATAATTTCTATTTGTCATTTTCTATCATTTAGAAGGTTGAAATTTAAATGAATTAAACATTGCAATAATTTATATATTATAGTATAATTAAATATATTTAAATTAAATAAATAATTTATATTTATAGAGATAAAATCAAATTATTCACTATATTTATATATTTAAAAATCAAAGTATTATATATACATTACATTTATATAAAGAAATACTTATTCCTTACTTATTTTTATCAAGAACAAAATTATAAGCGAATTTTAATGAATTCTAAATAATTTATATTTTATTATTATTTATGTAAAATATCGGGTGATATATCTCCCGCGATATATCGATATATTAAATATATCTCGAATATATATAATTATATCTCGATATCACTTAGATATATCCGATATATTTGTAAATTCAAGTATACGATAATTATTTTCCCATAATATGAGGAAAAACATAATAAAAATGTCCGCATCCACATATTACCTAGCTAGACTGGACTATATGTAACATAGAGTATCTTCTCCACCTACAAATCAACGTTTACTAAGTTATGGTTAAAGTATTTAATTTCTAATATTTTTACTTTTTTTATTATAATCTTCGTATTATATTTTCTTTTAATTAAATTCTTAACCTTTGAACTAGATATTTTGATGGAAACATTTTATTTTAAAATTTAGAAATTTTGAAAATACTTTTAAGATATGATATGAGTCTTCGATTTCATGTAAAGAATATTTACTTTATATATATATATATATATATATATATATATATATATATATATATATATATATATATATCGCAATGTTACTTTTTATATAAAAATCGCTTTAACTTTCTATTTCTTAAACTAAAAGCATTAATGACTCAAAAAAAAAAAAAATGTTTTGCCAATCATCCATATTTCCTATTGTAGAAATTAAACCATGATAAAACCCAACCCTATCGTGGATGAAACATCATATTGAATTCAATCAAACAGAATCCAGTCCCCAAATTCATAGCTTTTATGCACTTTCTTTTCAATTCTTGTTTTTCTTTTTGTTTTTGATGTTGCTAAGCCGTTTTCTTCTGCCAGGCACCATTGAAATTAGAATTTCTACTATGGCCATGTCCACTTTGGCGGTTCATTACCATGAATTAAACGAGGCCTCGATCGGTAACTACGAATTGGTATATTCTCTAAGAATTTGGTCTTTCCACGATTCATGGCTGGGACTAGTCCAAATGATCCGGAAGTTGGCATTGAAATCTGCGGACTCTTTGGGGGGTCCTTGGTGGTGATTCAGTTTTGCGGCGGTTTGTTGAATTTGAATCCTTTGTTAAAATTATGACGAACATGATGCAGGTTCCAACAGAGTTGTGAATAAGAAGATTGAGAGTGAGGTTGGGGGTCTGAGAAGAGAGTTGAGTGATAAAATTGAAGAAAAGGAAAATGCCGATGAGGTCAATCACCGATTTGAAAAATTGAGTGAGATGTTGGAGAAGAAGTTAGGGGTGTGGAATTTTTGAGGAAAAAGGTGCGACAAAATATTTGATGATTTGATGAATGTTAAGGGTGATAATGGGGACAGGGAAGTGATTTTGGATGAGATCATGATGGTTGCCAGAGACATGCTTGTGAAAGAAATCCAAAGGCATGCTGGTTATGGGCGTAGGGGTCGGCTATGCGCGAGTTTTGGTGGGGGCCAGGGTTCTTGCGTGGGAAACCATTTTTATTATCGGAAAGGTTAGGCTTTAGTTAGAAAGATAAGTCAACTCACGGTTTATAGATATTGAAGATGTTGAAGTAGGAGTTTTGGAAAGGCTTGGAGATAAATGTTTTCGCTAAAGGGGATAGTGGAGTGTTCGAGATGGGCGGGAGGACCAGCTATTATTCGACTATTGCTGGAACATGTTAACGGGTGATGTTTATGCTCTTCTATGTTATTTTGAGTAATTACGCCTTCTGATTTTTTGCATGACATGAGCAATCCTATATGTCTTATGTTTGCAAACTGTTGAAGGATAATGTTTACATCAAGCAGAGGGACGATAAGCGAGGATAAAGTTGCAGCCATGTCCTTAAAAATAAAGAAAGCGAGAAGTATAAACTCTTCGCAGAAAACTTGAGGAAGCATCTGGCAATAACATGTTCTGGTAATAGCCTACTGGAGGTAATATTGTCCCAATAATCCAGTTCAATCCACTGCTCTACACTGAAGAAAGCACTTATCAGGGACATTTGCTCAGAAACTTCACGATTTCAACATCTTCTGCAGATATATGGCCGTAGTTGCGACACCATCTTTTCGAGGCTCAACGCAGCTGCTTTAAGATAATAAACCTGATTATGCATGCTCCTAACGACCTTGACGCCGAAGACTTCGTGCATGGTCAAACTAAGTCATAACCGGCATGCCTTTAATTTGCTTCTGGCCCACTCAGAATTCATCAAATATTTTGTCCCCGTGGCACAACCTCCGCTTCAAGACTATCATCTCACTCCTCAAGCGGAAGTGATGACCTCACCAGCATTTTCTTTTTATTCAATTTATCCTCAACTCTCTTCTAAGACTGACTTCCGCTCTGATCTTCTTTAACTACTAAGCTTCTAGGAACTGCATGTCGTGATGAATCATATTTAATAGAAGATTCAACTTCTCATGGCTCTCAAATAGAGAACAAGGACATCTCGAAATCCCATATTTCAGTAATGCTGTCATTTGGACTAGTCCCGAGCTAACTGAACCAGTACCAGAACAACAGAAAATATACTAACTAAATTACCTACCGTAATCGGAGATTCACCGATCAACAGTGAAATCCAAAAAATGAACACATGGTCGAAATGTTCCGGGTTTCAATGTTACTATCAGCTTGAAAAAAAAAACAAGAAATCTGAAAAGAAGTGTTATCAAGCATGGTGGAAGACTGTGAGATCAGCGACATGAATTTAGTATGTTGTTCATCGCAGGTAGGTTTATCATGGTTTGAACTTGCAATATGAATGATGTATTCATTTTTTGTGAGTCGTAATGCTGATTCGGCTGGTACATATAAAGGAAGTAACATTTCGATATCAAAAAATATGTATAAAAGTAAGCATTCCTTGCATGGAAATGAAGTATATGTATATCTTTAAATTAATTTCAAAAATTTCTAAATTTTAAAATAGATTTCCATCTAAAGAAGATACGGTTCAAGGTTAAGTAAACTGGAAAAACTGAAATAGTACTGACACATTATAATAAAAAATTAAAGTAAAGAATTAAATCTTTTGTAACTTCTGTGTAGTAAATGTTGATTTATAGTAAGAATATATCATGCATAGTCTAATCTAGCTAGACTGTATGTGAATGTGATGTGGCTTTGTATCTTTATCTACATTGTGGGGAAAATAATTTTCCATTGATAACTAAAAAGAATTACCTTCAACGTATAATCTTAAGATTTTTTAACCCTACTTAAGTTTTACAACCATTTTTACTAAATCCTATTTATGTTATATTTTGCACGTTTTCAATCTTGGCTAAAGCCACGCTTCCCCATATTTATTTTATTTTTTCACAAATTTAATAGAGAATTAAATTTTATGTCATTTTTTCACAAATTTTATTCCATATCTTCTTTCATGCTTTTACCTTTACTCAAAGATTAAAATATCGGTTTCAACGAATATATCAGTACTTGGAATTTACGGATATATTGGATATACTGAAGATATTGGAGATATATCCGATATATATCAATGAATAATTTTACCTAAATATCAATAAAATATAAATTATTTAAAAATTCATTACAAATGGTTTATAATTTTAAATTTTGATAAAATAAGTAAGAAGATTATTTTATAAGTGTAATGTATATATTAATACTTTTACGATTTTAAATATATAAATATAATGAATAGGTAATTTCATTCTATAAATATAAATTATTTGATTTATTTAAATATATTTAATTATACTATAATATATAAATTATTGCACAAAGCGAAGATTCATTTGAAATTTCCAGCGTTCTAATGATGAGGAGCCTGACAAGTAGAAAGGATATCTCTAATAACCAACAAAAGAAAAGTTTGAAAAGTTTGAAAGTCTGAAAAGTTTGTACGGGGCATTTGTGGTAAAATGCTGAATACAACTTTTATTTTACTGAATACTGAATAAGGCTTAATTGTATTAAGTATGAAGTTGTTTGTTTTTTTTATTATTGTATTTTTATTTAGTATTAAGTTTTTTGTTTTTTATATACTTAAAAATAACATCTTAATTTATATGAAAGCTTAATTTGTTGAACTTGATAGAAGCCAGAAAAATATATTTATATAATATATGTATAATATCATAACATTTTAATAAAAAAATAAAAAAAAATTTTATTATGATAAAATTTTTTTATTATCGTATTCAAAAAATAATAATTATATTTATTTATTTTATATAATTAAAATAAAATATATAAAATTAATAATTAAAATAAATAAATTGATGAAGTAAATTTACATTTATATATATATATATATATGATTGTTCTTTTAAAATATTTTGTGTGGATTTTAAAGATTTTAGAATATTTTGGGAATATTTTAAAATATTTTAAAATCTTTTTAAAAATATATTTTAGTTTTTTCTATTCAGAAGAAAAATTTTAAAATCCATAAATAAGTCATGCCAAAAAAAAAAAAAAAAAGTCTAAATTCTGAAAGCAAATTGCTTTGAGAAAAAAGCTAAAAAAAGAGACGCCCCCTAAGTTGTTGATTTAATAGTAAATTTATCATCTTAAGAGAAATCTTAAAAATGCGGGTATATGTAGTCTGGAAAAAGCAGTACGGGGCAAAAAGAGAATCCCATACAGTGGATTTACTCTTGTAACCTTTGAGTTACTTAATTTCTTATCTTGCACCAATATTAAAATGGCTAAAAAGCGATGTTAAAATGGCCAGATTTAATCACGTCACGATATTAGCATGTACTTATGAGTAATTCTCACTCTCTCCTCTCTTCTCTATAACTATAACCACATTATATAACCCACACTCCATTTCCACTTATATATACTCTAATATTTGTAGGCGCTGAAAGTCCACCTTCCTTACTTTATTTGTTTATTTTATTTTTATTAAGCTTTGTTTTGGTTTTCAAAAATATAATAAATAAAAATTAGCCTATATTTAAAATATACAACAAATTGTCGTTATTTTAAATATAGTAAAAATTTTACTTTAATTTTTAAAATCTATTAAATGAAAATTTAAAATTTATTTTTAAAAATATAAATAAGTGTGGATTATCTTAATTTTTTAAATAATTTTTAAAATTACGTTTAATTTTAATACATTAAATGAAAAATCAAAAATGGATGAGTTTGAAACAATATTTTTAATAATATTTTATTTTTATCAATTTCAAACTCATAAATCTCATTTCGTTTAGTAGGTTCAAATTAAATGAACACAAATAATTGTTAAAAATTAAAAAATAAAATAATTTATTTATATTTAAAATTTTGAATTTTTTATTTAGTAGATCTAAAATTACGAATAATTATTTATATTTTAAAAATAAAATTTAATTTTTATTTAATAGATTATTAAAACTAAAAATAAAATTCTAATAAAAAATTAAAAAATAAATAAAGTGGTGGCGGGTGTTAGATTGGGTTGAATGTGAGAGTGTTGGAGTTGAAATTTGGAGAAACAAATGTTAGGAAGAGTGGGTAGGTGTCAATTAGGCGGGAGCGGAAAAGAAGAGAGAGGAGAAAGTGAAGAGTGCTGGGTCCCACGGGACAACGTGGTGCGTCGGCATCATCGCATCGGTCATTTTAACATTGTTTGTCAACTGATTTGAATTATGACAATCTTGGCAGGAGCTACGAGGAGTAAATTAGGAATACTCTTTAAAGCGAAAAAAAAGTTTCATGTTTAATTGGAATATCGGATACAACATTAGGATTTTTGCACCTTTTCCAATTTTATATACAATTAGTTAATAAATAAATTTCATTTTCAAAAAAAAAAAAAAAAAAAAACATAAACAATACACTTTGTCCTATTTAAAAAATTTTATGTCATGTTTTTTTTTAACTTCTTGATTGACTAATTGCAGCTCCTACCCTCGAATTTGGTGACCTCTAATTTGTGTTTTGATTCATTGATTTGGAAATAATTATAAAATATAAATAAAAAAAATGCAAAATACTAATTTTCTTCAATTTCATAAAAAATAATTATGTTTACCTTAATAAACTATAGGAACTATTGAAACACATTTCTAAAAACTTGAATTAGTAGTGATAATTAGAAGCGAACAGCGGAGTTAGTATCAGAAGGTGCCATATCCGTAGCTAACCAAAGTAAACCCTTCCAAATCATCAAAAACCATGCTCCAACGGAGATGGCATCGGAGGTGGCAAAATGCCATCTGTGATTTTGAGGTCTTATATTTGGCGCCTTTGAAGAGAATGCGACGGATGCAAAACTAAGCGTTGATGGCTCTACATGCATCTCAGTGGTATATTATTTCAAAAATTATAAAAATCTGATTGAAAGGGGAAAAAAACATCTGTAAGATCCTTTGTCTTGGCAGCAAGAACCCGGCTTCCACTAAGATATTATAAGAAGACACCCAACCCTTGTGGATTTGTGCGAGAAAGGGAGGGAAGAGGAAAGAAAGAAGGAGGGAGGAGGGAAGAGGAAGAGAAAGAAGGAAGGAGAAAAGAGAGCAGTGCTAAGTCAGGAAAATGCGATGCGAGATAGAATGAAGGAGGAAGAAGGTCTTGATGCGGTGCGGTGCAGACAGAATCCGTTATGTGAGAGGGCGGGGGGAGGAGGGAAGATGGGACGAAGGAGGAGGAAGGCGGAATCGTTTTTTAGGGCGATGGGTGTGCCTTCTTTATTAAATTCAATGTTTTATTTTAAATTAGTAATTGCTCATTCTTATAAATTGCAATTTAAATGTTTGATTCAAAAGCGGATAAATTGCAAATTTTAATTTATTATAAATTTTTATTTTAATGATTCATTTATATACTTCATAAATTGCTCATTTTTTTAAATTGATTATAATTTTTTTAATTAATAAATTGCTCATTCTTTAAATTGACAAATTGATTTTTTAAATTTAAATTGATAAATTTATAATTTTTTAATTGATAAATTGCTCATTCTTTAAATTAATTAGAAATTTTATAATTGATAGATTTATTTGTATACTTTATAAATTGCTTATTCTTTAAATTGATTAGATTTTTTTTTTTTTTTCTTAGATGGATTTGCAATATATTGGTTCTCTAAGCTGATTTGCTTATAGAGCAGCTTAGGAATTTATGATGATATTATTCGAGGAAGCGATCCACGGTATTGACCTTGGTACAAAATGAAGTCGTTAAGATTGAGAAAATTCGCGAATGACAAAGAACTACTCATAGAAGAAGATAAATTAATTGTGTGTGGGGCAATACGACGAATCTGAGTGCGAGATGACAACAAGGTGGTGCATTACGGCAAGAATATTTCTGCAATGCCCAAAACTTCGTGGAAGCGTCATGAAAGGGCAGACCCTCCAATCTTCTATTAAAGTCGTTGGTGATATAAATGCAAAATGCGGCAAATTTGTGGGTTTCACGTCAAATTGAAAGACTCGATAAAATGAACTTTGCAAAGCGAAATAATGTAAGATATAAACTTTTAATTTAGACACTAGTATGATTTGATATTTGAGCCCAATGGCGGAATAATTTCATATGTTTTTCGAGGTTAGTGAAGCAAAATGTTTGCTAAGATTCTTTGGAAAACCATTTCAATCTGAGCATTGTTGAATATATTAGAAAATAGGCGAAATGGGCGTAATCGACCGGTAATAAGAGAAGCCGAAAAACTGCGTTCGTAGCGGTAGTCTGCTAAATCAGCTCATGTTGAATCTTGTTATTGACTCCATGGTAGGGGATGACAGACCCTCGTCCTCTCCCAACCTCGATAGGCCATTGGGCAGAAAGGCTCTGAAGAAACAACTTAAAAACAAAGAGAAGCAAACCGATGTTGAAGAACCATTGAATCAAATCGCATTGCGGAATGAAGAATGGAAGTGGGTGACAAAAAGTTGAGTGACACAACAAAATTTATGCTGAATAGGAGATAGCATTGGAGACGACATCGTAAGCGAGTTAGAAATTGAAGAAAGACGGTCTGAAATTCAAGTAAAATGAGATGAAAATTATGAAGCGATACTCTTGACATGGACCCACTTTACGCAACATATTGGAATAACTGAAAGATAGAGTTATGAAGGGGTTTAATTTTTAGTTGTTATTTATTATGTTCTTTATTATTTTTTAAATTTGTAGTCATTATTTATTATGTTGCAGTGGAATTGAAAATATAACTTGAAATTGAAATTGGAATTGAAAATACAACATGAAATTGGAATTGAAATTAAAATACAACATGAAAGTGAAATTAGAATTAAAAATACAATGTAATTAATTTGAATTAAAATACAACATGAGTGACGTTACTTTAGGTGAAAATACAAGCTCAACTTGAAATTGATGAGGTTATTAGTATACCGTATGGATTCTTACTGAATGCTCGATAAGATCATTGTATTGAGAATGAGTAATGCGTCACGATCGATAATGAGTTTGCATGAAGTTTTCTAATTCTGGTGTATACGCGTAACGACCTTACACGGGCGGATTGCATCACTTTCCATCCAAAGTCATTGTTCTGATATCCTTAGTCCTCAATGACCATGTCTTATTATTATGCACGCTTTCATAATATCTGCAAGTGTTTCTTCATCCCAAAACGTGCTAGTCCCACGCACAATTCAAAACGGGCTTTGAAAACTTTGAATGCCGGCTCTACATCTTTTTCTTGCCGACTCTTATGCTTTGGCAAAATGTTTTCTTCAAACCTTGTGGACGAGGAATTGTTTTTACAAATGTCGACCGGTTTGGATAAATACCATCGGCTAGATAATATCATTCCATACTCATGACCGTGTTATATAGTTGGTGGAGGAGCATGACCATTTTGCTAATAATAATATAAAGAACAGGGGACCTATCTAAAACATTTGTAATCATTGATAGACGAATTAGACCCAGAAAAGTGCATGCCATCATCCAAGATCTTGAGGAGGCCACAGCTTTAAAATGATTGTTGGTTCATGACAATGACCGGTATACATGCTGCCCATGCGGGATTGGACTTAATTTTCACTTCCAATGCATGCAATCAATACTCCCTAATAACATGCCAGGAAAGCCACGTTGTTTACCCGTTTGTAGCAATCGAGCAATATCGATATTGTTTGGTGACCTCGAGGTAATGGTGTAAACATTGCGATCTTTTGCTTTCTAAACATCTCCCAAGACTCTCTGTGGCCGTGCTTTCTCCAATTCGATGTATTCATCACATGTCTGCCCGGTGTTGCGTGGCAAGAATTCTATAAGCGGTTGTTTATATCTTTTGGGATAATGAGCGAGAACTCTATGACATCTGTTCTTTGGATGAAGTATGGATCATATTGATGCGGCCTGCTACCCGATTGAAAGAAAAGAGGGCGATTCGTGGGCATAAGCCGAAAAAGCTTTCTCATATACACAAGGGAGTAGCAAAATAATTCCACGATAAAGTCTTTCGTGACGCCCGACTCTATCCACGATTAGCGATTGTAACATAGGCGGAACCCACGATGCGCTACTTTATTAGGTACTTGGCTAAGAGCTTCCGCCCGGACGCTTCTAGTTGTAGCATACAACACATCCAAATCATTATTATCTTCTTCTTCAATATTGAGGATCTCTCGCAAATATTAGGAAAAGCAAGTCGTATCGCGATGAGCGAAAATATGAAAGGATAAATAGTGAAGGAATCTTTGGGCTTGGAAGAGAGAATGTAGATAGATATGGATGAAAAACATAGAGAAAAATTATCATATTTATAGACAATTATAATTTTTTAATTTTTATTTTAATGGTTAAATTTTCAATTTTGAATTTCAGTTGAGGGTGAAATTTGAATTTAAATGGAGACAAAATTTGAAATTGTGAAATTTGAAATTTGAAATTTGAGAGTATTTACTATACAAATATATAGTTAAATTACGATCGTTATGAAAAATATACCCGTTAAATATAACGTATTAAGTTTAAATTTATATTTTTTTAATAAAAGCATTTAATTATTAAAATGTATACATTTATTCTGTGGAACAAAAACAGCATTTAAAGTCTTTGAAACAACACAATTCAGGTTGCAAAATGGCATTTGGCACCTTGCACTGGCAACTTCCATTGGGTTGCTCTTATAAATCTAAAGACACTTACCAATTGAATTACTCTGGTACGAAAAAAACATAATTTTTATTGCGGATTTTTATAAATAATTTTATTTTAAAAATATGGGAGTTGAAAAACTTACTCTTCGAATTATTTCATTTTTTTATATTAATGGGTTAAAATAAATAAACCGAGTTTAATATATAGCAAAGTAAAGTAATTTATTAAATTTAATTTAGTTTTCTTTTTTTCACTTTTCTTTGTTTCCCTCTAGCTTCTTTTCTTTTTTTGACATTTCTAATAACTTACAAAATTTAAAAGATATTTTATAACAAAAAATAAACCTATTATAAATAGGACATTTTTTGGTGGGTTGAATTGAGGTGGTGTTTATTTTTTTGAAAGGAAAATAATTTTATTAATTCAGAAAGCTTGTAATATATTGTGAGATACAAGATACAAATTGTTAAAAATCACTTCAAGGATAAAAAAAATATCCATATTAATCTACTTTGCCCGTGTAAAACAGAAATTTACTATTAATAAGTTAAGTTTAATTTACATTTTGTTGAATTTACAAATGTAACAAAATTTCTTAGTCTTTATATAATAAGATGAAACAAATAAAAATGAGCTTTGAATAAACATATAAAATTAATTTATTAGTTTAAGCCTATTTTATTTTCCTTCAAATTTTCTTTCCTTTCACTTTTCTTTTCTATTTTCTTTCCTTGGCATTTTTTGAGTTCTAAATTGAACCTAAACAAAAAACTATAGACTCAAAATAAAATAAGAACAATCAACATACATTTACAATTAACATTCGATTTATCTTATCCATACTACTAAAAATAACCGGATTCTGAGGACCAAATTACCGACCTAAAAATTGGTCGGTAGTATACGACTTAAATCACGACCATTTAGAGACCAAAAAGGGTTTGGTCAAAAAAATAAATTTTCAATAATTCGGAGAATAAATGCAGACCATAATTGCAGGCAATAATTTTGGTCATAGAATTGATACGTAATTAGAGCGGGAAATGGCGTAAATTACCGACCAATTGCAGGCCAGTGCGACCAAAATAAATTTACATGAAAAATGGTCGGTAGCAAGACCAAAAAAAACTACAACTTTTATTAATTCTGCAGGCCAATTATTTGGTGCGGTAAATGGTCGATATTCTGGAGCCCGATTCACGGAGAACGATTAAAGACCAAAAATAAATTAACATTAAAATTGGTGGTAAATCAAAAATTGCAATTCTGGAAGCCAAATATGTGGTCGGTATTAAATGGTCGATAGTTTCTCATAAATACGTAGTTTTAGATCCTTGTCCGTCGCTTTGCTTTCGGTATCCGCCGGCTAGGGCTTGAGTTACGCCTTGTTTCTTTGCTTGAGTTATGTACTTGTTTTTGCCCTAACTTAGAACTGTTCTTCCTTATTGGTAAGTCTTCCTACCCTTTCGTTTGTTCCGCTCATTCGGTTCTTTATTAGGTATCGCTGTTTTTGGATTTTAGTTTGGTTAGTTATTTAGCCAAAACCGGCTCAGTTCCTCCCTTGTTTTAAGGTTTTGTTTAAGGTTTTCCCTTGATTAGATGTTATTGTTTTGATTGCCAACAGGCTAATGTGTTTGGGGATGATAATGAACCATATTTGAAAGTTTACCTCTTTTATTTAGCCAATTTCTTGTTTTCTGGTTCTATAACAGTCGTTTCAGACCACCACCACCACGACGCCACCTCCTCTCATAATCAACACTATCTCTCTTTAAGCAGCTTACCTCTTTTATTTCTCTTCTTTCATTCTTACTTCTATTTCATGGTTCATAAATGGGTTATTGCTGTCCACTACTTGTGGCTGCATGTTGTTCGGCTGACAGATCGCTTTTTGGGAGCTTTGCCACTCTGCTTCTTTGGGTTTTTCGGCGCATGGGAATAATATCGGGCGGTCTCGAGCTGATGAAATGCCCGTGCCGATCCATTTGTTTGGTTCATTCGAGGAAAATGGGAGCATGAAGTTATGATGTTTGTTTATTAACGAGATCAATAAGGAAGTATAAGAGAATTTGGAGATGATACAAGCTGCAGGTGTTTTGTGAGGAAATTGGCTATAGAAAGTTAGGTTCTTTTAATGCTATCACGATTTCTTTATTTATCCTCGATATCATGTACACTTGCTTGATCAATTGAATCAATCGCCATGCTAAATGGTACGACGCTTGTCATTGCCATTGTTTGCCTTGGACTTTAGCCAATCATAGAACCTGCTTCTCCTAGTGCATTCATTCTATCACTAAAATTACATGGCACCTCGTGATAGAATTTCTTGTTAAAAAAAGCGTGGTGATAGCATTTTATTAGTATTTCTTTTGTTTTTCAAAGCATGTGTTTACATGACTAAACCACAAATTCTGTTTTACCTATCAAAGAAAAGAAAAAAACATTATGGCTTAAACTACATCTTTCCATGAATGCAGTTAGCGAGGAAGATATTTCCTGTTCACTACTACAAAGCTATGAGATTATTTAAAGCACGGGCAAAAGCTTCAAAGGATAAGAAGTGCGTTAGCAATTTCTCATTTTAATTTCTTACGTTTCATTTACTACAGTGCATTTTCATTTTTCGAGTTTTAGTTAAAGTTGACATGTTTTTAGTTTGCGGGATATCTACTCTGAGGAAGCAAAGAAGGTTAGGCGTGCTTGAAGCGCCTTGAGTTCCTTCGAGATAGATGAGAATTGCGTATTTGTGGTGTGACTATTTCTCGGTAAATGTTACATTGTGCATATATTTGCTAGTTATTTATTTATAATATTTTTAGGCCCGGAGGCCCTTATTGCCATGAAAGGACAGATGCATTATTTTCAGCTGTGATTTTCATCACACACCATCAATACGATGGTATTATTTTATAACAACTAGAGAAAAATGTAATATTAAGATCAGTGTGAAAAAAAATCAGTGTGTAACTCAGCTAATTCATCTTATCGTTTCTTAAGATGCAGAATTTCAACCAACCACTGAGGGTAGCTCGGTTGGTCTAAGAGCATGCTAAGGGGTTTAACTCAATGGTCTGGTCGGAGTCCTCTAAAGTCACTTTGTAGGTTTACTTTGCCATTAACTTTATATAATTATTTTATTTATTTTACTCGCTTGTAGTAAGTCTCTGAGTCGATTCATCTCAAAGGCTAGTTTATAGCTGGCTGTACATTCCTAAATACTTTTAATTATATTCGATTTCGATTTCTTTTGAGATTTTCAAAACATTTCCTTTAATATAATTTTCTATATATATATATATATATATATATGATGAAACAAAGAAAAACAAATAAAGGCTGAAATAAGAATAGTTTTGATATCTACCAATTAAAGTGTTACTGTACAAAAGTAGGAAGAGATATTTTTAAAACAAAGAGTTGAACCATAAACGCAGTACGAGAATGGCTACGTGTCACAAGGCGAATTTTCCGCAATAGCGAGTCCGGCTAAAAGAGATCATTGAGTGTGTCCTACACCTTGCGAGATAAAGACACGACAACACGCCCAGAACCATGTTAGCATTGACATAAAAAGCGATATATAGCTACCAAAGCACGAAGGACTTATTACAATTATATATATATATAAATCACTTATTACTACAATTATATAGCTATTTAATTTTTTAGAACATAAAACATTGGTTTGAGTCATTTTTTTCCTGTATCTTTGGCCAACTGGCCCTTCTCCTCATGACTGATGGGATTGTGATTTTAATCTTTCATTTATTACATTTATACTTGTTTTTAAGATCCGTTTGAGATTTCCAATGCTAAAATTGCAAGGGGCTTTGTCCTTTCTTTGTGACTCTTAACTTTTAAATTACGAGGGTGTTCATCTTGTTTCGGGAATACCGGCGGGAAGATGCTCATGAATTCTTACGCGATTACTGTTAGGAAGACTTGATAATTTTTACTTGATGAATCGGGATAGGGCTTCGCCTTCCCAGGATGATAAGCAAGATTTGCAACATATTTTTGGTGGTCGTCTCATCGGCAAGGTTTGGACTTGAAACTAACACCATTTCATACCTAACATCCACTTTCTTTGAATCACCAATATGAACTTGATGTTAGTTTCAAATAGAGTTTATAGTGTAGTCCTATTAATGGTTTTTCTTAACCTTGACATTGAATATCAGAAGCTTGATCTTTTAATTGTGGGCATATTTCAGCCCTTATGAGCCCTTGATAGATTTGAGTTTGAGTGAAGATGTCTAGACACGCTTCCTTGTGTTAAACCCTTTGGTATTTATAAAATTTATAATAAATAAAGTGGCGAACATCTGATTATAAAAAAAGATGCAAATTTCAATGAGGAGAACCGAGAAAAGAAAGATGATAGAGTGGGTTCCTGTGAGAGATATGATAAAGTGTAGGAGCGAAAACCCTAAGGAGCCCATATCTATATAGTTCATAATAACCGGCTTAACTGGTTCAAGAAGTAGATGCAGGTTTTCAGATGGTCAAGAGGCCTAGCTTCAAAATGCTACTCATGGACTAGTAAATTTCTTCTATATTTGTATTTCATTTTATGTTTATTTATATTGCATAGAAGATGACAATCTCTAAGTGGCTGATAGCACCAATTTGGAGATACAAAATGTTTAGAATACAATTAAGTTGTGGAACCTTTTCTTTTTCTTTTCTGCTTAAACGGAAAAAGGCATTCTCATGTGAATGGCTTGGTTGGGTTTCCTCTAAATTTATGAACCGAGTTTGGGAGAGGAGAAAAAAATCAAGAACTTTTGAAGGTGAGCGATGTGCTATCTATGAGATCTTTAAGTTTCCCTCATAACTATGTACATATGTGGTACTAGAGTTCGTACTAGGATACTTATGGGCCCGAGAAAAGCCCACGACTTCTTCGTTATCTTTATAGATTGGTTGGTCTCTTTCTTCTTAAAATAGAGTTGTAGCGCTACTATAGTTGTTTTTTTTTGTTTGTCACTTGTAGTAACAAATATATTGTGTTTGACCTTGGTTTTGCACCCTTTACATTATAATTGATCTCCACTCTAATTAAGAAGAATAACTGATACATTGAGAAAAAAAATTATTACCCACCATTACAAAAATATGGTGGAATTGGGGACAAAATGGAGTAACCAACATATCGTAATTTAACATAGACGATGATTCTTGCGGTTAGTAGGTATTTTTACTTTAGGTAACATTAAGTTTAAAAAGTGTAATATTATGAATTTTTCTTTTGTTCTTTCACTAGAAATGATTTTGGAATTTGTAGTGATACGGAGATTAGTCGGTCGGCTGAACGAATATTTTAAGTGAAATTTCATTTTATTTCTTGATTGATTGGCGGTGGAAGGATTTGATGTGTCATTCTTTTGAACTTGTCCATACACTAATATCCCATGTTCTCAGTGTGAATTTTTGGTGAACTTTATTACTTTCTAAATAGGTTGTTTGATGCATTATCGTTGTCTACTTGTTGATTTCAACTTTTCTTTTTGCCTTTTTATTGGAATTGAAATGAAATTGGCGGAAATTTTTAGATATCTGCGAGGTTATAGAATGAATTTCCTTTGTTCCAATATTGAGAATGTTGTTACTTAGTCATTCCTGAATTACATTTTGTTGGTTGAGAGTGAGGCATACTTCTAAATGGTATTGAGTTTAGTCATTCCTCTGTTTAAGGATTGCGCTTGGATGCGAGCGCATCTGGCCAGTATGTAGTGGAGAAATCCGGGCTTTACGTGACTTACATTCAAGGCTTGGCTGGTGAAGACAACCCGAGGTAAGTTTCTCTTCTGACTTGTTTATTTGGCTCCGGCTCCCAAGTATCATTCAATATTTCTTTTCCTTGAACAAGAATGGGCCATTATATGCACACTAGATATAATACCGGCATGATCATGCACTTCTCGAATTTATTTATTTGAGTGATTTCTGGCTTTGTCGTATTTTAAAAGCTGCGTCCATATCCTTTGAGGAATGGGCAATTGCTTTAAGTGCGATCATCGCGATACTTCCCACACAAATATACAGGTTTCACTTTGTGTAAATTCTTTGAAGTTTTGAGTCTTGCAAAAAACATAATTTATTTCCACTCCACAATATCTGGTAAAATTCATTTATCCTTGACACTGTTGTTATGAATTCAAGGAGTGATTCGTGCCACAATAAATTTGAGCTAAAATCAACAAAATTTATATACACCCTAAGTTCCTACTGCTACTTAGTAAGTCGAAAATTTCTTGCTGATGCTATAATTAGTCCCCAGGTCGAACACGGGGATGGGTTTTCATCCTAGAAATGGTTTGCATAAGTGCATGAAGGTAAGACTTTCTATTTGGACTTTTTAGTTTTGTGTCAAAAGTGTAAATGGTTTTTAGCGAAATTGCAAGCGGAAATGGTAAAACTTTGTTGCAAAGTGAAGAAGTAAACTTTGAAGATTTAGGTGCAGAACTTGACAAGCTAAGGGCTTAAAAACACATGTCCTCGAGGTTTTATCCTACTGTGAGTCAACCACAGGGGATACGATTATGGCCCCTTTTTGTTTAAACCCTAACATTCTTTATGTCGTTTTAAAAATTTGAAAGTAAAGACCGTCTAGAATCTGATGCATCTCTCACCCAGAACACTGAACACCAAAGTATGGAGTATTGGCCGAGGCTAGTAAAGACCATAAGAATCACAGTGCATCTCTGCTAGAGCACTTGAACCACACAAAGTATGGAAGTATTGGCCAAAACAATAAAGTCAATGTTATTTAACCTGTGTTGAAGAACTCTAACATGTAAATGCTACCTCGAAACTAGTAAGAGACCATCTAAAGAGCCACAGTACATTTGTCACTAAGCTGCTTTGGATCTAAAGCATATTGGAGTATTGGCCAAGACAATAACATCTGTGTTATCTGTGAATTTGGTAGGGCCATAAATACACTACTAGTAGCTTTAATACAAGAGGACAACATCCATATGCCCGCCCTGACTAACTTCCTTCCTCTTCAAAGAAAGAAGGAGAGACATGCGGCTTGTCTAACGAGTTGTCATCCTGAGATGTGTTTGGCGGTAGGGAAAGGAGAAAGAAGAAGAGAAGAAAATAAATAAAAGCAAAACCTAAGGCAAAAGACTTTATTTACAAAAGCGGTAAATGAAAATAACACAAATCACGAAAACTTGTATTCCGCTTCTATCCGCCTCCTCTTTATTACAAGACATAGAGGTATTTTATAACTATATAAAAGTATGAAACTACCAAAACCTAATAACTAGGCTAAGTTATGGGACAGTAATAAACTGGGTTTGGAAGGCGGTTGCGTGGTACGAGAGGATGACAAGGCTGCGAATTTCGCGTGAAATTTCGCTAATTAGCCGGAATTTGGCAAGAGTTAGCCGAATTTGGCAATGGCTTACTTGAGTGACGAGAGATGCAGCCGAGATTTGGCAGAGTGTTGTGAGGCGGAAGGTTGAAATTTCGCTGGCTAAGCGAGGGAATTTAGCTAAGCTAACGAGTGTAATCGGTGAGAGGCGGAATTTGCGATGCACGGAGTCTGGGGATTGGCTAGCCAATTTCGCAATTTGTCTTTAAGTGCGAAACGGTTTGCGAACGATTTGCGAGCTAAGCTAGGATGCCAATTGGTTGCGAGACGGGTTGCGAAAATTCTGTTTTCTTTATTCGCATGCCTCGTCCTGTCTTCAAGCGCATCTCATTTTCACCACTTTTCCTTTGTTTTCCATTGATTTTGGGAAGCATTGATGGCGAGACTAAACTTCCAACCTCATGATTGATCATTTGCATTGCGTGGTTGGCTTGAAGTGCATAAATACCTACAAAACAAACCAAAAACATGTTCCAAAATGGCATAAGTGTTACTAAGATGACATGAACACTTCAATTGGTTATATGAGCATGATGCACAAAAGGCCTCAAAACCTATCTAATATAGGGTTCATAATTGTTTACTTTGAGCACTAATCGACCCTCTATAACCGCCGCTATATGTCAGTGGCCACCTTCTTTGCAATTGCTATGATGTGCATTTTCTTCATGATTTGAAGCTGCTAACTCCTTCATTAGAACTTGGAGTGGGTGTTCTAGACTCTATCAAAGCCTTTTGAGTCTCTAGAATCCACATATATAACTTTCAGCGTATTGAGGTCATATCTATCCTAAAAATGAAAAAAATCATTTTGGCCTTGCTGCTACAATTACTTTCTGATGTGCTGAGATTTTCTTCGCCGTTTGAAACATGCATAACTCCTTCATTAGAACTTGGATTTGGGTGTTCTTGACTCTATGAAAAGCCCCTTGAGTGCTGAATCCTTCCATATAGCTTGATAAAAAATTGAGAGGTAATATCCTATCCGAAAATGCCAGAAGAAAATCGAGCAGCCTACTGCTGCAATTACGGCAGTGTGCTGATTTTCTTCATGATTTGCCATTCATAACTCTTCATAAGAACTTGGATTTGGGTGTTTCTGTAGGCTCTATGACCTTTAGTCTAGAATCACCCAAATATAACGATAAAAATTGGGGTGTTCATATCCTATCCTAAAATGAAGAAATCCAGAGTGGCCCTTACCTGCTGCCGCACAGTACTGCAGTATTACTTTGATTTTTCATGATTTGTTTATGCATAACTCCTCATAAGAACTTGGATTTGGGTGTTCTATGACTCTATGGAAAACCTTTGATCTAGAATCCACCCAAATATAACAATAAAAATTGAGGTCATATCTAACATCCTAAAGTAAGAAAATCTGGTGGCCCCTACCTGCTGCTGCAGTGCACCGTGTGCTGATTTTTTTCATGATTTGGCTATGCATAACTCCTTCATAAAGAACTTGGATTTGGGTGTTCTATGACTCTGAAGCCATTAGGTCTGAATCCACCAATATAACCACGAAGAAAAAAATTAGAGGTCCATATCTGTCTAGGCTGAAAAAAATCAGTGGCCCCTCACCTGCCTTTTAATTGCTGCAGTGCTGATTTTCATGGAGTTACAGCTCATCTGCTCTTCATAAGAACTTGGATTTGGGTGTTCTGTGGCTATGGAAAGCCTGAAGTAGATTACCAAATATAACACAAGAAAAAAGTGAGGTCATAACTCTATCACAAATGAAAAAAATCAATTATTTACATAACTGCTTGCAGTAGTGTGCTGAGATTTTCATGATTTGAAACATGCATAACTCCTTACTTGAGAGAACTTGGATTTGGGTGTTCTGTGATATAGACCCCATTAGTGGAATCACCCCAGAAATATAACACGAAAAATTGAGGTCATATCCTATCCTAAAATGAAAAAAATCAGTGGCCCTGCTGCTGCAGTACTGCAGTGTGCTGATTTTCTTGATTTGAAAACATGCATAACTCCACTTCGTAAAACTTGGATTTGGGTGTTCTATATGACTCTATGGAAGCGACAGGTCTACCATGAAATCCACCCAAATATAGCTTATTGATAAAATTGAGGTCATATCTATCCTAAAATGAAGAAAATCAGTGGCCCTACCTGCTGCAGTACTGCAGTGTGCTGATTTTTCATGATTTGAACATGCACTGCTCTACCTAAGAGCTTTGATTTGAATGATTACATGACTCTATGGAAAGCCCATTGAGTCTAGAATCCACCCAAATATAGCCTTACCGAAAAATTGAGGTCATATCTATCCTAAAATGAAAAAAAATCAGTGATTTTTACCTCTTTGCTGCAGTACTGCCGGTGTGCTGATTTTTTTCATGATTTTAGCTACATGCATAACTCCTTCATAAGAACTTGGATTTGGGTGTTCTAGACTCTATGGAAAGCCCATTCAGTCTATAATCACCCAAATATATGAGAAAAAGAATTGAGGTCATATCTATCCTAAAATGAAAGAAAATCAGTGGCTTCCCTACCTGCTGCTGCCGGTACTGCAGTGTGCTGATTTTTCATGAATTCAGGCTTTTATCATACTCCTTCATAAGAACTGGATTTGGGTGTTCTATGACTCTATGGAAAGCCATTGAGTCTAGAATCCGCAAATATAGCTTGGAAATAAAATTGAGGTCATATCCTATCCTAAAATGAAGAAAATCAGTGGCCCTACCTGCCACTTGCATTACGCAGTGTGCTGATTTTTCATGATTCCCAGCTGTATAACTCCTTCATAAAACTTTGGTTTGGGTGTTCTGACTCATGGAAAGCCCATTGAGTTGGCAGATCTGACCATATGCTATTTGTGGCATTGGGTACCCATATATTTTTGAAATTTAGATTGAAGTACCGAGTGCAGCCTTCTTCAATCACTTGAATGAAATTTATAGGAATATATGAGTTGATTACATGATATAGTATGAATTTATGAATGACCATGGATATAATAACATGTGATAGGATTAAATTGAAGAAATCGTTTAACATATCTAAACTAAAATTTTCCCTACTCATCTACGTGAATCATTTGCATTCTCTTAGCGATTTGAAAATGCATCATAAATAAGCACGATTATAGTTGTCGTTTCGGATGATATATAGTTAGCAGTAGAGCCACTCCAGGTCGATGTATTACAACGAAGTTTGTATACAGCGGTTGTCCAGTGGGCCGGTTCACGAAAGGGCGTTAATTAAATGATCATGATTTAATTTGAAAATTGCATATTCATGTGTATTTTTACATTGCCTCGCTCGTTTGTTCTCTGGGTGCACATTAGGATATATAAATAATGTCACAATTTTACCAAATGGCCAGATTATGCATTATTATTTATATATCTTATTTAATGTACTTGGAGAACCACTTGTAGGAAATTTGCCGAAATGCATACATAATGAACATGTCGTGATTCTTTTTTAACGTAACTTTTATAAATAGTTAGGACGAGCCTATTGAAGAAGAAAAAGAGCGTGGACGGGTGGAAGGGAGGTGGAGGTGGAGGTGGATGTGTGATTTGCATATCCTGCAGCGTAATATAACTTTATCGGAACCACAATGGATGGTTAATGAACATAAAAATAATTAGCTTAATCGTGTTTGTTTACTAAATTGATTTTTGTGACTAGTTATGGAAAGGCGATCGTGGATATGGATGTACGAGGCGAATAGTGAATGGAATGTTCTCTAATGAATGGGGGGGATAAAAAGTTGATGAATTTGTTGCGTTCGCTGCGAGACATCTGAGTGTGTGAATGGTGGCTTGGTATCAAATTGTCATACTTTAGTTAAATGTCGAATAAGAAGTTTTTAGATAGTACAAAGGCTAGCACAGAAGAGATTTTTATTTACCGTATGAAAATGAACGTTTCAATGCGAGTTACTATGTTTTTTGGATCTCTAGCGGTGAGAAGCAAGTCCACACACGTTGTTCAAGTTAGTACGGATGCTCAAACAAGTGGCGATGAATGGTCTCGAATAATATGATCACACCATGCCAGAAGTAATAGTTTGTGATGCTGCGGGTCACACAATTCAGCAGGATGAGGAACTAATCTTAGAAGCAAGGGGCTATGACACATGATTCGGCGGGAGACAAACACATATATGAGGAAATTCTAAGCATGCTCGGCCCGCCCTGCGTAGTGGGGATGTTAGAAATAAAGATGCGAGACACATGTGTTGCGAGGCATGGTTTGATGATATCATCTGGCGACGCGTTGCCGCTGCCTTGCCCCGCCGCCTTGCGCTGCCGCCGCCTGCGCCGCCACCACCTTTATTCGGCGCCACGAATGTCGATGCCATTGGATTTCTCGGCCCGCGAAAGAAGTGAAGATTTAGAGTTGGGATACATGCAGATTGTTCATTGTTGTGTGTTCAATGGCAGCGATATATTGGGGTAGATGGCATTGACGCCAACGGTTAGTAAAAAATGTGGGCATGCTGCGTCTGACAAAAGGTTAGGGGTTAAATAGATTGTATATACGGAAGTTGAAGGTGTAGGCTATAAGAAGATGCACTATTTTCTAATAACACACCTAGGTTGCGAGAGATTGTATGCATCAGCATGGCAGCTAATGAAATGGTGGCATTGAGCATCATATGGAGGACGGTAAGATGTATCGCCCTTCGTGCCACAACTTCAGAAACATTTTGATGGGTGTTTCCACGATTTTCATCTGAGGATTCGAGGAAATATTAGGAATTTGGGTTTGTTCTTTGATGGGTTTTTCGTAGTTTAGTCAAATCTGGACTGACAATATTCTTTGTGGCTGTGGTGGTGGCAGCGGTATAACTTGCCTCAGGACTTATGTATGAAGGAGGAATTTATGTTTTAATTGTGTTAGTCTTGGGGAACTCCTATAGTCACGAAAGGAAGATAGATGTTTTCTTGCGTCGTGATAGCGGAGTTAGAAGAAAAGTGATGCTGGGGTGTTGGGGTTCGACTTGTGATATTTCCAAGCGGCAAAATTTTTCGGATGCGACGCCCTCATGTGGACCATAAATGACTTTCCGGCGTATTCTATGATGCGGGTGGAATCTTTGGCGGTATGTTGGCATGTCGCGTGTATGGAAGACTACGTGCTTTTAGATTAATTAAGAGCGGGAAACAGTCGTGGTTCGACAACCATCGGAAGTTTTTGCCCATGAATCATCGGAAGTATCGACGTATTTTTAAAGACTTCATTAAGAATAGAAAGGTTACTAAACCAAATTCCAGGGTGTTAGATGCAGGGGATGAAGTGCGAAGGATTTGAATAACAGAGGGTTGAGGAAGGTGATAGATGTCGATCTTTGAGGTTGTGAATCTGGCTATATCTAAGACTTGTGGAATTGGAATAAGAAATGTACTGGGATTTGCCACTATG
This sequence comes from Tetrastigma voinierianum, assembly GCA_016808115.1. Lineage (NCBI taxonomy): Eukaryota > Viridiplantae > Streptophyta > Magnoliopsida > Vitales > Vitaceae > Tetrastigma > Tetrastigma voinierianum. The sequence goes on along the minus strand of JAEQBH010004137.1, from coordinate 517,816 downwards.
GCGTGAACACTTGCTCAGGGCACAATCTTGATGTTATGCATATCGAGAAAATGTGTTTAGTGGCATATTTTCAATACAGTGTTTAACATTCCAGGGGAAAACTAAGGGACATACGTACAAGTAAGAGATGAGTTGAATAAATATTGTAAATTAGATCCTCCAGAATTTGCACAAAATCTTGTCACCAATAAATACCTGATGTGCCATTTGTTGAATAAATCACGAGGAAGAAGGTGTGTGGAGTGGAGTAAAAGCGAGATTTCGGATGGTTGTGCTTCTAATCACGGGGAGATGTGTGGATGCGAAAAACTTAGATGTTTGGTATGAAGAGTCATGGTGTCATGTCTTCATGCAAGGTTGTTTACCAATCACTCTTCGAGAATTCACACTTAAAATAGAATATGGGGCCGTCAAGCGGAATTTCCTTGACTTCTTGAAACGGCCCGACTTCTTCATCTTTGACTGATGAGGAGTTGAGGAATCTGGATGAACAAATTCCTGTTATCTTATGCAATCTTGAGAAGATCTTCCCTCGAGTTTTTGACTCAATGGAGACATCTTCAGTCCGCAGCTTCACGAAGCTAGGATTCTTCTAGTCAGATCCATTATCGTTGGATGTATCCTCGAAGGTAATATTCACTCAACCAATTCTTTTCCTATATATATATATATATATATACACACACACATACATGACATAATATTCAATATCTTCTTGTAGATACTGAGAAAATAAAGCATAAAATCATGAACAAGGCTCGGTGAGGGTTATATCAATTGGGTATATTATGGATGAGGTGCAATTAGCATCATTCTATTTCAAGAAGGAAGTCAATCTTCCATAAGGACAAGACGGAATGAGGTTTATCTTGATGACATTGTGGATGATATCATTTTGAAATTTCAAGCCTCGAGGGTAAAGCAATCGGTCTTAGAAGGAAGCGGTATCTGGCCGGACAATGAATATCTTTGCGACTCATCTATATGTCTAATGAATTGTCGGAAAGTTCAACCAGCTATCGTAATGGTGCTAAAAGTCAAATGAGATATATAGCCCCAGCATGTTAATTTACTATTTCACTCTCAATGTATCCATTTTCTCTAATTTCATTTCTATTTTAAGTGTGTCGATTCTGAGCATTAACCAGGTTCAAGCGAATAATGAAAATGTCAATGCTGGCGGAAGCGAGAATTTCCATCATGGTTTGAAAAATACCATTATCGTTTACTAAACATGAAAATCACAAAACAATTGTAATGTTCTGATACAAATTTATAATTATAATCTCAATAATACGGTGATTTCCGATTACGGGGTTCCATGTCGTGCAAATAAGATTTTCCAATCATTATCTTCGAACTATGTATACAGTCTTTAAGAGAGGTTAGAACTTGCTTGGTTACTATGTGAATGGTTTTATTTGCTTGAATCGTATGGGGAGTTACCAGATATGAACAATACGGGGGTATGCATTAAAGGATCGGTATCTGATGAAGCTGAATCAGAGTGTCTGGGACTCTGGTGATGATCAGAGTTAGAATTTGAAGCCCTCCCCGGTTAAGAAGCGTGTTATTCAAATGGCCAGATAGTTCGACCCATTACCGCATGTCGGTATGGTTGTCCATCCTCGATATAAACTTGTCGATGTGCATAATAAAAAACGATTCAACAAGTATGAACCTTTTGTCTTAGCAGTACAAGCATCACGGGGTTGTGTGTGGTGTCCAGGTCGGACCGGTCCTAAGAATGGATTGGGAAAGGCGTAGTAAGTCAAAGCTAGGGCTCAAATTGATCCGCATCACCAAGTAATGATGTCATTGAACGGCTTTCAAAATAGTGACACAATGATGTTATGTCGAGCGTGGTGGGGGAGACCGAAGGCGTCCTTTTAGTTGCATCTTACGGGGGAATGGATACAAGTGGGGATGTAGATGTTTCTGAACATTTAATTGATAATGAGGAAGAAAGCGAGTGATGAAGAGGAGTTTGAAAATGATGTTGCACTACATCGAAGAAGAAGAGCGAACCCGGTTAGATGATTCGTGAGAATGAGTAGCGTTGATTTTTAGTTATTTCAATCGTTAGTCATGTTTGTTTATTTTTCATTTGCCTTATGTATTTTTACTTGATGCTTCTTAATCAATAATGTAATTGTTTATTATTTTTAACGGTGCTGTACGTGCGCGATGAGGGTGAGTAACCGCGTTGCGGGTTGTACAAGTTACGGTAGAGCAGCAATGCCTGGTATGCCGATCTGTTGGGGTCGGGGGGTCGATGAGACCCCACGAGGCGAGAGGAGATTGTGAATGTACCGCAGCATCAAGATCGGCCCGATCCACGCATCGCCAGTCTGAGATTGTGATGAATGATCGAAAGAGACATGGGAGGAGATGATGGAGATGTTGGAGAGTCTTCCTCGAGCACCCTACGAGATGAGACTCTCCCACTATTGCTCGGTTGGCAAAATGAATTCTTAAGTAAGATATAAAACTTAACTAATGATTTATCCATTTCTTAATTTATTTCACTTACTTGCTGAAGAATTTTGGAGTTACGGGGCGAAGTTAGAGCTGTGCGGTCCCGATTTCACAGGGTTAAAGGGCTGTGATTTCGAAAGTCTTTAAACCTCATGGACACCAGTGGAAGTCAACGAGATAGAGACCCGATTGATGATTTGAAATTTAAGGTATATATTACTACTTAACATTTTACATCCAATTATTTATTCTTTTTGTTCTTGATGAAATATGTTTAAATTACAATTGCGAGAAAGTTTATAGGTGGACCGCAGTCCAGGCGGTCAAAGGGTGACCTGCAAACATCTTGATCGGTATAAAGACAGCGTGTGCGAGGGTAAAAAGATAAATGGTTGAAGAAGAAAGAGCAGATTTGAGTGTCCCCAGATGTGTTTTCGAGGGTGGCGGAGAAGATGGGAGATCACGAACCTCAGGAGGGTTAGTGAGAAACGGAGCGGCAATCGTCGCTCAGAGCGGGCTGGAGAGGGTAGTGGCATGTCTACACACACTTGTGGATACCTCTCGCTGTCTTAGCACGACGAACATTGGTATGATTTCTAATTTACACTTCTTATGTTTATTACTTTGTGAATTGTGTTTGATTGTGCATGTTTTCATTTCTCGAAGGATTTTTCATTTGAATTAGTATGTATTGTTTGTAATTAAAGACCACCTTGAAGGAGGGTAGAAGCGGTGCTCCTGGCTTGACCGGATACGGAAGGGGCATGATGATGAGACTTTTGTTGATCGAGGAGATCTCGTCAAACAAATGTAAGTTTCTTTAAAAACAAAACTACTTTTTTTTTTTGAAGATAAATTAAAATACTTATTTTTACTCATTTTATCCGTATGTGGACGGGTGTGGTTGGTGTGAAATGTTGGATTCATAGGACGTAAAACATCATAATGAAAAGATTTTTCTCTCACTTTACATTTGATTTGGTCGGTCAAATCTTGTTTTACATGTTTATTAGATGAATGAGGAAATGTTGCTTTGCTTTGCGACTCAGGCGTATTCAGGTTCTTGCATCACGAGGTTCCCAATACCATATGTTTTGATTATTCAGTTTATTAACACTTGAGCGTGAATTTATATAGTTAATTGGATATATTTTGTGATGAAAAGTGATGTATGGGCCCCAGAAATGTGTTTACTCAATTTTTATCCATATGTGGACCAGGTGTGGTTGGCGGTGTGAAATGTTTGGGACCAATTTAAAGTATTGAGAGCGTGTTGTATTTTGGTAGGCACAAAATCTAGAAGGGGAGACTCACTTTGGGTACAAGTTAAATCCGAGTCTTGGAGAGGGACTCAATGAAGTGAGCCTAAGTTGCGGCATTATATCGCGTGAGTTGACGGGTTGTCAGTGGATGAAACTTGTGTAAAAATATAATCCAAAGATTTGGTTTATACTTCTCTATTTTAGATAAATTAAAAAATATACTTATTTTACATGTTTATCAGTAGAATGGCAATCATATTCTGCGACTCTATTCCTTTAAAGCGTCATTCCCCAGGTCTGCCAGCTTCATTTTGATGTTTCAACAGGGTGGTTTCTCATGCTAAGAACTCATGGTTGATCTGGGAATGGATTTGGTATGAGTGGTGAGTGTGAGAGAAGATGCCGTCTATAGTCAGTTCATCGAGCATCATCATTCTACTCGCGACGACCGGGGTCATGAAGCTCCATCTTGGGATATTTTAAAATTTGTGCCGGCGAGTGGAGGACTTTAGAGGATGCGAGTGAAGTGCGATCTGATGCATCAGGTTGGCGAATCGGCGGCGCTGATGACTCGAGGATGATAGGAAGGATTGCGTCTGGCGTTTGATTGGCTTACAAGAAGTGTATCGGGAAGGGTGGAGGCTGCGGTTCAGCCTGGTGGAGTCTACCTCAGTTGTTCGGCGTAATGCTCCGACTCGACATCTACTCCGGCACTGCGGCGGCTGCGACAACGCGTGAGGATTAACGGCGGTGGTGATTGGAGTTACCCGGTAGGCGACATCTCATATCACGGACGGATACATCTCGACATCGATGATGGCCATTTAGGTTGGATGATTCAGTGTATTACCCCTTCTTTTCTTATACTTTGATTTGGGAATTCATGTTTTTTATTTTCCTCTTGACTTACACTATATATATGCATTATATATATTAGTTTACTTCATTTTAATATCATTTTTCTTTTATCTAATATGCATGCACTATTGTGCTTTTCTTTCATTTTGTAATCAATATATATATATATATATATATATATATATATATATATATACATATCTATATATATATAAAAGCAAAAACAAAGATATCAAACTCAAAATGCAAAAAAAAAAAAAAAAAAAAAAAAAAAAAAAAAAAAAAAAAAAAAATATATATATACCATATATATATATATATATACTATATATATATATATATACTATATATATATATATATATATATATATATATATATCTATATCATAAACAACCAAAAATTGCTCACTTATTTGCACGATCAGTGCGACCAAACGACCAAAAATTTTTAAAATTAATTAACAAAAAAATTGCTACCATTCTGGAGCCGGATTGCGACCAAAAAAATTTTTTTTTAATTAATTTACCGACCATTTGAGACCATATACCAAGCCAATTACCGAGAAAGAATTTGGTCGGTAAATGGTGGTCATAAACCGATCGAAATGGCTCCGACTCCATTGGAAACCATTTAACGACCAATGGCATTAAAATTTTGGTGACAAATGGTCTCAAATAGTGGTAATTACGACCATTTGAAAATTCTCGTCTAAATAATGGCATTAAAAAAATTTTGGTGGCAACTAATCTCAATGATGCGTGACCATTTCATTGGAGACCATTTGCCGACCAAAATTTTTCGGTTGGTAAATGGTCGGGAAAAACTGGCGAGAGAGAAATGGTTTGTCGGTAAACTAGTCGAAATAATCGATATTACCGATGCGGTGATTTTTATCGGTAAAATAATTTACCGACAGGAAAATTGCGACCAATAATTTAATTCGTGCTTGATCGATGTGGGTTTACCGACAATATCGCATTCTGACAAATTGGTGATAGTCGATCGATTTTTAGTAGTGCGCATATGTGTGCCCCTTGCACTTAAATCATATAAGCCAAAGCACTACCAGGCTCATCTCTTTTAGTTGCAAGCGCAAAGCTCACTCGCTAGGCTGCTCGGGCTGCGACTTTCGGGTCATCAGTTCGAAGACAGTTCAGTGGCGCAGTAGTTTATCGAGTCGATTAAATGTATTAAATACCCGACCGAGCTGATCCTGAACGTAATCAAGTTTTATTATTTTATTAATCGAGTCAGACTAAGTTGATTTCGAGTCGAGTCGAATTCGAGTATAATTATTTATTAATTTTTTAATTGATTCGAGATTTGTTGCATGTCGACTTGAGGTAGCTCGACTATTTTCAGTGCAACTTATCTAAAAAAACCGATCAAGTTCAAACTTAACTCTATATCGGCTAGTCCTCGATTATACCCATGCGTAAGTAAGTTCATATTATAATTTCAATTTAAAAATATAATAAACAGGCATGATTCAGCACCAAATTACTTAAAAGAAGAAAGAGAGAATACAAAGAGAGGAACTAGATCAAGGGAAGAAGGTTTGTACCGCTTTGATTGCCCTGAGCATATATGAAGAAGCGCCACCAAGGGCCCTATCTTCATCTGAACCTGCTTTCAATGATGGAGAATTCCCGCTGCTGGAGAAAATCGAGATGTCTAGGCAGTTCAGCGGCTACGGATAGCATTCATTTCGGACACACCTTTGGGCCACTCCGTATATGGCTATATATATAAATACTTAATTAGTTATTTATATGTAAATATTGTTTGCAGTTGTGATATTTAACCTGCTTGAGCCCGGGAACATTTCAAGAGCTTTATGTGGAGACCAAGTTGGCACAATGATAGATGAAGCAAGAAGGAATTTATTTGATTGATGCACTAAGATATGGGGTGATCATCGTAATATTCACATTCACCTCTTTCTATAATATGTAGCTGTGGTTTTTTATGCAAGAACATGATAAATCTTTGCCTGGATTCAGGGGAGTCATTCCACAACTGGACATTGAGTCAACTGTGAGATGGAAAACTACAGTTTAAACGCCAACAGAATCACAAGACGAACGGCCAAAAAAAAAAATCCATCAAGGGAGGGCATGGGCATTTGATTCGGAGGGTGGGTGCTTATTTATAGAGACAGAATGTGGAAGGTTCTCTTATGTGTATGTTGATGCTCTTCCAATTTCACATGAACTGTTAATGTGTTAATACATACCTAATAAATGTTGTAAGTTGTTGTAAATAAAGCTTCTTCTTCATAGATGCTACTAGAAACTTTTGCTATTTCCTCCCTCGCCATTTCTCTTCATTTCTACCCATGCATTTTGGGCTATGTTTGAAACCGAAAAATGCTAAGAAAAGGAAAAAAAAATAGTAAGAAAAAATAACTGGGGAGATGTACCTCAGCTCATTAAACAAATTGTTGAGCGAGATGTAGCAGTTTCTCATCAGTGACGAAAGTTTGACTGTTTATCTCAAAAGAAAAAAGATCACTAAGGGTCATCTAGAACAAAAAATTAATCAAAATATATTAAGATATCAATAATCATAACAATTCGCTTGAAACCCCATAACCTTTTTTTTTTCTTCCAAAAGCAATTATCAGAACTTTTATATTTATTTTCTTTGTGTTTTTCAAAAAAAAAAAAAAAAACTAAATTCAGATAAGAATAATAGTTTTTAGAGAACACAAAATTGGTGTTCTTTGTATTTTCAAAAACTAATTTTCAAGAACAATTTTAAAAAATATGAATAAAACTGGAACTAAGAATCAAAAATTTTTTTTTTCTCCTTGCTCGTTTCTAACTTTATTTCTAGTCCTACGTACTTTGTTGTGTAACAACTTAGAAATTATTCCTTTAACTATTTATTTTGGGGAATTTTTAGCCACTCGAATTATAAGAGAGATTCTCAAACAACCAAAATAAATTATTAAGATTAGCACTCATCAACGGAGTTGGCCTGATGCGTCGTTGTCCACATTGATAGTTCTGATTTTCTTTCATTATGCAAAGCTGACTCAAAACTTCTTCATCTTCTTTTTTGTTTTTATATTTTCTTTATTTCTATGTTTGATTTCAAGTAAGAGAAAAAGGATATTTTATCCTTTGTCGTATGCATATGTGAAACAACTAATATGGCTTGCCATCTCATTAAATATGAACTATTTTTTGCTTTTCATCATCCCAGCATGGAATTAGACAAAAAAAAAATCAGACATTTAATTAAAAAAATATTGAGACACCCAAAAAAAAAAAAAAAAAAAAAAAACTCACAAAGTTGATGCAATTTATATAAATTTTCATTCAATATATTGCATCAATGTAATGATTTAATTTATTCATTCATTTATTGTGGGTAATAAACAGAGATAACAAGTAACCTTAGTTTTGTTGGGAAAACATAATGAATTGCAGGGCAATCCATCAGCAGTATGACAGGATCATACGCGGAGATCTTGTCACGAACCCACTTCAAAATCGTTCTCCTGGTTTGAAAAGATAGGGAGGAATCTCAAAAAAGACAACGGTGGGATGATATATAGCCGTTGGTTTTCCTTTTTATAAGAAAAGGAAAATCTGTCGCTAACCAAATCTTTCAATTAATAAATAAGATACAATAGAAAGTCTTTTTATTTATTTGAAAAATATTCATAGGAGAAAATTATATATGAACCGCCAGTGGAGGCTGAAAGAATACATGTTTATCATTACTGGCGCCTCATTATAATACTATGATGGCACTCATTTGGTATATATTATGAGCTATTTATTATATGTTATGATGGTATTTAACAAAAAAAAACACTTATTTTTTGAAACACTAGTAAATTACCTATTCCCATTCTTTTTTAATCAATGTACTTTTCTCTTTTTTTTTTTTTTTTTTCACAAATTATGCCCTTGGAACAAACATGCTACCTACCCACCTGGAAGGCAGGGTATCTTCCAGTATGTGAAAAGCCTTCAATATGGATCAGGGTTGTCGTCTACTATTGATCATGACAAAAAATGAAAGGGTTAAATCACGAAACAAGGGCAAGCTGTGATATTCTGGACAGTATGGCATAATTACAGGCAAACTCTAGTTGGTTTCAAGGGATCTTGACCCGCCGGGTTTTGGTTAAAACGCTTTTGGGTTTTCTGCAGGGGAGTTTCCGCTATTTCTTCTTTTGGTTTTCCATGACCAGCAAATGAGATAGAATGAATAAAAGTGCAACTAAGCACACCCCTACAGGGATCACTAATGAGGAGGAAAAGAATAAAGCCCAAGCAATAAATAAAGGACTCCCCAAACCAAGTACTAACCCAACCATCATCAAAATAAAAACCAACATCTCAAACCTCCCTTCAGGCTCTATTTGAGGAAACTTGGGAAAATCTTATAAAGAAAAAAAAATCTTAAAAGAAAATGATTTTCTCAAATGTATTTGAATACGGTGGAAGAAAATCAAATATAATCAAAATTCTTCAAAATTTTATATATTTTTAAATTTTTTAGTCACTTTTATATAATAGATGCGACAAAATAAAAATGAGTTTTTAAATAAGCATTATAAAATTAATTTATTAAATTTAAGCGCATTTTTTATTTTTCTTCAAATTTTATTTAAGCCAGTTTTTAACTACATTTTCTTTCATGGCATTTGGGTTTCTAAAGCGAACCACAAACAAAAAAACTATAGACTCTAAACAAAATAACAGCAATCAACAAGCATTTACACAATTATGATCGGTTATACTATCCACGCATATGTGTCCTCGCGCCCAAATCATATAGCGGTGCTGCGGGCTCATCTCCCTTAGTTACGCAGCGCCAAGCTGCTCGTGAGCTGCTGTTCGACTCGGAGTTAATCGAGTCGAGCTCGAGTTCAAGTAGCTCAAGTAGTTTATCAAGTCGAATTCGAGTATTACAATATGATGGGGGTTTATAAGCGCCACGAAACATTGGAGAATTCAGCTAGTGAAGGGTGGATTGGGGGGTCGAGACGCGTTGAATACGTGGCCAGCTCACGGCATGGGAAGCGCTCATTACCGGGCATTGAAAGCCCAACGTGGTAAGACTTGAATGACCTCTGATGTGAACCCCTTGTGATTTTAGAAAGATTCCGCATGAGGATCTTACGGAGGATTTGTTTTATGGATCTGCTGTATTTCTTTTAGAAAGATTTGCTCCAATATTTTTGTTTTATTTATTTTAGGAAGATTTTGCTTTATTTATTTAGAAAGGTTTTCTTTTAGGGTTGTTTTTGTAATTTAGAAGTTCTTTTCACGAGTTAAAGTAGAAGTTCTTTATTTGATTTAGAAAGTATGGTATATATACGTAATGTAGTCTTTTTCAGAGGCGGTTCAAGTTTAACTAATATTTTTGATTTATCTTTTTAAGGTCCTATAACGTGCTTTTTATCTGCTTGGGTGGATTCTCTTGGGGACGGGTTCGGTGACTTACCATGCACGGGTGGATTCCTTGGTGGCGAGTCTTTGTCAGAACTATCAGTCTTGGATTCGTAGTTGATTTGTGGAGCACTTGACTCGTCATCTATCTTGTGTGGATCGTTTCGTGCTTGTTAGTAACGCTCTTGATACTTGAGCTCATTTATCGTCCGCTGTTTCATATTTTCTTTTAAACTTTCGTATTGATTTTATTTCGGTAAAAACTTTTCATTATCTTTGTTTAAATGCTTCTTAAAACGTTAAGTAAATCATAATTTTTCACATATATATACAATGCACGTTCCTTAACCAGAAAATCTGTAAACTGATTATGTATGAACATTACTGAAAACTTCACGACGTATTTTGACTTCTGAAACCCAGATCGTCGTCGCGGTCCGACCTTGCGTCACAATGCCCGGAGCTAAGAGCCGATCCGCAGAATGTAATCGAGTTTTATTATTTTATTAATCGAATTAGACTGAGTTGATTTCGAGTCGAGTCGAATTCGAATATAATTATTTATTAATTTTTTAATTGATTCGAGATATGTTGAATCGACGTCGAATAGCTCGACTATTTTTAGTCAACGTCCCCAAGGCTCGTCGTGTTCGAGCAGCTATGTCGACCCGGCCTTCGTTACCGCGCATTACTAACGGTAAGTTCATATCATAATTTCAATTTAAAAAAATAAAATAAAATAAAATAAACAGGCATGATTCATGCAATTTACTTAAAGAAAGTACAGGAACTGGATCAAGGAAGAAGGTTTGTACCGCTTTGATTGCTGACATATATGAAGAAGCGCCACCAGACCTATCTTCATCTAGACCAACTTTCCAATGATGGAGAATTCTAACCAGTAACTAAACTCTTCTTGAACCCGGTGCCACTGACTAACGGAAAACCCCAGAAATTCATCTCTATCTACCAATTCCACTTTGTACCTCTTCTTCCAAGTTATCGATCTTGGTTCTTGCATTTGCTCCACACTCTTACACGATTTATGATTATCCACTCTCTCTGCTAACAATATCTGCAACCTCCTCCCAATCCCTACCCCAGAAAGATTCCCCCGATTCAGCTGCGTAAACTTCTCCGTATAGGCCTCCAGGAGGCACTCAATGGCGGAGTCACTCCACTCCTCTCCTCCCTGTCCTTCAGGTAATCCACCCTGTACTCCGACGCACTGCTGGGCTGTAATTTCTTGTACTAGTAAGGATTCCGCTTCCGTTCAGAGTTGCGGCACCGGGCTTGGCCGGATTGGAGTCCTCGGCGGTTTCGGCGTACGAGTAGAAAGCGGCGCCTCCGGAATCGGAGGCGGAATCTCCGGCGGCGGAGACTTTCTCGGCGCTGGCACTGGGAAATACCTGCTGGTGGTGGTGGTGGGTGAGCGCGTGGTGGGGGGAATCGTCTTCGATTAGAGGGAAATCATCATTGCATGCGCCATGAAAGAGATTAAAGCTAGGGTTAAGACTAGGGTTAGGGTTAGGGTTTCAAACCAGGGAAGAAGCGAGAGGGAGAAGAGAAGTGAAGGATTAGACGACGTTAAGTCCTGGTGACGGATCGTTTGGCCTTGGCAGTTAAATCTAACAGGTTTATTCGCCGTTAAGCTTCTTCGAAATGAGCCGTTAAGTCCCAAACAGCTAAATTTAGGGTTTGAAAAATTGGCAGTGGGCTAAGCATGAAGCTCCACGTCATCCAGTACGACTCTCCAAGTAAATTTACGTAAAAATTAGAGTTTTCTCAAAAAAAAAAAAAAAAACTTTTAAAATTAAAAAGACAAATTTAGTACAAGTTTAAAAAAAAAAAATAAATCCATTAAGCTTAAGCTTGTGGTTAGTAATTATGGTTTTAAGCTTTTAAAGCGTAATTAAGTCGATTATAGTTTTAACACTCAAAAAATTCTATTTATGGTACACCGCGGTTTGATGAAAACACATTAGTTTTGGCTAGAGCTAGCAATCTAGGTCAAATTTTGCTCAAATATTTTCGGGAAAATAAAATAAGAATAGTAAAAACCAAATATGCAATTTGGGGTGAATCTATTTAAGATTACTGTAAAAGGCTAAAAATTCAAATGGATCAAATCAAATTTAACTTAATTTTTTCAAGCTAATAAAATTTTGGGTGGGTCAAGCTCAAATTGCCAACTCTAGTTTGAGCATTTTTTTCAAACAAATTCTAAATTAGTTTTTCTTTTTTATTTTAAAAGTAATATTTTGGTACAAAACTGTGAAAATTAAGGACTAGTAAATAATTTTACTATTTCTATAAAATTTATTTTATCTTATCTTTTATTATTTTTCTGGTTAAATATTTAGCTGCACTCCTTTTGAAAATCTCTAAATTAGAAATATTAGCTATATATCATAACCTCTGTTGTAATATAATTAAGATGTTAATTTTAAGTATATAAAAGCAAAAAGGCTTATCTTAATAAAAATACGATATTAAATAAGCAAGCAACCATCTTGTACTATTAAACCTTATTCAACATTTTAGTAAAATAAAGTTATGACAAACATTTGGTAAAAAAACAACAAGCACCCTACAAACTTTTTTCGAACTTTCAAAGCTTAACACATTTGGTTATTAAGAATATAATTTACATTTGTCGTTTTCTATCTGTTTAGAAGGTTGGAAATTTAAAATGAATTCGTTTGTGCAATAATTTTTATATTATAGCTATAATTAAATATATTTAAATAAAATAAATAATTTATATTTATAGAATGAAATCATTATTTGTTATGTTTCATATATTTAAAAATAAAAGAAACATATTAATATATACATTACATTTTATAAAATAACCTTCTTGCACTTATTTTATCAAAATTTAAAATTATAACCATTTTCCCAATAATTTTAAATAATTTATATTTATTGATATTTAACTAAAAATATTCGTGACCACTATCTCAAAAGAATATATCCGATATATACGATATATCTTCGATATATAAATATATTCATAAATTCAAAAGTATCAATAATTATTTTCTAATGAGAAAACGTAATAAAATGTAATCAAGCGTATTCTGCTTCCAGATTAGGACTATGTGTGAAGACATATTTCTCCACAACAAATCAATGTTTACTAAGTTTATAGTGAAAGTATTTAATTTTAATATATTTTTTTTACTTTTTATTATAATATTGTAGTATTGTAATTTCTTTCCAATCTAATTCTTAACCTTTGAACTATATCGTTTTGATGGAAACATTTTATTTTAAAATTTTAGAAATTTTTTGGAAAAATACTTTTAGATATATAATAACAGTTCTTTTACATTCATAGAATGTTACTTATAATATATATATATATATATATATATATATATATATATATATATATATATATATATATATATATATATATATATATATATATTTTGATATCGAAATGTTACTTTTTATATAAAAATCGTTTTAACTTTCTATTTCTTGAACTAAAAGCATTAATGACTCAAAAAAAGAATGTTTTGCCAATCATCCATATTTCCTATTCTGAAAGTTAAACCATGATAAACCCAGCCACATCATGGATAAGCTTGTATATTCAAAATTCAATCGCTGGAATCTCATAGTCCCCGATTCATAGCTTTTATGCACTTTATATCAATTCTTGTTTTTCTTTTACATTTCGATAATTTATGGCTTCGTTTTCTTCCCGTCAAGCCACCATTGAAATTCGAATTTCTACTCTAGCCATGTCCACTTTGACGGTTTCCATTACCATGAATCCGGCGAGGCCTCGGTGGGTAACTCTTGTTAGTATATTCTCTAAGAATTTGGTACTCTAAATTGTGATTCTGGGACTAGTCCAAATGATCCAGGAGTTAGCATTGAGGAAATACGGACTCTTTGGGGGTCACTGAGTAGTGGTCCGGATTTTCGGTGGTGTTGAATTTTTAATCCTTTGTTAAAGTCACAGCGAACATGATCGCGAGGTTCCCGGAGTTTGGCAGAATAAGAAGATTTGGTGAGGTTGAAGTGCGAGAAGAGTTGATGATAAAATTGAACAAAAAGAAAATGCCAGTGAGGTCAATCATCGGTTTGAAAATTTGAGTGAGATGTTGGAGAAGAAGTTAGGGGTCATGGAATTTTGAGAAAGAAGGTTGGACAAAATATTTGATGATTTGATGATGAATGTTAAAGTGATAATGGAGACAGGGAAGTGAGTTTAGATGAGATCATGATGGTTGCCAGAGACATGCTTGTGAAAGAAATCCAAAGGCATGCTGGTTATGGGCTTGGTAGGGTCGACTATGCACTGAGTTCTGGTGGCACCAAGATTATTAAGCACGCAGAACCATTTATTATCGGAAAGGTTAGGCGTTGGTTCCGAAAGATAAGTCCAACTACGGTTTACAGAGATTCAAAGAAGATGTTGGCAGAGGTTTTGGAAGAGCTTAGAATAAATGTTTTCCTTTTTAAAGAATAGTGATTTGTTGGATCAAATTGAGGACAACTATTATTCTAGAAGCTATTACTGGAACATGTTAACAAGGTGATGTTTACGCTCTTCTATGTTATTTTGAGTAATTTACGCCGCTAACATGATGAACAAAATCTTATATGTTTAGCGTCTTACGTTTTGCAGAAAGTGTTGAGAAGGATATGTGTCTATCAAACGAGAGGGACGCTAAGCACGGTAGATTGCTCATGTCATAAACAGAAGGGTAGGGTACTCGAAATAACTATAGAAAGCGAAACATCACCTTATTCCAAGTAACTGCTGCAAATATCAGTTGTCCCGACCAGGCTGAACAAATCACTATCTAGGAGGAAAACGCTATCGGAGAAGCCTCTAGTGCACCAACTCCTGCTACAGATATCTATAGGCGTGGTTGGAACATGTTAACAGCAACTGCTAAGGCATGAAATAAATGATTTGCGTCTGCTAGCGCAGGCGCCACGAGGAACTCGTGCAAAGCCATGTAACGCTAGTTTAACGTATTCGGCTTTTATCGTCGCGCGATCTATCTAACTCACTACGTGCCCGGTATCAGCTTTGCTTAACATTCATCAAATCATCAAGCTATGTTTAGTAAATGGCGACGCTGTGCCATCTCACTGACCAGCCGGTGATATTTTCGCGTATTTGTGATTTTGTCGCTCCTGAACAGCGCACTGCTCTTCATTCACAAGCTCACCCGAGAAAGGCCTGCGTCATGATAAACCAACGGATTGGCTTCAGCAGTGGGTGGCTCAATACCCGAAAGGACCTAGAAAAGGATCACCGGTTCAATGCCAGCAATTGAGTCACTAGATCCAACTTTAATTCGAGCTGCGAGTGCTGAAAATGTGCCAACTGGGTTGCCCGAGATGCTTGTTACGGCCAATGGAAACGGCGATCAATCAGACATCGAGATGATAAATTTCGTGAGTGACTTGGCCGAGGGCTCGCTAGAAAGCAGAAAATAAAAAGCAGAATCGAAAGAGGGTGCCAAAAGCGCCAGTGGATGAACGAAAGGCCCGACTGTGTTCTATTTTAAATCCACCGATGGTCGGGTTTATCATGGTTTAGAAACTCTACAATAAGCTATGAATGATAACAAAACATTCATTTTTTTGTGAGTCATTAATGCTTTTAATTAAATAGAAAGTTAAGCTGGCTCACATATAAAAAATAACATTGATATAAAAAATATGTATAAAAAGTAACATTCAGCAAAAATAATGAAAAGAAATATATCTTAAAGTATTTCAAAAAATTTCTAAATTTAAAATAAGGTATTTCCATCAGCTTGACGGGATTTAGAAACAAACTGGAGAAAAGAGAAACAGAGAATCTCTAACCGATATAATAAAGAAAGTAAAAAAAAAAGTCTAGCCTGGTAAATACTTTGGCTATAATGTGTAGTAAATGTTGATTTGTAGTGGGAAAACTATGTCTTTTCATCACTATTCCTCAAGTCCTCTAATCTGCTTCCCAGGCCAACTAATATTGAATGTATTTCCGACACTATGACTTCTCGATAATGAGAAAATAATTATCCTGACGTAACTAAAAATAACTACCTTCAACCTATAATATTAAGTTTTAATATAAGTTTTTCTAACCATTTTACTAAATCCCCTATTTATGTTATATTTTTGCAACTTTCAATCTTATTTCATGCCCTTCCCATATTTTATTCTATTTTTCATAAATTTAATAGAAAGGAGAATTAAATTTTATGTCATTTTTTCACAAATTTTATTCTATATTTTCTTTCATGCTTTTACCTTTACTCAAAGATTAAAATATCGGTTTCAACGGATATGTCAGTACTTGGAAATTCTGGGATATATTAGGATATATTGAATGTCTCGGAGATATATCGAGATATATATATCGATGCTGGATAATTTTACCTAAATATCAATAAAATATAAATTATTTAAAAAATTCATTAAAATGGTTTATATTAATTTTAAATTTTGATAAAATAAGTAAGAAGGTTATTTTATAAATGTATTATATATATTAATACTTTGATTTTCAATATATAAATATAATGAATAGTGATTTCACATTCTATAAATATAAATTATTCTTTTATTTTATATTTAATTATACTATAATATATAAGTGTGCACAAAGGAATTCATTTGAAATTTCCAACGTTTAAATGATGAGAATGACAAGTAGAAAGGATATCTCTAATAACCAACAAAAGAAAAGTTTGAAAAGTTTGTTGATGATCTGAAAGTTTGTCTGAGTTTGTTGTAAATCACGAATACAAGCTTATTTTGCTTATCTTGAATAAGGCTTAACTTAGTATTAAGTATGAGTTCGACTGTTTTTTATTATCGTATTTTTATTAAGTATTAAATATTTTGTTTTTTTATATACTTAAAATTAACATCTTAGTATATAAAATAATTTGTTAGACTTGATAAAATGAAAAATATTTATATAATATATATATAATATCCATAACATTTAATAAAAAAAATAAAAAACAATAAATTTATTATGGCAAAAATTTGTATTGTCATTATTAAAAAAAATAATTATTATATTTATTATTTTATATAATTAAAATAAAATATAAATAATTAATAATTAAAATAAATAATAAATTGATGGAGTGAGACTATATATATATATATATATATATATATATATATATATATATATATATGATTGTTCTTTTAAAATATTTTGTGTGGATTTTAAGATTTTAGAATATTTTTGGGAAGATTTTAAAATATTTTTTAAAAAGATATTTTATTTTTCTATTCAAAGAAAAATTTTAAAAATTCATAATGATATACAAAGAAAAGAAAATATCTGAAATTAGAGGCTTAGGAAGGCCAGCTTTAGGAAAGCTAAAAAAACACCTCCTAGTTGTTGATTTAATAGTAAATTTATCATCTTAATCTTAAGTGCAGTATATGTAGTCTAGGCTTGTAGGGAAAAAAAAAATCGTACGATGGACGTTCTTCTTGTCTAAGTTAGCATTTCTTATCTTTGCGCCAACCGTTAAAATGATAAAATAGTGTTCAAGATGACCAGTTCAATCTTGGCTGTGATGTACGTAGCGCGTAAATTGGTATCACTCTCTCGCTTTTTCTTCTCTCTCTTCCCACTCGATTTATACTGCTCTCACAATACCTTGACCAATAGCCCCAGTCAATACCCACCCACACTTTATTTATTTATTTATTTTTATTAAACTTTATTTTTAGTTTTAAAAATATAATAAATAAGTATATTTTATTTTTAAATATAAATAAATTATTCGTTATTTTTAAATCTAGTAAAAATTTTTTATTTTTAATTTTTTAAAAATCTATTAGATGAAAATTTAAAATTTATTTTAAAAATATAAATAACTTATTCGATTATCTTAATTTTTAAATACTTTTAAATTCATTTAATTACTTTTAAATCTATTAAATGAAAAATCAAATGAATGAGTTTAGAAATAATATTTTAATAATATTTTATTTTTATCAATTTCAAACTCATCTAATCTCATTTTTCATTTAGTAGGTTTAAAACCAATAATTTGAAAAATAATTTATTTAAAAATTAAAATAAGAATAATTTATTTATATTTAAAAAATTTTGAATTTTTATTTAGTAGATCTAAGAGTGCAGATAATTGATACATATTTTACAAAATAAAATTTGAATTTTATTTAATAGATTATTAAAGCCAAAATAAAATTCTAATAAAAATTAAGAGTTAAAAAATAAAAAATAAATAAAAAGTGGTTAGCGGGTGTTGGATTGGGACCCCCAGATGTAGTGTTGGGTTAAGGCTGGGGCGATGTTAGGGCGAGAGTGGGTGGGTGTGGTGGTGAGGAGAATAGAAAAAGGGAGAGAAGGGGAGAGAGGAGAGGAGAGAGAGTGGAGAGTTGATACATGGGCCCGGCGTGGGCCATGTCGTGGCTAACAGTCATTTGCGTTGTTTGATCGACTTTAACGGAGTTTGAATCGTGACTAGTCTTGGCAGGCTACGGGAGTAAATTACGAGTCTCTTTAAAGCGAAAAAAATTTCCATGTGTAATTGGAATATAGGATGCAACATTAAGGATTTTTGCACCTTTTCCAATTTATATACAATTTGTTAATAAATAAATTTCATTTTCAAAAAAAAAAAAACATATTTTCTTCTACTTTGTCCTATTTAAAAAATGTCATGTTGTGTTTTTTCTTAACTTCTTGATTGACTAATTGCAACTCCTACCCTCGATTGGTGAACCTCTAGTACCTCTAATTTGTGTTTCAATTCATTGATTTGGAAACAATTATAAAATATAAATAAAAAATGCAAAATGATTTTTATTCTGATTTCGCAAAAATAGTGTGTTTACGTACCTTAATAAACTATAAGACTATTGAAACACAAATTTCCCAAAAACTTGAATTAGTAGTGATAATTATAAATCTAAGACATACCAATTTGAATTACTCATAATTTTTTGAAAATAATTTTATTGTAGGATTTTTATAAATAATTTTATTTTAAAATGAGTTGAAAACTTATATATTTTAAATTATTTCATTTTTATATTAATGGGTTAAAAATAAATAAAAGCGAGTTTAATATACAGCAAGTAAAAAGTAATTTATTAAATTTAATTTAAGTTTTTCTTTTTTTCACTTTTTCTTTGTTTTCCCTCCATTCTTTTCTTTTGACATTTTTCACCAAGAACTTACAAATTTAAAGATATTTTATATAAAAATAAACCTATTATAAATGGGACATTTTAGTGAGTTGAATTGAGGTGGTATTTTATTTTTTTAGTAAAATAATTTTATTAATTCAAACTTGTAATATATTATAGATACAAGATACAAATTGTTAAAAATCATAAAGGATAAAAAAATATCCATGTTAATCTACTTTGCCTGTGTAAAGCGAATTTACTATTAATAAGTTAGGATTTAAAATTTATTTTGTTGAATTACAAATATAACAAGAATTTCTTGTTCCTTACTTATATCAAATGAAACAAATAAAATGAGTTTTAAATAAACATATAAAATTAATTTATTAAGTTTAAGCCTATTTTTTATTTTCCTTCAAATTTTCTTTCCTCTCACTTTTCTTTTCTATTTTCTTTCCTTGTCATTTTCAGGGTTCTAATTGAACCTAAGCAAAACTATAGACTCAAAATAAAATAAGAGCCAATCCCATACTTACATTTACAATTAACGATTGAGATTTATATTTATCGCATATGTGTGTCCCTTGCGCCAATCCATATAAAAGCCGAAGCACTACCGGGACTCATCTCTCTTTAGTTACGCAAGCGCAAGCTACTCATGAGCCACCACTTGAGAGCTCGGTCGGAGTTAATCGGATCGAACGAGTTCAGTAATTTCAGAGTTTATTGAATCGAATTAGTATTACGATACCCGACTCGGCCCGTCCCTTGAGCAATGTCGAGTTTTTATTATTTTATTAATCAGAAGTCGGACTAAGTTGATTTTGAGTGAAGGTGGTCGAGTATAATTATTTATTAATTTTTTAATTGATTCGAGATTTGTTGAATCGACTTCGAGTAGCTGTGACTATTTTTCGAGTCAACATCTAAAAAAAGCTCGATCGAGTTCAAGCTTAACTTTGTATCGACCGCCTCGATTACACCCATACTGCAGAGTAAGTTCATATCATAATTTCAATTTAAAATAAAATAAAATAAACAGGCATGATTCAGCACCCGATTGCCAAGAAGAAAGGGAATCTGAGAGCTGGATCAAGGGAAGAAGGTTTATACCGCTTTGATTGCCCTGGCTGCATATATGAAGCGCCACCAGACCTATCTTCACCTGAACCAGCTTTCAATGATGGAGAATTCCCACCCCTAGAGAAATCGGATGTCTATGTACAGCTCACACTCTGAATAGCATTCATTTCGGATATACCTTTGGGCCACTCCATATATGGTTATATATATAAATACTTAATTAGTTATTTATATGTAAATATTGTTTGCAGTTGTGATATTTAACATAGCAGGCCAAGAACTTCAAAGGGCTTTATGTGGAGACCAAGTTGGCACAATGATAGAATGACAAGAATTTGTTGATTGATGCACTAAGATATGGGGTGATCATCATGTATATTCATTCCTCTTTTCTACATGCATCTTAGCTGTGGTTTTTTATGCAAGAACATGATAAAATCTTTACACCTGGATTTAGAAATTAAGTTCTAACTTTTGGTTGATCATGTGAGATGGAGAAAGAAGAAATTATATTGCCTTGAGAATTTCTACATGCACCCGTTAGAGATGAGGTGTAAAAATTGGATGTGTGTGATATGGGGTGTATAGAGAAATTCTTGGGGTGTAAATAGAATTTCTCATGGAGTGTAAATAGAATTTCTCATGGAGAAAACCTGATTTATATTAAGATGTACCTCAGCTCATTAAACAAATTGTTGAGCGAGATGTAGTAGTTTCTCATCGGTGACGAAAGTTTGACTGTTTATCTCAAAAGAAAAAAGATCACTAAGGGTCATTTAGAACAAAAAATTAATCAAAATATATTAAGATATCGATAATCATGGCACCAAGTTCTGCGCTGATGGGGTTTGAGAAAAAAGCGAAATGCGAGGCCCATTCTCTAGAGCCCAAAGAAGAAGTAAGCGATGAAACGCCAGTGTGCCGTGACCAACGAAGCTTGATCGGCTCGACCCAGGCCCGATAACATGGGTGGTGGGAAGTACGTTCCATAATCAGGCCAAATACCACCCAATAAAGGAAAGTAGGATAATCTAAATAATATCGCTATCAACATCGTCGAGCAAAATCGTCAATAAAGAGTAAGGATAGATGTAATAGCTAACATCTTATCAAATGATCTCTTAGTAAAGTGGATATTCCCGATAGCTGCTTATCCTGTAAGTAAACCAATCTAACCAAATAAGAAAAGTATGATATTTCCCAATAATTTGTTGTCTTGTAAATCCAATAAATCTCTACTTAAATAAGGGAAGTAAGATAATTCTCGATAGCCTTTCCAGTGTCGCTATTAATTTAATGATGATAAAGGAAAGAAAATCCTCAAATCGATAAGAATCGCTATCATCCCCAGTGGGAAAAACATATCTTATAAACTCCCGGTGCGCTCCGTCGGTGAAAGTGCGCCAAAAACATTCGCTCTAAGCAATGCGTGGCGCTGCCCGGGAGGGCGGCTTAGGCATCGGGCGGCCCGCGGGCGAAGTCCTCGCAGAGCCTGCTTTTCTTTCTTGTTTTACGGGGAGAGGCTGCTTTCTCCTCTTCACGGTCAGTTCAGCCCGGCTGATCCCCAGTCGGGTTCGACGACGATCACCCACTCGAGGCCCGACGTCAGGAGCACAGTAGACCGAGCCGCCCGGCAGTCCCGGAGTCCCGGCCGACTAACACGCTAAGCCCGGTCAGATTGAAAAGCGTCGTCACACTTCCAAACCCCATAACTTTTTATTTTCTTCCAAAAGTAATTATCCGAACTTTAATATTATTTGAAGATGATAACAATCAACCATACAATCACTAAGAGCATGTTTGTTTACCATTTTTTTAAATTGTTTTTTTTTAATAGAAAAACAGGAAATACAAAAAGAATACTTTTGATTATTAGGTTTTTTTTGAAAAACACAAAAAACATAAAAAAAAAAAAATTTAAATTCAGATAATAATAATAGTTTTTAGAGAATATCAAATTGGTTTAAAAAATACGAATAAAACTGGAACTAAGATTCACAATTTTTTCTCCTTGCTCGTTTCCCAAATATATTTCTAAGTCCTACGTACTCTGTTGTCTAACAACTTAGAAATTATTCCTTTAACTGGCTTATTTTGGGAATTTTAGCCCTCGAATTAAAAGAGAGATTCTCAAACAACCAAAATAAATTCTTAGGATTAGCACTCATCAACGGAGTCGGCCTGATGCGTCGTTGTCCACAATGATAGTTCTGATTTTCTTTCATTATGCAAAGCTGACTCAAAACTTCTTCGTCTTCTTTTTTATTTTTATATTTTCTTTATTTTTGTAAAATCATATAAAAATTCAATTTTAAAAAATGATAAAAGCGATGATTTGTCACTATAGTACAAGGGGAAAAATCTAGATATTTCCTGAGCGCGGGTGATGTGAACGGAGGACTACCGCCCAATAAATTATCTAAGTGAGTTTAGTTATCACGGCCAGTTAGTCGGTCGAGGCGATCGAGAATTCGTGTAATTCGAGGTGTGAGACGAATTAAATGACATGACGGCGTGTTATGGCGCCCTTACGGGGCGGGCCGGCGGCGAATCAGGGCCGAGTCAGGGATCTTGTTAAAATCATTTCGAAAATTGCACCGAAATCCATATTTTCGCCTTGAGAGCGTTACGAAATTAGGCAAGCCCATAAGCTTATTTACATTTAACAAAATCCCATTTACAATGTAGGCATCAAAGCCTTTTCAAAAATGATTTACAAAATAGTGTTATTATTCAAGTGTTATACAAAATATCTTATATAAAAGAACACACATGAAATGAGTGCACATGTCGAACCTGTCAGATTTCTTTCTTTATGACTCGGCGGCTCCTCGATCTTAGGTCGCTATCGATCACTATCTATCCTCGGTACACAGCATTGGTAAAACAATACATTGGCATTTTCATGCTTGAGTAGTTCTATACAAATCTATTCCTCGAGTTCGACTTAAAATCAATTTATGCAATTTAATAATTCGAGAACTTTCAATCATTTGGATGATCGATATAAATACATTACCACATATACTTTTATATATATATACAATAAATTATAGTTCATTGATCATCCCATAAATACATTTTCATAATCAATATTTCACAATCTCAAATCAATTCAAATATGCTCACAAATTCAATTTATTTACTTGACATTCAATTCAATTAGAATCAATTAGGTTAAAATAAATTCGAGTTATGTATCCAATTCGATTACGTCAATCACTTGATTGTAATCAATTCGATTATGCCCATCAATTATGGGTTCTGCCGCCTTGTCTTAGATGTCTGAGGAATATCGAGTCATCGACGCGGTCTCGGATTTGCAGGCGGTATCACATGGTTTACATAACCTGATGCGGTCCATTTGGTGCTATTTGGTTATAAACAATCAAATAATTGAACACTCTTTGATCGATTATGTCAGCTGATCGAGATGACACATCGAAATAGTTCGCCGATCGCTATTTATTTGACCTGTGGTATCACCGTCTATCGCTTAATCTTGTCTGTAGTTAACATTCTATTAAGGCGTTCAAATCCTTTATAGCCAAATATAGTACAATATATATGCGCTTGTATAAGCAGTTTATTTTCAATAATTATGAAATTTTTATATGCAAATATTTACTGTCGGCACTACCAAGAATCCAATTCGTCGATTCGATATGCTTTTAGAACAACATGCAAAAACTTGAAGCTTGAATAGGAGTTGGTAGAACAAACCCAAAATATTTGCACTGATTCCAATCATTGGAATCTCAATCGCGGTTGGCTTTTATGCCGTCGGTCCCTTTGTTGTAGTGTGATAAATATTATTCGAAGTGTCTTGTGATGGTTTTGAGGTTGGGATGTTTTCGAGTTCTTCTGAGTTCCAATTTAAACATTCTATATGTAAGATGGATTCTTGACTGTGAATCAGCCTCCATAGAGTGCAAGAGCAGCTCGAATCGGAGTTCGGACGTAGGAGTTAGGACGCTCCAGAAGTTGGAGGTCATACCGATCAAATCCTGGGCCGCGAGCAGACCCAGAACTGGGCCGAGCTCGTCTACCACCTCAGTCAAACATCTTCTATACTCCTCAGGAATATTAATGTATTCTTGACTCAATGGGCTTTCCATAGAGTCCAAGAACACCCAAATCGGAGTTCAAACGAAGGAGATATGACCTTCCGAAGTTGGAGGTCATGTGTAGGCAACTTTGACAAGCCCGGCTGAGGCGGGCAGGCTGCCTTGAGTGACAATTTCGATCAACCACCCTCGGTCTGACATCCTAACATCATCTCGGGCATATGAATGTATTCTTGACTCCATGGGCTTTCCATAGAGTCCAGGCTTAAATCGGAGTTCAAACGAGAAGGAGATATGACCTTAAGTTGGAGGTCATGCGTAGTCAGCTTTGATGAGGCGACTGGGCGGCGAGCGCATTTGGCGAAACTTGCTTGTTGGGCGACAGCATTGGGCGACGGCGTTGGGCGACCAGTATTTAGCGACCCGCGTTTGGCGGCGACCGGGCTGGTACGACGGCGCCGCGTGTTGGCGATCAGCACATTTGGCGATCCTTTGTTTGGCGACCTCCGGTTTGGCGACCTTGTTTGGCGACCCTTTGTTTGGCGACCTTTGTTTTGACAACCCGCGTTTGGCAATAGCGTTTGGCGACCCTTTGTTTGGCGACCTCGGTTTGGCGACCAGGCCTGCTTTGAAACATTCGGTAAAGACCATAGCTTGGTCTCACGAAGTCAATTAAAAATTCAAAGCCTAACCATAAGTTCATTGATGTGGCTACAATTCCACGAAGGGCCAGCTACCAATTACCGCTTCGCCGTGCCCGAAAATCAGCTCTAAGGTTCGGCTAGCTACGCGCTACCACAATGTGGCAGCTTCCCATAGTTTAAAATGCAACCAAACTTTCCCTAAGGCGGATAACTACCCAGCGATCCTTAGGGTAGAAGAAGACAGTAGGAGAAGACCTACCTCATGGAGTTTGTCGAGAAGTGCAGATTTGGATTACCCTTTTTGCTCTTTGCTCACTGGGAGGGACTTCCCTTGTGTATGGGGAGACCTATGGTCGATCGTGTGTGGAAAAATCAGAAGGTGGAGCTCTCTCTCAACTCCCTTTGCTCTATTTTTCTTTTCTTATGGATCACTCTTGTCGTACTTTTAAAGGAGGAAGCTTCTCCCCTCTTCTTTCCTACATGCCACATGTCATTTCCTTAATTTTTTCCTTTTACTCATTTATTTCTCCTAATATCGCAAGACATATAAACCAAGCTACCACAATTGACCCTTGGGTCCCCATTTTTACAATTTCTATCTTTCTCTTTTTCACTTGGGTTCAGTTTAAGTTGTGTCACCTAAATGTTCTTAAAAAATTTCTGAAACTAGGTGAAAAAACCAGCTATACTAGGGTACTCTGCTCAAGCTACACTCATACAAAAGGCTGGGTTGGCACAGAGGACGTCCCAGCCTCCGCCATGAGGATCCTGTGAAAATGTAGTCTTTATTGGGACCGTTGCTGGCATGGGTTCATGCTCCTGTGACTCATGGTGCAGTTTCTAAGCACGCAACTAAGAATCCTCACCTTCAAATCATTTCTTCCATCATGAGCCAAAATCTTTCATAAAACTCTTCTATTTACCACCTATGTCAAATGCGGCCTCGACTCAATTGTCTCGAAGAGACTACATGTGATATAAATTGGTGGTACCTTCGTAGCATGGACACGTGAAACCATCATGGATATTTTCAAGTCTGGAGGTAATGTAATACGTATGCCCACTTGGTCCCTTTCTCAATCATATGGGCAAATCACATCTGAATCAACTTCCTTTTCCCCAGAATCTCATCCACCTTCTTCCAGGTGATACTTTCCAAAAACACCTTTTCATCGATCTCATATCGAATATCTTTCTTTCATGTCGGCATATGATTTGTCTGTCAGTGTACCTTGATCTCTCTACAAATATTTCACTTTTCTTAGGTCTCTTGTATCAAGTCGGGGCCAATCACTTTCTTTTCACTCAATTCGAGTCGACCTGATGGTGTTCTACATTTTCTCCACGTATAAAGCCTCATAAGGCGCCATTCCAATACTTGATTGGAAGCTGTTGTTGTACACAAATTCATTAGCGTGTGTTGATCCCAACTACCTGAGGAATTAGACCACCACCAGCTCCTTGTATATCTTCCGGAATGGATCACTCTCTCCGAGATTGTCCATCAGTTTGTGGGTGGAGCGTTGTCTTGAATTCAGTCGCGTGCTGAGCCCTCTTTGCAATTTTCCCCGAATCTCGAAGTAAACCTGGGATCTACGATGCGAGGAAATAATGGATATAGGAATCCCATGTAGAACTATTTCCTTGATATACAGGAAATACGCTGGCATCAGTGAATAGTCGTTCTCAGCAGTAGGAGGCGGTGACTTGGTTAATCGATCTACTACGACCCAAGCGGAGTCATGCCCTTCTCACACATCAATGGTAACTTGGCCCAGGCTCATGGTGATTCGGTCCATTCCACTCGGTACTAATAGAGGAACGCAATAATCCGAGAAGAACTTGATGCTTTGCCTTTACTCTTTGACACACCAAACACTTGGCTCTGAGTCGACACATCTCTCTTTTCATCCCGGACCACGAGCCAAGCATTTTAAATCTGAGCATCTGTGCTCACAGGGATGGATACAAAGATCCACTATGTGCCTCTTAATTATGGATTTCCTCAAATCATTCTGTTGATCGGGTACACAAACTAGATCCTTATAATACAACACTCCATTTTTAGGATTTCACTTTGTGAACTGGTTCCTTACCATTTCTAATCGATTTACTATGGCAACAATTTTCTCTTCTTTCCTTTGTGCCTCTAGCACTTGATTCAACAAGCTTCGGTCTACGTCTTCGTTGCGCCACTACGGTACCATGTTGCGCAATGTGACAAATGGGCATTAACGCTTCGGCGTTAGTATTGACTTTCTACTCAAGTGTCGACCACTACATTGGCGCTGCGGGTGATAAATGCAGTGCAGCGGTCGTAATCTTTTATCGGTTCCATCCATCTCCGTTGCCTCGAGTTAGCTCCTCCAAGTTTGTGGCGATGATACGAGCTCTTCTGATCGGTGTAGATGAAACACTTCTCTCAATACAAATAATGTCTCGGAATTTTTCGGCGCCGAAATAAAGTTCGTCAATTCCAATCATGTGTGGGGTAGTTCCTTTCATGCGACTATTGTCTTGAAGCATAGGCTACCACTTTGCCCTCTTGCATTAGGACACATCCAGTCATTGTGACGCATCACTAAAAATCACACTATTCTCTACCCAGGTCGGTTGAGTAAACGAACCTCTGTTAGAATGCTTTCAACTTATCGAAAACTTCTTTGACATTTTCACTCCATTCATACTTTACATTTTTTAAGAGCAATCTAGGTCGCCGGGTGCGGTCATAGAATACCCCTTAGCAGATCTTACGTACCCAGTATCTGCTAGTCCGGGAAACTAAGCATACCATAACATTTTCTGGGTGAAACTGTTTCAGCGACCATTTCTTCTTTGTGGATCACCTGGGTTCGCTGTTTTCCAAACACTACCTTACGAGAAGACACTTCATTCTTAAACTCACTTGCTGGGGTTTTTTTCAGACTACTCATTTTTCTTTGAGATCTCTCGCACCTCTGGATTGACATGTCTATGACTATCTATGAATCTTTGGACACACCCCAGATAACGTCTATGAACTTTCGACAGCCGAATCCATGGATGGGAAGGCCGGATTGTGGGGTCCATGAACGCCCGGCTGGAGCATTTGTCAATCAAACGGCATTACAAGAACTCGTAATGTCCATATCAGCGTCTAGCCTTAGTCTTATGCTACATCGACATCTTTAATTCTCAAGCGATGTTCCAATTACTTAAGTCCATTTTGAAAAGATACTTGCACCTTTTAATTGGTCAAACAAATCATCAATTACGGGTGCTTAGGATGCTTATTCTTCTTGTTAACTTGTTGATTTACATTACGTAATCGATACATGGCCAAAGTGTACCCTCTCTTTTTAACAAAAGCGCAGAATCCCCCATGGTGATACCTTGGTCTGTAAACCCTTTTTCTAGTAGTTCTTGCAAGCGCAATTTCAATTCCTTTAGCTAAGTGGAGCCGTGCAGTAACGGTCGTAATGGATGCGATTGTGGCTGGTACAACGTCGATAGCAAACTCAATCTCCACATGTGGAGAAATCTGGTAACTCTTCGAAACACATCAGGAAAGTCATTGCTGATAGGGATAACTCCGGATACACTAGGCCTTGCCTTCACCATATCAATCACATAAGCCAGTAGGCTTCACATCCTTCCTGGGTACCATTGTTCTGCGTTGTGTGAATATCACATTAGATAGATGATTTGACCTCTCATAGATGAAGGTTACTTCATCTTGTCGGTGTCTTTAAGGTTACTCTTTCATTACAATCAAGCTATTGCTTGATGTCGGGACAACCGATCCATCCAATCTCACATCCGGCGCTCACGAGGACAACTCAATCAAATCTCCCACGAAATTCATACTCGTATTTTGATGAATGATGCTCTATAGACTCTCATTCACAATAACACTATGGCGAGCGGGTTGTCACTGGATGTCATACTCGGTTTCACTTTATGACAAATTTACTGGAGTGAACATGTGGTACATATGTATGAATGAGTCGATCTGGATCTATATCAATGCATGCATAATAGTATCAAAGATAGTAAAATTACAGAGCTATCACATCTGGGCGTCGATCTTCCCTTTAACTTTCATTGCATATGCTCTCATTTGGAGCATGACCATCTTGCCTACCCAAAGTTTGTGTCCACTTGTCTGGAACACTCGGTGATGCAACACTTCTTATTGCCTTTTGTAACACTAAAGAATTTGGCACCCCCGATGCGTAGTCTTTGTAAATGAGCGAGCTCACAGGACGATCTCTTGCTCCATGCTCTTTGGATCCACAAATCAAACAAGCACACAATAAGTCTCGACATTCTCCTTTATGATTTCTCCTTGTGGGAAGCGTGCAAATCTCCCCAGAAAGGACCTCTGGTGTGCTCGCGATGGTGCTAGTAGAGTGAATGTGCCGGTGGCACGTGCTCTGGGCTCAGTTGGAACCACAATGGTCCCCCTTAATTTCTTCCTTTCTTTGTTATTGCGATGGACTAACACGGATTTTTCTTTCCTGTCTTTTATCCTTTCTCTTTTTCCCTCTTTCTTTACTCTTTCCACATTCCAATGCACATGTCACAATTTTGGAGAAATCCTCGCTGGCAAAATCTTTGTGACATGGGCTGTATGGTCATTAAGGCGGAGTCTTGAACCTCGACCTTTTCTTCCCCCACTCACCAGTATCTAGGGAGCATACTTGCTCAATGAGTGATTCTCTTTGATGTTCGGGTCTGCAGCTCATGCGTCTTTAGCCAGTTATGACTCTCGTCTCATGTTGTTCGGATAAATGCGACCACATAATGTTTCTTCAGGGCTTCATCGAGAAGAACTCCCATGTCACTCTCTCGATGGTGCCCCGGTCACGATCACGAAACCCACCATGATAAGCCTCATCAGGAAGTAATGAGGTCGCACATTCCAACTTCTCTCCCCAGTTGTGCAATGCATTTGCACAAGCAGTATTGTCGTTCTCTCGAGGCCAATTTTACTGCCATAGAAGGCTCATCCTCTTTCTTCCCATAAAATCTCTGAGGTTGGTACCTTGCCATTCTCTCAATGGGCGATGGCTTTGGAGCAATTGCGGGTTACGTTTGGCTCTTTGCAATGCTGAACTAGGCTGGCGGAGGATACCTATAGTACCTCTGCCGCATTCGATTTCGCATTCATTGGTGGGGCATAGGATGCTTGCCCTTCCACTAGCGGGATGGAGTGCGGTGGGAGTCCACTGGTCATCCTCGACCCTAAAGAGGGAGGCAGAATCGTCCATGCTTATCCTAATGAGACCCGATAAGATCCACTTTGTCCAGTAAATGTCATCCTTTATATACCAAATGAAATGCATGTTAAACACAATTTCAAAGTGTTTACAAACAATTTAAAAATTCATTTTTGTAGAAGCCAGCCTAAACCTGAAGCTCGATACCAATAAAGTTGTGACGCCCACTTGCAGGGCAGGCAAAACGGGCGGATCAGGCTGTCCAGGGATGCCACTAAAATCTTTCGAAATCATATCTTTCTTGAGCGGAGTGCAGTGGGCAAGCCCGTAAACATTTACATTTAACAAAATCCATTTACAATGTAAGCATCAAGCCTTTTCAAAATGATTTACAAAAATAGATGTTTAGTATTCCAAATTTATTACATAAAAATAATCATATCAAAAGAACACATGAAATGAGTGCACATGTGAATTTTACTCAAATTTTCTTTCTTTATGACTCGGCGGCTCTCGATCTTGGGTCCGCTATCGATCACTATCTATCCTCGGTACTGCGCATTGGTAATGATCGCTAAGCATTTTCATGTAGTGGTTCTATACAAATCCATTCTCAGTTCGACTTAAATCAATTTATGTAATTTAATAATTCGAACTTTCAATCATTTGGATGATCCGACATAATACATTCATATACTTTGTTATATATATCTGATAAATTATAGTTCATTGATCATCCCATAAATACATTTTCATAATCAATATTTCACAATCTCAAATCAATTCAATAACAAATTTACATTTATTTGACGACACAAATTCAGTCACGAAAATCAATTGGAGTTCGAAAATAAATTGATTTATCTTGTCAATTGATTTACGTCAATCGCCAGTTATGCCAATCGGTCGATTATGCCCATCAGTTAAGTTATGCCCTTATCGAATTTAACCTATGTCTTGATATACGGGATATAGAGTTACCGGCAGTCCACGCTTGGGCTTTGCAGGCTGGTATCACATGGTTTATAACGCGATGCGGTCCATTTGAAATTTCTTGATCGGAGTGACACATCAATAGTTCGCGATCTTGCTATTTGACCCTATTGGTATACCAATCTTATCATAATGCGAAATAAGCGGTTAACATTCTATTAAGAGGCGTTTCAAATCACTTTATAGCAAAATATAGTACAATATGTGCGCTTGTATAAACGATTTATTTCCAATAATCATGAAGTACATATGCAAACTCAAACTCGCGATCTTTTCTCGGAATCAATTAAATCAATTCAATATGCTTTAGAACAACACTAAAAACTTGAAATGAGGAATAGGAGTTGGTGAACAAACCAGTATTGCACTTTGATTCCAATCCTTGGAATCTCAATCACGATTTGGCTTTTCACTTCTCGTCGGAGTTCAAAAACCATTAAAGAACAATATTATTCAGTGTGCTAGTGGTTTTGGTTGAGATTAATTTCAAGAATTTCAATATGAGTTCAATTTAAACATTCTATATGTAGATGGATTCTTGACTCAATGGGCTTTCCATAGAGTGCGAAGCGCTCGAATCGGAGTTCGGACGTAGGGTTAAACCAGAAGTTGGAGGTCATACCACCAGTCAAATCTGAGCGACGAGCGGGACCGGCGGACAGGCACAAATGCACTGGGTCAGCATCTTCCTATACTCCTCAAAAATATTAATGTATTCTTGACTCAATGGGCTTTCCATAAAGTCCGGGAACACTGCATCGAGGAGTTCAAGCGAAGGAGATATGACCAGAAGTTGGAGGTCATGTGTAGTCAACTTTGACAAGGCGGCACCGAGGCCGACAAGGCACCCAGCGAAGTGACAGGCTCAGTCGAAACACCTCGGTCTGACATCCCCAACATCTCTCAGTTTTCTGGATTTTATTCTTGACTCCGTGGGCTTTCCAGCAGAGTCGAGGCACGGAATGGGAGTTAGACAGGAGATGCGGATCCCTTAGAGTTGGAGGTCATGCGTAGTCAACGACGGCGACTGAAGCGGCAACCTTGTTGCAGCGAAACGCTTGTTTGGCGAACCTTGTTGGGCGACCCTTTGTTGGACGACCACTATTGAACGACCAACGTTGGGCGACCTTTGTTGAGCGACCCAGCATTTGGGCGGCCGCTGAATGACGTGGCGGCTGCTTCATTTGGCGACAACGTTTGGCGATCAACGACAGCGACCAGCGTTTGATGACAACTGTTTGGCCGGCCGGCTGTTTGGCGAAACCTTTGTTGTGACGCTTGTTTGACGTCTTGTTTGGCGACCAGCATTTTGGCGACCTGGGTTTGTGACCTCGGTTTGGCGACCCGCATTTGTTGGTAGAAGACCATGGCAGTACCACCACAGTCCAAATTAAGAAATTAGCTAACTTCAAGTTCTTGATATTGTTTTACAATTTCACCAGAAGGGCGCACTTTACAATTTAAACTTCACTTAGTGCCAAAAATCGCTCTGGATTTACGGCTAGCTGCACCACAATGTGGCGGCACCCATGGTTTAAATGCAAGCAAACTTTCCCCCAAGGCCGGATAACTTACCCCTGACAATCCTTGGGTGAAGATGAAGTAGGGAGAAAGACCTACCTCATGGGTTTGTCGAAAGTCCACACGGTTCAGGTCTCTACTTGTAGCTCTTGGCCACTGGAAGGACTTCACGTTGTTAGCCCAGCGGGAGACCTGTCGTCCAGATCGTCGGAAAATCTGGAGAGAAGGTGGAGCCTCTCTGCTAACTCCCTTTTCTCACATTTTCTTTTCTTATGGATCACTCTTAATCGTACTTTTAAAAGGAGGAAGCTTCCTCCCTCTTTCTACATGCCACATCATTTTCCTTAATTTTTTTCCTTTTACTCCATTTATTTCTCCCTAATATCATAGACATATAAACTTATTTCTGAATTGACCCATGGGTCCCATTTCTAATTTCTATATTTCTCTTTTCACTTGGGTTCATTTAAGTTCCAACAATCATATAATCAATATTAAAAAAAAATTTCGAAAACCCAAGTTGGCTCAATTATACAGAGTATATATAATAAATTTTTGTATAAAAATTTTAGGGTATTTTGGGGTGTTACCCTTGCCGCGTGCGCATATGCACAAGAATTTGAGGGCGACTAATGGGGTTTTGAAAAAAAGGCACGCAGGCCCACTCTCCAGGCCCAAAGAAGAAATAAGCCCAATGAAACACACAAGATCCTCTGACATAAAGTACAAGCTGGCTTGGAGTCGCTCGACCCAAAGGTCGTCGGAAGACGCCTCACATTCATGAATCATTGAAATCCTAGCCAATAAAAAGTAGGATAATCCCCCGATAATAATATTATCCTATAAATCCAAACAAAATCTCATCAATAAGGAAATAGGATAATTCTCGATAGCTGTTTTTATCGCATCAAATCGCGCGAAAATCTATGAATAAGGAAAGTAGGATATTTCCCGATAACTTCTTATCTGTAAATCAAACCAAATCTCTTGATAAAGGAAAGTAGAGGATATTTACGATAGCTACTTTATCTTGTAAAGTCAAACCAAATCTAAATAAGGGAAGTAAGATAATTCTCAATAGCGCTTTCCAATTATCCTTTATTAATCGGCAATGATAAGGAAAAGAAAATCACCGGAAATCGATAAGAGAAGTCATATCACCATCCCAATTAGAAACATTATCTTTATAAATCTGAGGCCACCCCATCAGTGAAAGGTACGCAAAAAACATTCGCTCTCTAAGCAATCCATATTTTCTCTCAGGGAGGAACTGATTTAGGCATCGGAGGCGGCCGCAGGCGACCCTGTGGCCCTTCTTCTTTCTTGTTTTTACGAGAAACCTTGACACCTTTGCTGAATGATTCCATGGCTGATCCCGGTCGATTAATGGCAATCCTACCTCGGGCGACGATCCGGGATCCTATGAGACCAACACTTGTGATCGGTCGGCCCAGACCCCCGATACGCTCCGGCTAGTCTAGTTGAAAAAAGCATCATCACACTTTAAACCCCATAACTTTTTATTTTCTTCCAAAAGTAATTATCCGAACTTTAATATTATTTGAAGATGATAACAATCAACCATACAATCACTCTTGTTTACCATTTTTTTAAATTGTTTTTTTAATAGAAAAACAAGGAAAATACAAAGAATACTTTTGATTATTGATTTTTTTGAAAAACACAAAAACATAAAAAAAAATTTAAATTCAGATAATAATAATAGTTTTTTAAGAGAATATCAAATTGGTTTTAAAAAATACGAATAAAGCTGAACTAAGATTCACAATTTTTTTCTCCTTGCTCGTTTCTAAATATGGCCCATTTCTAGTCCTCTCGTATACGTTGTCACAACTTAGAAATTATTCCTTTAACTATTTATTTTTGGGAGAATTTTAGCCACTCGAATTAAAAGAGATTCTCAAGCAGTGATACGTAGGCGTGAGAACCCTAGGCGGCATTCTAAAGGGACTGTGTGTATAAATTTTTTTACTTGTAATATTATTATTAAGCCTAAAACATAGTTTTTGTATGTTAAAACCTAAAATCATACTACAACAATCAATTCCTGAGAGGGTTTTGATTGGCTCACGAACCTCCACATCACCACTACTACACTTAAAATATATCAAACAAATACTATAACAATAATAAGAACTCATTTATCCAATAAAAATCATATATTAGAGAAAATGCAACAACAAAAAATAAAAAGTTTTATAGGAAAACATACCCAATTAAACAAACCAATATTATCTCTGCCAATTACAAAGAAGAGCATTACGACTTCTTACGCATTTACAAAAATATAACACAGAAACTGGCTTAAAAATTATAACATAAATCAAAATATTATTTATTTGTTTCATTTAATTACAGAAAAATCATTTTCCTATTGAACAAAACATCAATATCAACAAATCCTTAGAAACTTTATTCTTCTGCAGTTTAGGCGCAAGAGTAAGCTAATTAAAGTTTCATACTCAATCTTCTTAGCCAAATCAATTTCAATGGATAACATAGCCTTCAACCCATTTTAACTTTCTTGTGGCGTTGTTGAGGCGAAGGTAGATTTAATCCTTCAACTTTGAGAGCTTCTTTCTCGAGGCAAGCGCTGGAATGAGTCAGCAATATCCTATAAGCAATCATGCATTTGAAACAACCATCCATTAACTAAATGATTCCAACATAATATTTGACTCATTGGCGTGATCCTTTCAGACTTAACTCCTAAATAAATCTTACCATCAATATCACATTGCATGCCATGTCTTAAACATTCTTCAAGATTGTTACATGGTCTTCAAACATTCATTATTGGTAGAATTAAATGCCTTCAAGTGAATAAATCGAATTTTGGGCATATATTTGAAGCTGCTCAAACCTACTAACTCAAGTGAAGAAATGCCTTGATCAACAACATATATAAAATTAACTGCGAAGGATTCTTCAGCTGATTGTATCACCTCTTAACACATTTCTCATCAAAGTAAACTGCTTTCTACGAATGATCGACCTTGATGAAAAGCTGGTTCAATCTCTCCATGTCATTACTTGAATTTCCCTTAGCTTAAACTATGGCCTCCCACAAATCCATTTTCCTATAATTCTTAGAGGGTCAATTAGTCTCTCAAATGACATATAGCAACATCAATATGCATGTTCTCATTGAAGAGTCTTGCTAACAACATTAACATCAAACAACAACTTGTGCCCCGAATAACCGAAGCAACTAAGAACTCAATCATCAAGTTACGATTTTGCTACTGAAACATCACGGTAAAATCTAAAATCATCTTTTACATTTTACGCCAAGTGAAGTAGCATCTCTTGTTGTGGAACTTGGAACCTTATTTAACACTCCTGAATGAAGCTCTCTGACGTGTTTGAGATAATGGCTTAAGTGAAAGACGCTAACATGATCACAAACTGCCAGCGCTTTGGAAAGGCAGAAAACAGCCATATAAATATTTGTATTCCTCGAAAAAAATTCCAGCAGCTTTAGTACAAAAGGCCAGCCATATCAAGTGCAAAGTTAAGACTATGACAACCACATGGTGTGTAAAATGCTCTAGGATTTATATCAGCACTCTTTAGAACACCTTTGAATTCCTTTCTTATTGGAGCCATTGTCCTTATCCTGTCCTCTTATATTATCAATATCAAGCCCAAGAGTTTGCAAAACTTGTAAAAGTACATTAAAAAGTCCTTCCCCGGTTGTATCATCAACTTTCAAAAATTCTAGAAAGAACTCTTTTACTTATATCGGACTAGTTGAAATATCCACACATACATTATTTACAAGTGACATTTGTTCAAAGCATGACATAAAGTGCAATCAGAGTATTCTTGAAAAGTATTTTGCTTTCTTGATTCTTTCAACAATTACCAATTTAATTTCATTGCTTGACATTTGAATCAATTCATTTTTGGATCTTGTGACTAGAATGGTGATCTTTTTGAATTTCATTTTGTTGAATCTTGAAGTACTCTTAAAATCTTGAATCAAAATTCAGCAATGTTTCAATTATACTAAGAAAATTCCCATTATGCTCTTCAAAAATCTTCCCATTGTCCCCGAAATACAATATTATTTATATGAGTCTTTTACAACGACAGAATCCTATATAATACATTTTCCGGTGCACCTTCTCTTTATCGATTAGTTGTTGCATACTTTTTATCAATTCATTTCATTTTTTCCCCAACCTGAAGTGAGTTCAACCCAATCTTTCATACAAGCCCAATGTTCATCGCTGGATTTCATGAGTTTAGGAAGTGTTATTCGTTACCAATCTTTGAATCCTTCATTGTGATTGATAATTATTTCCTTCTTTCTTGAACTGACTTACTGCATGAAACAAACATGCTTTATGGCTCATGCAGATACATTAGCCATTTCTATCACACTTCTCTCCATTTTTGGTAATGATCGAAGGTAATGGACATATGAAATGTCACCATGATCATCTTTCAAAAAATTATCATCATTATTCTTATTGGTTTTCTACTAACAAAGTCTCTTAAAATTTTGAGTTACATGATTCCAATTACTTGGATCATAAATGTTTAAAGCCGAATCTTTCATTTATCAATAGGATTTTGACAACTCTCATTCACGGTTTGATTATCTTTCTCATTTGAATATTGATTGGGTTCTTCTTCTTCTTTTCTTCATTAATCAAATGCATGTTCTTCATTTTGAATATTATCATTTGGACTTGAAGTCTCGGTTGTTGACTAATTGGGAAAAACTTGAAAGAGCTCCTTCTTGAGACCAGAATCCAATTTCTCTATCTTTACTTTTTTCCTTTTATCATTTCGATTATATACTTTTTATTAGAAGACATGATTGTATGATCAACCTAAAATAAGAAGAAATTAAAATAAATTAGCATTTTGAAATCCAATCGAATTTATATAGAGTATTTTCAAAATTAACACAAGAGGTTTTCAATAGGCTCACCCCGAACCTCCTATAACTATTCTACAACAATCAACATACAAATAACAATTAACACACAAATAGGGTTTTCAATGAAACACACAAACCTCACATAACCATTAACAATCAACACACAAATAGGGTTTTCCAATGGGCTCACCCCAAACCTCCTATAACCATTCTACAGCAATCAACACCTGAATAGGGTTTTATTAGGCTCACCCCAAACCTCCTATCACCGCTCACTAGTCCTATCACTTTTATATTTATTTGAAATAAACATGAAAATATTAAATCAATTAAGTTTTATTACCATCCATCTTTTCTCATGGGTTTTATATCTTGAATTACTCATCTTGAAATTTTGCTCAATTTCTGAATAAGATATAATAGAGCGATATGTATAATTGCATATTGTTATGAAACTAACAAATAATTTGATAATAACTCAAAAACAGGCATAATACAAACCTATTTGGGAGGAAAAGTTATCAATATCATACAAAGAAGCATTTTTCACATCACACAGTGCATTTACCTGACTCATAAAGCGCTCATTCAACTGATCCACTCCTCAATTTCTCCCTACTCGACCTTGAACCTTCCTATATGACAAAATCCTTGATTTCCCCCTCGGACCTCCCTGCACTCATAGCAACAAAAAAAGAAAAAACTAAAATCATCGAAAAAAAAAAATCGAATTGGAAGCATAAGTTAAAAAAAATCAAGAATTTAAACACGAAACTAAATTCTGCTATTCCTTTTCAAGCTTCGTGGTGGCTTGTATCAGAGACGAGCAGACACGGAATGCGGGTGTGAGGCGAGTGAAAGGAGAGATGCGCGGTCGGAGGCGGAGTGGTGGGTGCCTTTGGGTGGATTAGGCGAGAAAGCCGGGTTTAGATGATCCATGGCGGGCGCATGATAGAATCCTACGTTTGCCGAGCATCAATCTGGAATTTGAAAACCAGAAAAACCACTGATTCCCGAAATCCGTCGAGACGGAGGCATTTCAAATATTCAGCGTAAAAACCCCGAATCGAAAAAGTCGGAAGATCCTCAGTAAACAACATCAAACCAAAATTTTCACACCCTAGCATCAAAACAGAGCCAAATAATTGGAGAAATACTCAAATACCTCGTCGCGGTGGTAAACTTTCCGGGCGGAGAAAGCAAAGTGGAGACCCATGGCCAAGTCCCGATCGTAGAGAGCTCTTCTATGAGGATCAGAAAGCGTCTAAGTGAGCCTCCTGTACTGAATAGAAGGGCTATTTTTAAGAAAAATGTGGGGCCGGCGCCAGCCTCTTCGCCTACCCACAGTAGGCCTGGAAGGAATCCTCAGCGAAACAACATCGACCAAAATTTTCACCTAGCATCAAAACGGGGGCCAAATAATTGGAGAAATACTCAAATACCTCGTCGCGGTGGTAAACTTTACGGGCGGAGAAAGCAAAGTGGAGACCCATGGCAAGTCAGTCCTAGAAGGCTCTTCTGAGGATCGAAGCGTCTATTAGGCCTCACACTTTTTGAATAGGGGGCCTATTTTTAGAAAATGTAGGGGGCCCGAGGCGGCCGCCTCTTTCGCCTACCCAGGGCGGGCCACATTCTCGAACAACAAAATAAATTCTTAGGATTACTCATCAGCAGATGGCACGATGCGTAGTTATCCTGATAGTAGTTACGATTTTCTTTCATTATGTAGTGACTCAAAGGCTTCTTCATCTTCTTTTTATTTTTATATTTTCTTTGTTTTGTAAAATGAGATAAAAATTCAATTTTAAAATGGTAAAATAGTAATTTGTCACTATAGTACAAGGAAAAATCTAGATATTTCCTAGACCACAGGTGATGGAACATACCTCACCAATAAATTCGTTTCGTGGAGTTTAGTTATCCTGACGAATTGAGTCGAATTCTGAGGTGGTCGAAATTTCATGTAATTCAAGATGAGACGAGTAAATGACATGACAACGTATGGCACGACGCCACATGGCATCATGACTTAAAAGAGGGACATGTGGCGAATGCCATATGATGAGACCATGTGTGGTCTTGAAAAGATCGAGTGGGAGTTGTTAAGTGTCATAGATGACACTTGTCACAGAATCAAAACAAAGAGACACATGGGGCCATGTGTCACACCCCAAAAAAGATCAAGTAGTGAATAAGAATGGATGAAGGAAAGGGGAAGAAAGAAAAAAGGAAGGCAGGAAGAAAGGGGAGAGGAACGGAGGGCTTGATTGTGTTACTTCACTTCATCTCACGATAAGCGAGCGATCAAAACTCGTCGGAGTAAGAGGAAAAGTTTATCTACGCTACGAGAGCTTCGTGTAGGTATGTGACGCCCCAATTCCCAAGGTCGTTGACAACGTCAGCATGGAATACTCGTGAATGTCAGATGACTTGACACCACTCACAAAAATGAATGAGTCTCAGCATGCAGGGAGGCTACTGCAAGAACAAAACACAATCCCCAATGACAGTTCAATATGACATATATATGAGTAAAGCGGCCACTTGACCCACAAACCAATACTCGTCCAAAATGAAGTCCCAACTATACAATAGTTTCCAAGGTAATAAAATTATCCCCTTATACATCATATATCAAACTTATAAAGTTCTAATACATGTATAACAAAATAAACCACGACCCGGCTTTCTTCTAAAAGCGGCCTCTAGGATGAAGCGTCTCTCGACAGCTCTGTGCTGAAATAATATCCCTCATGAGTTGATTTATGATCCCGTTAATTGGAATCACCCTAAATGGAGTTCTCTCGACCTAAGTGTATAGGCAATGCTCAGTAAACATACATTCAAGTAAATGCGTGATCTATGAATGTATTGAAGCTGGGACCAGTCCTCACCGACTCCCTCACACTTGCCTAAGCCACGCATGAGAAACATCATTTTTCAAAATAAAGATGTTTGTTTTTAATTGTGGACAACCCTCCGATATAAGTAGTGGACCGACTCCGATTATCTATTTTGTGGACAACCCTCCGATGTATATCAATCAGTCACTCGACACAATCGATATATTATATGACCACCGATACCTATTATTAGTCAACCTCGAAACCACTCTTCAATAACCTACCCCATGCACTCACTCCTATCGCTCTAGTGGTGCCCCTGCATATGGAATGCACGATGCCAATTCCAATACAATTATTTAACACATGTAAATATAATCATGTATATATTCACATAATTTAAATCACACAAACATGTCATGTGTAATTCTCAATCCATACACCAAAAATTAGCTCACTAAGCACTATCAAACACGAGCAATTCAACTTGAATTTGCCTACCAAACATTATTTTCACACAAAAATTAATTTTTGTGTCACATTATTCATGTGAACAAAGTGAAACCTCGTCAATGTCACATCCAAATACTTTCAATATCGGTTTCACTCAGAAACCGACCAGAGCAGCCATTTCCGACCTCATACAGACGCCAACACAAATTGTTTCACAATTTGCAATTCCCATAACCCAAACAGCCCGTGCATAGTCACTGACGACATAAATGGGCTCAAAATTTCCAATCTCTGCCTTCCCAAGCTTTCGATTGCATCAAACTACCCACTCACCTACTCCATCAACTCAAACATCAAATACACTTAAACAAAGCCAGAAACTCGCGAGATGAAACCCTCGCTCACGGAGTTTGTCGAAACTCCCTAAAACCGGAACCCAAGCGTAGGCCTCGCCACGTAGAACGACTTTCCTTCTTATCCCGACGAATTCCGACAGTTGGATCGCCCAAAAACCTAGAGAGAAGTCTCTCTCTCTCTCACTCTAAAAACCAAACCTGCATCTCCACTCCATCCCCCCACATTTTTGTCTCTTGGTCTTTTGAATAAAGGAGACGACACTATTCCTTTATTCTATTATCATTTAACAATTTACAAAAATGACATCTATGTCCTTTCTTCTAGATTTGCCGACATTCAAGATTACCTCTACCGGGTCCATTTCCATCATCTCTACTCACGCATCTCACAGAATACGAAGCATGTTATATTGCGACTATTACATCATTCTTCGCTTTTACTTCAAGACTCGATACCGATCTCGAAAACATTTAAATTCGACCGTCCCTAATTCGACTGTAAAATCTCGACGTGTTAGCTAGATTTACGAGACGATTCCAACGTGAAACTGCTTTTCATCCGAGATTTAATAAATTTCTGATTTTTACCGGGAATTACTATTTTACTCTTTTTCCAAAAATTGGAATTTTCTGCCCTACATTCCTCCTCTCTGTAATGAATTCCCGTCCCAAATTTCCTGACAATCACAATCATCACATTATTATGCAACGTGGATCTAATTACGTACGAACTACTATTTAAAAATTTAAACAACTAACCATCACTCTCTATCCTAAATCAAGAAAGGATATATCTGATCCCATACCACGCCGATCACCTGCTGGTCGCACAAAGACTCAACGCACGACCCGCGCCGAAAAACCCGATCACGGCCATCTAAATGCACACCGGTCCTTCCTCAAAGGTCCCATCAATGTTAACCTCAATTCGCCCCCAATCCACCACATGAGCCGGATCTCGAGTATACTCCGAAGAAGGGAACGGAAATACTTTGTGACATCTCGATACGCTGGCTAGAACGCCAACCGATACGCACAAGGTTTACCTTCCGAGTATCTCGGAAGGCTCCAATGAACTCTCGACGATAGCTTCCTCGTCACGAACCCGACCACTCCTCTCTTAGGCATCACCTCTCAAGAAGACGTGATTCCCAACCTCGATCCTAAGGGTCGACGTCAGACATCTCGCATAGCTCTTCACGGCTCCGAAATTTATGAGAATATCACTGTCAGCTCACCTTCTGAGGTGTTCTAATCATATCGTGACCAAAGATGAGTTTCTCCCACTCTAGCCCAACATAATCTGATCTCAGATGGCTCGATACACGCGCCTCATATGGCGCCATCTTATGCCGCTCGATAACCGTCATTGCAAAGTAATTCCATCATGGAAAGTGTTCCTCCCAACTACCCCACAGATCCAAGACGCACGCCGTAGCACGTCCCTTCCACTCAGATAGTCCTCCCGCACCGACCATCCTGGTCTGGGTGAAAGTCGCACTCATGGTCCGCCAGCTCTGACAAATTTTTGAAACTCTTCCAAAAGTGCGCCGTAAACCTCGGGTCCTTATCCGACACTATTGATACTAGTACTCCATGTAGCCGGACTATCTCTCGAATATACAACCGGCAGAATCTCTCCAATGAGAAGGTCATTCGCACGACTAGAAAATGTGCCGACTTCGTGAGCCGGTCCACTATCACCCATACCGCATCATGTCTCTGCGATGACCGTGGCAAGTGGGTCAGAAAATCCATCGTGACGTGCTCCCACTTCCCATGAAGCTACCTCGATATTTGAGCGACCTGGCGTATACGGTGTTCGATAACAACACATTGACATGGTTGTCGTCCGAACAAAGTCCCCTCGTGTCTCTTCGTCCAGCTCGGTGATCGCGGCTGACGAAAGGCTGGTACATCTTCGTGCCACCTGGATGAACGGAAAATCAAGAGTAGTGAAACTCCCTGAGAATCTCCTCTCTCAAATCGGTCGAATGGGGAACCACTACCCGTCCTCTATACCGAAGATTACCATCCGAGTGGACGGTCCGACCCTAAATCACACAGTCTTTGTGTAGGTCCACGATGGACACTATCTCTGCGCGTCCTGGTGGGACTCGATCACTGCGCTCCATGAGAGCCCAGTGTAGCTCTTAAACTCCCGGCGTACCACAGTATGCCTTTCATTGCATCTTTGTAACTGGCCCCCATCCCCACGATCTCAAGCATCCGCCACTCAGAAGCTATACTAGCTAACGCTCCTCATGACTTTCGGTGGTGCGTGACCACCACATTTGCCTTACGGGATGGTAATGCAAAGTGAAGTCATAATCCTCACAGGAACTCCGTCCATCTGCTTGTTGCCTCATGTGAGGTCCGTGCATGAAAATATACTTGAGGTTTTGTGGTGAATTGCACCTCGAACTCCTCGCCATATAAGTAGTGGGCGCTAAACCTTCAAAGGCGAAGACTACGGCCGTGACTCCATGTCGTGTGTGGAGTAGTGCGCTCATGATTCTTCAGCGCGGGGAACCGTAAGCTACTACCCTCCGGACGCATCAAAACACATCTAGTCAGGCCCTCGAGGCATTTACAATACCTTTGTGTACCCTATCCACATGCGGAACAGACTATCGGGATGGGAGTGGAAATGATCTCCTCTTCAACTCCTGGAATGCCTCCTCATGGGTCATCCCGATCAAACTAACCTCATTCACGAGGTCAACCTCGTCATAGGTCTTTAATTGGGAGAAATCATAATGAATCTGCTATAATACCAGTAGTAGAAACTACGTATCGAAAATGACTTGATCTCTCCCCAACTCATCACGACCTCAACTTTTTAGGATCGTGACAACTGGCGATGCGACACCACGTGTTCGAAAATCTCACCTCGATGGCGAAAACTCACACTTCTTGAACTTAGCGTACAAGCGATGGTCTCTGATAAGCGTAAAAACAATCCTCAAAGTGATACTCAGCTGCTCCCGCTCACATTGGGGTAGATCAAGATGTCATCCAGAAGACTAAGACGGCCGATCTAGATAGAGTTGGAATACCTTATGCATGAGATCCGTGAATCTTTGTTAGGCGCATTCGTCAATCCAAAGACATCGCGTAAGCTCAAAGTGCCCATAACGGCGTCCTAAAGCGCTTGTCTTAGGGATATCTCTCCCAACCCTTAGTGATGGTAACTAGTGCGAAAGTCTATTCAGGTGACTCGCTCCTCTCAGCGATCAAACAAATCATCGATCTCGTGATGGGTATCGGTTCTTGAT
Organism: Tetrastigma voinierianum; assembly: GCA_016808115.1. Classification (NCBI taxonomy): domain Eukaryota; kingdom Viridiplantae; phylum Streptophyta; class Magnoliopsida; order Vitales; family Vitaceae; genus Tetrastigma; species Tetrastigma voinierianum. The sequence goes on along the minus strand of JAEQBH010004137.1, from coordinate 473,293 downwards.
CGTAACTACTGTTCAAGCCCCATCGGTAATCAGTACACGGTGAAGGGTCTTGTCCTTCTTCACAAAAGCGAGGCAGGACGCCCCATGGTGAAGTGCTAGGTCGATGAACCCACACTGTCCAATAACTCCACATGTTTGGACTCTGGCGAGTTCTTTTAACTCAGTAGTGTCATCTATGCGGTGAGATGGGTGAAATACCGAGTGTAACTTCGTCTTGAAATGCAAGCCTTTGTGGAAGCGATCAGGGTGACTCACATTTGGAAAAACATCCATGAAACCACACTACTCAAGGTAGATCTAAGTCACGAGTACCATAAGTCTCCCCAGGAGTAAGGCTGGCCAGCCAACCATTCGCGTCACTAACACATGGACTGTATCTTGTAGGCGAAATGTCATGCTTGTCCCCACGGAAATACCACCGCAGTGCAGATCCTGATATAAGTGGTAACCCTCCTAAAACCCTGATAAATGCTGACCATGGTTGTAAGCCAATCCATCTAAAGATTACATCAAACTCGACATGTCATGATCCTCGGGTCCACTTTGTGGTAGAGTCCCGAGATCTCGACTCGCAGCTTGCGACATATCATACCTATTCTTGCCCTTATCCTATGGGAGAGCTCACATACAAAGGCTCCTCCTAAGGTCTCAAACTCCTAGGTAACTCTATCACAGCGATCACGGCGTGAATGAATCGAAGCACGAGAATCAAATAACCTCTAGCCCGTAGGCGAGATACTTAAAACGTGCCTGTATGGTTGGTGATGCGGTGACTCGGCTGCGATTGATAAGCGTCAGATAGCCCTGGACCCCTGATGTCCTACAGCGAGCCTCGTCCTCTTGCCTCTACCCATACTCGCCTCTTAGGCTGTGAGTAGTGCGGTGTAGCTCTAAAAGCGAGGCGGCTCCTACGGCACATCTGGAGTCTTTGTAGAGGAATGTCATGTCTCTCTGTCACCTTATTTGGGGCGTCTTTGTCAAAACCAGGATCCTTGTCTGCAGGGGTGATCCCATATATCATGTGTCAGTACATTGACAATGGTAACACACCATACGCGACAGGCAACTCTCATCCCCAATCCTTTGGCCGGATAGCCGCGACTCTATAACCCTCGTGAACTAGAAGTTCTCTGTCTCTTTCCTGAACTGGAAGAAGACTGACTCTCCTTCCTCTTGCTACTAACCGCACAGATCCAGAGTGCTCAGAGCATCCTCTATCTCTCTTTCTGAGTCGGGCATCCTACAACCATGAGTCCGCATATCTTGTGTGGCGAAGTCCTAAAATCACGGCCCGAATGGAATGACTTCAGCCAGATTCTCAAATCTCCCAATCTTGGCGTAATCGTGGCCCGTGTCATCAGCAAAACGGGCTAGCTCTGTGAACCTAGCCACATAATCCATCACAGTCATCGCCCCTTGCTTTAGCTCTAGGAACTCCTAAGCCTTCGCATGCCTCGCAGTATCTAGAAAGTACTTACCCATGAATAGCTCCTGAAACTTTGCCCATGTCATAGCCTCTAGGTCTCTAGAGGTCCTTACCCATTTCCTGCCACTTGGGCCTCACCCTCACAGCTAGGCAGCTAGTGCGATCTGAATCGCGTCGGAGGTAATCTCCACTTAGCCTCCTAACACCTTCTCGATCTGCATGAACCAATGGTTTGCCGCCATCGGATCTCCTCCCCCTGTGAATCTTCAGGATGATGCGCCACTAAACCTGGAGGTTACTAGGACCCTCTGACTACTACCGTAACCTGTACGATAGCGGCCCAGCGCAATACCTCGGCCTCGAGGCTTCTTGATTAATGCGGTAGGGCAGTCAGTGTCGGTGGTGCGACCCGTTACCCGTGGATTGCACACTCTCGTCCTCGTCCTCGACAGCCATCTACCGCAGTTTAAATGGCGGTTAAATCTAATGCGGTATCTCTAAGGCATAAACACGGCCAGAGACACTATTCATACCGCGAGAATCGGTGCTTATATTTCAAGTCCCTGCATTCATAAGCAATGCAAGACCATTTATCCAATATATTAAATCATATTTATCAACAAAAAGTTTATTTTCGAAATTTTCATTTTTTCCAAAATTTTGTCTCATTTTATCCAAAATTTTGTTTCATTTTATTTGATTTGATTTTATTTAATTAAACAAAAAAAAAAATTCGTAAAATTTTTGTGATGAACAGTGTTCATGAACCGGGTCCAAACAGTGACTCGAAGCTTGATGCGAGTAAAGCCCCAAATTCAGCGAGGCTGGGTGCGAGTGCACGGCTGGCGGCCCGGCCGGCCTTCGGCCGTATCGTGGGCGGCTGCGGTGAGTGTGTCGTGGCCGTGGCCGGCGGGTATCCGCGGGATATGGAGTGCCGTGTCGCGGGCGCCCGGCGCCGTATCGTGAAGTGCGGCGCGCGGTGTACGGCGATGTCATTGGCCTGCCTCGCGACACAATGCCTAGCCGCCTAGGCACCTTGGAGTCCATGATACACTATGTGTGACTGCGATACCGCGCCCGACCTTGGCTTTTGCCTCGGTCACAATACAGAGTGTATTGCGATACAAGCTGCCTCTTCCCGGCCCTTCAAGCGACCGCGATCACGATACAAAATTTGTATGCGACCACATTCTGCCCAACCAGAACCTCCTCTCTTGCAATACAATACCTAGTGACTACTCCCAGAAAATCACTATGTCTGTCCTGAGAAGCCTTCTATCACAATACAATTGGGCAGTAGCCCAAATCAGTCCCTGCACCAATTTTTTTCTCGTTTTTCATTTTTTTTTTCATTTATTCCAACCACTGGAAAACACTAGAAAAAATATATACCTATTTTTTTTTCTCATTTTCCAGAATACTCAAATAAATTTATAAAAATTTATTTTCTTCAGTTTTACACACTACTAAAACCTTAGAAAATAATTTTCTTTATCTTTTTTTTTTCTCATTTCTATCAGTAGTCTTCCTTGCTACTTCCTACATGCAGTAGCTTAAATACCGCGTCCATACAACTCAAACATTTTATGAGTTCAACTTTAAAATTTATTAAAATTTTATTTCATTATTCTATAAACCAAATAAATTTATAAAAATTTATTTAATTTATTTCATTTTTTCCAATTTTACAAACTGTAAAACTCCCAAAAATTTTTCTAACACTCCTATGTGCTACACACTAAGCATACAAACAATCACAACACATAACAATGGTATACACGCCATTCACACAACCATTCATTAAATCACACACAAAACACACATGCAGTGTCTTAGTTTTGTTCTGTGCCTTCCTAGATAATCACAAATGCCTAAACTTCACGCCGAAATACCAAGTGGTGATGGATACCGAGCGAGGCTCTAGGTGACCATTATGCCTAGCTCTGGTGCACCAGGCTGTGACGCCCCATTTCCGGGGTCGTTGACAACCCGTCGACCCGCGGAATACTCGTGAATGTCGGGTAACCCGACACCGCTCCACTGTCGGGCGAGTCTCCTTTGTCACGAGGAGCTCTACCTAAGAACAAAACACATCCCCAACTGGAGTTCAATATGACATATATATGAGTAAAAAAGCGGCCACTTGGGGCCCTAAGGCCAATACTTATCCGATAAATCCCAACTATATACAATAGTTTCAAGAGGTAATAAAATTATCCTTATACATCGTATATCAAACTTATAAAGTTCTAATACATGTGTACATAACAAAACCAAAGCCACGACGGCTTTTCTTCATGACCTCTAGGATGAGCCGTCTCCTCGAGGAAACGCTCACTTGTCTTTGAAAATAATATCCATAAACGAGGGGTATTTATCCGGCCGATAGTGGAATCGCACAAATGGATTCTGCTATAACAAGTGCGTATCACGATCTTTCGTGAAACATACATTAGTAAATCGTGATCACTGCTTGGATAATACGTGGCTTGCTTCGAATACGAGTCCTACGCGACTCCCTCACACTTGCCTAAGCCACGCATGAGAAACATCATTTTTCAAAACAAAGATGTTTGTTTTTAATTATTAGACTGACCCTCGATATAGTAATTTGGGCAGACTCAGATTATCTATTTTGGCCAGGACCTTGCTCCAGATGTATATGAATTGGGCCGACTCAGATGGGGTGATATATTATAGCAGGACTACCCTCCGATAATTATTATTGTGCCGTGCACAACCCTCGAGCCCGCTCTCTCAATAAACCACCTCATGCACTCACTCCTATAGTTTCTAGAGGTGCCTGATTATATGGAATGCATATATCAATTCAATACAATTATTTAACACATGTAAATATATAATCATGCATATATTCACATAATTTAAATCACTTCTTATGTCATGTAATTTCTCAATCCATTACACCAAAAATTAGCTCACTTGGGCTAATTATCAAACACGAGCAATTCAACTTAAATTACTCGACCAAACACGTTTTCACACAAAAATTTATTTTCATGTCACTATTCACGTGAACAGTGAAACCCTCGGGTCACTATTCACATCCAAATACCCAATATCGGTTTCACCTTGTGAAACCGAATTGTATAGCCATTTCCGACCTCATACACATCACAACACAAATTGTTTCTAATTTATACGAATTCCTGATGAACCTTTGTCTTGATCCACGAGACTGACGTAAATGGGTTTAATTTCTGCTCGGTCGGTTCCAAGCTTTAGGACCGATCAAACGGCCACTCACGGCCTTAATCAACTCAAACATCGTAAATACACTTAAACAAAGTGTAAAACTCGAGTAGGATGAAACCCCTGCCTCACGGAGTTTGTCGAAACTTTCTAAAATCGGAACCCACTCATAGGCCTCGTCGCGTAGAACGACTTTCCTTCTTGTCCCGATGAATTCCGCCGATCGGATCCCTAGAAACCTAGAGAGAAGTCTCTCTCTCTCACTCTAAAAACCAAACCTGCATCTCCACTCCATCCCCCCACGTTTTTGTCTCTTGGTCTTTTGAATAAAGGAGACGACACTATTCCTTTTTGTCCTATTATCATTTAACAATTTACAAAATGATATCTATGTCCTTTCTTCTAGATTTTTGACATTTGGCACTACCTCGGCCTTTCATTTCCATCATCTCTCTACTCATGCAACTTGTGTAACATAAGTACATGTTATATGTGACCTTTGTCACATCAAATTTAATTTCTGGCACCGATGCTCGATGCCTCGAAAATGTGTAAATTCCGGCATCTCGGGTCGATGAGTCGGCGTGTTAGTTAGATTTCGTGAGACGATTCCAACGGTGGAATCCGTTTCGTCATCCAAGATCTAGAGAATAAATTTTGGATTTTTATCGAAATTACGATTTTACCCTTTTTCCAAAAATTGGAATTTTCTCGGGTCTTACAAGGTACCAAGATTGGGAGTTTTCATCAAACTCCAAGAGGTATGAGTTCTCTCATACTCTGGTTAGTCCTTGTCTAAGAGTCATTCGATGGCCATGAGGTGTAGCCCTAACGGTGTGGTTGATTAAAAAACAGTTGTGATCAAACTGTTGGTGAATTACAGACCAATTTTTGGGTCATTCTGTTCTCAGAACTACAGTTTTGAAGCAAGGTGTACTGGATGGAAAATACAGGTTTGAGTATGATGATTTTGTAGTGTGTCAATGTTGGACATGGACTGACATGTTGAACTGTGTGTACTGTTCTGAGTCTAAACATGAAGATCAATTTTGCGCGTTGTTGCTTGATTGAATGACATGCGAGAGTGTGAAAAAAAAATCATGTGGATATATGTTGAAATTGATGTATTTACATGAGTTGTATTATGGATGTAAATTGTATGTTGTATATATGATTATCCATAAATCATAAATGTTGCATGTAGCTCTCATAATGCATGTAATATGAAAGAACAAGCAATGGCATTCTGCATTGCATAAGCACTGGGACATCGCATGAAACAAGTGTAAGTGCATGACATGAAAGAACACTGTGTTTGGTGTTTAAATGGTGGGCTCTGAAAAAGGGACGACGTCCTAGAGTTGCACGGTTTGAAATTATGTGTTGGGTAGTAGCAAGAAGGGATAGACACCCCCCTCACTATATTCTTGTGTCATACATATGTATCCAGCGATGAAAGTTCGTGAAAGTGTCGAAAGGCGTACGACGCCTGCTGTGAAACCCCGGAAAGTTCGTTACCCACAAAAGACACATGTCTTTTGAATAAAGCAGTTTTTTCGGAGTTTGTCAAAGGAGTTGAAAATATAAAACAAAAATCTTTTGTTTTGGAAATGAAGGTTTTTCATACATGGCATATGCATGTGTGAGGGAGTCAGTGAGGGCTCGGGACATAAGTATGACATGAGAGCATTAATATAAAAATGCATATGTTTTGCTCATTGTGTTGATAAATGTTAAATTAGGGCATTGCATGTGCATTTAGGTGGGGAGTAGCCCTTGTGGGAAAATTTCTCTACCGGGCATTGCTCATCTCGTCGTGGGAAAATATTTTCAAGTGCTGGAGGTGTACCAGGAGATGGAACTCATATGATGCCTTAATTGCAAAGAAGGCCAGATTTGGGCTTACTCTTGTATTTTGTAAAATCCTGGATAGTTATCCAATTTTCTGTTATGTAAAAGAGAAGAGTTGTAATAAAACTCATTTTGCATTGTTTAATACAGTTTGATAGGTTTTCCCATATTTTTATGTTGCCTTTATCATGCAGAGGCCATTGTGATAATGTTTAGTGTCTTGGGAAGAAGCTAGATTTGCAGAAAGTGCCAGAAAGGGCTATTACAGGTGTGGGCAAGTTTTAAGTTGCGACAGGGGTTTCTTGGTAGGGACAGAGTTTTTGGTCCTATGTTGCGACAGGGGTTCCTTGTGTCGCGACATAGTTCTCGGCTACTTGGTTGCTTAGTCGCCAACCTGATATTTTCATGTTGCGACGATTAGCACTGCGACTACTCTGTCGTGGCGATGTCGCAGCGAGAGGTTTTCTAGTGAGACCCGAGACTAAGCCCGCGGCGAGGGGGAAGGTTAGGTGTTGCACTCTTCGTGTTGCAACATGCTTGGTCTTGGTGGGGATTTCTCTGTCGCGACAGAGTATTTTTATGTCTCGACAAAGTTTGGTCAAGGCCAGGAGTATTCTCATGTTGCGACATAGTATTTTTGTGTTGCGACAGAGTTTGGCCTAGACAAGAGGTTTTAGGTCGCGATAGAGTATTTTCTTGTCGTGATTGAGTTTGGGGCAAGGGCCAAAAGAGTTTATGTGGTGACAGAGAATTTGATGTTGTGACAGAGTTGTCTAAGTTTGTGTCGCGACAAAGTATGCCTTACATCGCGATAGAAAGTTCTAGGACATGGGGTTTTCATGTCGGGTATGGCATTAATAATGGAAGTCGATTAGAGCGAGCGTTAACGTCGTAGCCAAGCTATGTCGCGGCAACCAGAGGCGGCTCTGTCGTGATAACGTGGCGCCTGTTGCTGTCGCGATAGACCGGGCTAAGTGCACGCACCGCGACAGAGACAGACTAGGTGCGATAGGGTGACACTAAGGCTAGATGTGCCTGAGCAGAAAGGAATCTCTATATAACGGACCGTGCGGTGTAAAAGAATCCTCATGAGATTGGGGCGTCACAATTTCTATGTTTGTTTAAGTAAGAAAAAGGATATTTTTATCTTTTAAATGTTGTGCATATGTGGAAACAACTAATATGGTTTGCCATCTCATTAAATATGAACTATTTTTTGCTTTTCATCATCCCAGCATTGAATTAGACAAAAAAAATCAAACATTTAATTAAAAAAATATTGAGATACCGAAAAAAAAAAAACTCACAAAGTTGATGCAATTTATATAAATTTTCCTTCAAAATATTGCATCAATGTAATGATTTAATTTATTCATTTATTTATTGTGGGTGAAAAACGGGATTAAGAAAGTAGCCTTGGATTTTTGTTGGGAAAACGACCGTTGTGGGAGCAATCCATCAATCATGACGGATCATACGGAGATCTTGTCACGAACCCACTTCAAAATTTTCTCCTGGGAGGTTTTGAAAAGGTAGGGAGGATCTCAAAAAGATAACGGTGGGATATATAGCCGTTGGTTTCCTTTTTATAAGAAAGGAAAATCTGTCCCCTAACCAAATCTTTTCAATTAATAGGCAAAGATACAATAGAAAGTCTTTTTTATTTATTTGAAAAATATTATGGGAAAATTATATATCAGTTATAAAGAATAGGAAATAAGCATGTATCATCATAATATATTACAAATACTATGGTAGCATCTTCATTATATTATGACGACATTTATTATATGTTATAGTAATAATATTTAATTAAAAGACAATTATTTTTTTAAACACATATACTAAATTACCTATTTCCATTCTTTCTGTATCAATGTACTTTTCTCCTTTTTTTTTTTCCACAAATTATGCCCTTGGTATACAAAATAGTATTTGTTCCTCGAAACCCGAAATCCCTTTTTCCTATGTTCCACCTATTGTTTAACTTAAAGGCTATACCACTTGAGATCGACGACTATTTTTCTGATATATTATTCTATGTTAGCATATGCCTTTGAGGCTTGACTCCGGTAATAAATGGGAAAATAGGTGTGCAAGGGAGAGAATGAGTCCTTATATAAGAAAAGAATACTAGAATCATATGAATAATAGATGTAATAAAGAAAAGATGGGTTTGCCTCTCTCTTTAATGATGACATTCAAAAATCAAAAGCATTAATCACATGATAACCTTTACGCTGAAAAGGTTAAAAAAACACCGATATCATGTTTCCGTTACAAAACACTTTCTTTAATCCATTAATTTAAGAGACTGGATAGACTCTAACATCATCCAGAACAGGCCCACACATATGACCAAAGTCATGGATCTTGGTATGATAGTAGGCACTGTAGGGGCATTGCATCTCAAATCTCTTGAAACTGCTATGAATTTGAGGGCTTGCATATGAAGCCACCCTTTCCTTGAGATTTATGGGGCTTTGACAATCATCCAACGGCAGCTTCAACCATCATAGATCCATGGCAGCCGTTCTTGGCATCTCCAATGGTGAATGTGAGGTTGTAGGATTTGTTGAGACTGTTCATGATCTGAGCAGTGCCTTTCTCTCCCTCAAATCAGTTCCTATTGCTAGGTCGGAAGGGACTGAAAAGTGCTTTGAATCTATGTATTTTACTGGTTTGAGAGACTCAATGATCCATCCGGGGAGCGGTGAGATAAGGTCTTGTTGCTTGGGAAGGAGGAGGACTCCGGTTGAGAAGTTCTTAAACACGTGTGGCCCAGTTTCATATCCTCCATTTTTAATTAGACTACCTGTATAGCAATATCAGGATTAATTATTGATTATCAGGTGAAAGATGGATACACCTTGAAAGGCGGTCTAAAAGAATAAAACTAAGAAATATTTGGCTAAGAAATCTTAAGTGATCTGAGATTTATATATCTAGCTCGCTTTGCTCGTGTTTTTTTTCTTGAATTTGAACCTATTGTGGACGTAAATGTCTTTTACTATGATAAGTATTTATATGAATGTTTTAAAGAAATGTTGTTTTTAGAAAAATAAAATAAAAAATGATGAGGGTCTTTTTATTACAATGAAGCCAGAATTGATGAAAGGTTATATTTTCAAAATTAGGTTTTCAAAATCCAATAAGAAATATTTGATTAAAAGACCTTAAATAATTAGACTTGTAAATTGAACCATTTTCATGTTTTCTTTTCTTTAAAATTTAACTCATTCTTGATATAAATGTACTTTCCTATGATAAATATTTACATAAGAACGATTATTTTTACTAAGAAAATAATGAATGTATTTTTGAAAATGAAGCCAAATATTGATAAAGGATTAGATTTTTTAAAAGGGTGATTTGACTAAAAGACATTTTGAAAGCTAAATTTTGAAAATATAAGGGCCTATTTGACTTATGTTTTTTAAAACTGTCTTCTAATATAAAAAATAAGGAAAGTATGTAAATAAGAACCATCAAAAGAACACAAATATGATGTTTTTTTTTCAAAAATTATTCTTAATAACAATTTTTTTTTTAAAAACATTTGATCAAAATTTGACCTTATTTTGGTAAAAGTATTTTTATTATTTATTTATTTTTAAAGATACATGTAAATATATGAAATGAGAAAAGGTATAAATGTCTACAATAAATGAGTCATTTTAAGGAAAAAAAAAAACATGGGCAGGGAAAGCTTTACAAATTCGAATTATTTGAGGTATTTTCTTTCCACAAAATATATATTTTCAAAATCCCCTTTAAATAAAAAACTAACCTCTGGTGAGCTTGAGAGGTGGCATCTGCTTAATTGCCACAGCATCCAACAAAGGTCCACAGGTGGGATCCTCCTGAATCCCAGGGTTGTGGAATGTGACATTGACAACATCTGCAGTAGCATTGAAAGCCCAAGCATAAGTGTCGCCGCCATTAGTACTATACAGAGTCTGGATAGGTAGATCAGCCGATTGACCAGGAATCGACACCCTCAACACCTCGTCTTGGGCACAAGTCCTGGTCGCCCCAAATGTGAGCGAGTAGACATACCCAGCCTTCACTCCAACATTCTGGGAAATCGAACCCTCGTTTCCAAGCCTCACTGCATGAACCCCACGAGGAATCGCCAGGAAGAACCCACCTGGCTGCGGCCCACCGGAAACGTACTCCACCAAGCCCTTGATTTCCCAGTTCGGGAGCGAATGTTTCCCCTTTATCACTGTCTTGTTCAGATTTGACGGCTTCGGCCCTTTCTCGAAGTCCCCATTTGGGAGAAGCCCTGAAAACAGAGACACCACCAATAAACGTCAGAAACAGAGACCCCAAGACCCAGACCCAGACCCAGACCCAGAAAACCAAACAAAATGAGTGACCATTTAATTACCGTCGAGATATGGGGGAAGAGTTGCAGAAACAGAGCTAGAAACGAGAGAGAAGACTATAAGGGAGAGGGAGAGAAACAGAGCCATGGGTTTTGTTTGGTTCAACTTCAGTCTTCAGTATAGTTGATAAAAACAGAGGAGCTGAGAGCATAGATTTATACACAAAGCCATGTTGAGGGGCCATCAAATTAGGCGTGAGATGTGTGGGGTGGTCTCCTTTTTCCATCAAAATATGGCCCACACCCCACTCAGGATCCTTCATTGGTAGGCGTGATTAGCTCTCTTTTTCTTTTTTGGAAATCTTAATTCCAAAGAAGCTTCGTTTTATCATGGTTCCAAAGGACAGTCCGTAATTACCATCACAGTTTGTTATTCGAATCAGGGCACGTCACATGCTATACACGTGTGTAATTTTAAAAGTCCGATATTTGATTAATTTCAAATTTATTGGGGAAATTACATTTCAGGGTTCGTGCCCCAAAATTTGTAAATTATCCACAAAACCTTTAAATTTCATATAAAGGATACCCTTGTTTTTGAACGAATATAAAGAATACGTTAAAAACTGTACCATGAGTTTTTTTTAATTAAAGAAGAATATACAATAGACAATAACCTAAAAAAATCAAAATAAAAAGCATAAAAGAATTTGATTAAATTATATTCTCAATAAATTTTTTTCAATTGTTTTTTTTTTTTTTGAAAACTAATTACTTTAGTTATTGATGAGGTAGAAAATATATCGCCGGCTTCCGGAGCATGAAAGCAGGGCATAAAAGCCCCGAACATCAGATCTTATGAAGGGAGTTGAGGCACAGACCCGATAAAAAGCTCGGCTGTAGCGAGATCTCTTGTCTTGAAATCTGCTTGGCGGAGCTGGGAGGGTGAAGCTAATGACGGGTAATCCGATTGATATAAGTGTTCCAAAACTTGTGTGAAAGGAAAAGTGTCCGGTCTCGTGATCGCGCCCCACGGATTAGGAAGAAGGATCTTCGTGATGGCAGCTCTCGGTATCATTAACGAGTCGGTTCGTAATAAGGAAAATGAGACTCTTCGCGATGGGAGAGATGCAGTATCATAGTCCCAACGAGAAGGGTAACCCTTTATTCACTTTATAATCTGCGTCCACTCTACCACGAAAAGGTAGGCAGTGAACTCACGCCCAAGGCAGTTGATCATTTTCTTTCCCTTGAAGAAATGATTGACTTAGGCATCGGAGAGGCATTTGGCACATCCCTGCCGGATCACCTTGTTTTGTTGTTTCACCCACGGATATAACGCATCATACGGGATCGGTGAATAGGCTGCTTGACTCAGTCGCTCCAGTCGAGCATCGAGTAGAAACGCGTGGTTGTCGCCGTTTGTAGGAGCGTTCGCTACAAATACGCGTGATTCTGATAATTGATGGTATCGACCCGAAAACATGGCTGATCCGCATGACACCTTAGGATCTGAGGCCAGGCGAGTGGCGCAGATATCCGGAGCCACGAGGGCCTCTCGAAACTCTACGAGGCCCAGTACTAGCGAGATGGAGGCGCTCCATCTCGCGACCGGCCCGTTCTTTGGAGACTTGGAGGAACTCACCGGACAAATGCAACGCCAATAGGAAGAACAACAACCACCGCCCACGTTCCTCGAGGCGTTGAAGAAAACTAGCCCGAGCGAGGAGCGCGCTGATCCTGAGCTCGGAAGGATGCGTAATGAGGAATGCACGGTAGGAACAAACGAAGTGATGGACCATCCTTTATCAGGGAGATAGGGGAGCGATCAGCTGGGAGGCCGATGTTTCGAGACATCCCGGCAAGGCTCGGCCATGAAGGAAACTATAAAGACTGACTCCGGTCTCCATGGATAACCAGTGCAGCAACAAAATCGTTCGCGGTGAGAGTCACTAAAGCCTCTCTGGCGAGTTTAGAATGCCTCGGTCGAGAAGCGGCTTCGACAAAATGAAGATCACATAGACCACCTCAATGCCATAAGAATCGGCGGATGGGAGCTCCTGCGGATACGAAGACCACGTGAGATCTGGCGGAGCCTTCGCTATCACGCTAAAAGGCGGAGCATTGGCCTAGTTCAGCGGACTCATCATCGTCGATCCATTATCTTCAGAGGTTATCCATCATGTTGGAAATATAAAACTTAGACAGACACGGACGTACAGGAAGCCGAGCTATCACTTACTGACCATAAAGCAGAGCTCACAGGAGAACTTTGGAGTCATGTCGGAGGTTTAATCTGAAGTCATTATAGGTAGACATCCACATTATGAGAAGTTTGCCATCACCGCTTTCATCGCCGGGCTAGGCGTGCAGTCGAAAAGACACGATGTTTCCATCTCAGAACCCTCGGCAAGCATGGTAGGAGTGCTTGCCAAAGCGAGATACATCAACGGCGAGGAAGCCCTTCTGTCAGCGGGAAGGCTCTTCGCCTTGAGGAGCGAGGGGTGAGAAAAGTGAGAGCGAAGCCCCGGGAGACGGAGATAGGGATAGATCACGCCTGAAGGGACGAAGCAGAGAAGCGGTCTCGAGGCGATGCAGCGTCGGGGACCGCTTGGGCCCACCTCGGCCATTTGTAGCGGCGATATCCACCCAGCCGATTCATCGCCAGCGGCCTCGGTGTCCACGAGGTCCCTACGAGGGTGCAGCCTGGTTTTTAAGGTGATCATCTCGGATGAAGAGCGAGACCCGGCGAAAAGGGCTTCGACCAAGTATTGTGAATTCCACTTAGGGATCATGGACCTTAGAAACGAGATGATTGCATCAAGCGAGGAAAATTGAATGCACGTCCAGGCATGGACATCTTCGCCGCTTCGTGGCCTCAGAAGGTCGGGGCCATGCACCGTCCCCATCACCTCGTTAGCGAGCTCTAGCTCAACACCAGCAACCCTTTGGAAATCCGGTGATGTCAGGGATTTCTTTGGGGAGGAATCGGCTCGGCGGAAAGGCTAAATCTCGTAGCATTAGATCATATACAAGCAAGATTCAAACTCCCTATGACACTACCATAACCTTTTCTGGCCTGACATGGAAGCGTCACAAAGATCCCCATGACTTCCATCCACTGGTAATAAGGGTCGTCAGAGCCAACAAACAAAGAGACATGTGGTCCTAGTTGACAACGAAGCTCACCGACATCCCGTCAGCTTTCGATAAACGGGCATCGAAAGGGAGAAACCAGAACTCGGTCAACTTCACCTACCCGGACCCTCCGAGAAAGAGTACACCCCTGTGGTCAATACAACTAGTGCTCACTTTGGGAGATCCCCCGTGCCAAGCCACAACGACGGTAAGATTCCTCATAGTAAATGCCCCATCAGTTTATAACATACTATTGGGCAGACCTTCCCTCAATGCAATAAGTGCCATCCCCTCCACCTATCATATGGTTATCAAATTCCCCACTACGAATGGGGTAGGAATGGTTCGAGGAGATCAGAGCGTAGCTAAGGAGTACTACTCAGCATCAATGAAACAAAATGCGATTGGTAGTATCTACATAGACGAGCTGGCCATGAGAGATGAGGTAAGCATCCGAACCGCCGTAAGAACGAACCAATACAGCCTTGACGACCAAATGTAACATCTCGCTAACGGATCCAAATCGTCAAAGACGTCAGGACCTCCTTATCCACTTTTAAAAAGACATAAGATTCGCTCAGAAGGTGAGTGACATGCTGGGAGTTAACCCTTCAGAATCACAATAAGTCGAACATCAGCCCCTCCTTCAAACCCGTCAAACAGAAAAGAAGAAGTTTTGCCTTAGAAAGGCAGAAGGCGATCAATGAAGAAGCGACAAACCCCTCCAAGCCAAAGCTATCAAATGTGAGAAGTAGAATACACCCTAACCGGTCAAGTTAACGTGAATTCTCACAAAAGGAAAACTAAGAATGGCGACTCTACATTGACTTCACCGATGTCAATCGAGCTTGTCCAAAAGATAGCTTTCCTCACCGTATCGATTCCATAGTGGACGCCACTGGCCGGCCACGAGCTAGGCTTCACGGACGCTTTCGATATAACTAGATCGAACGGACCTCTAGTGACCAAGAGAAGACCTCATTCAGGATCGGGCAAGGTACTTATGCTACCAGTGATGCCTTCGTTGAAGAATGTCAGCCACCTATCAAAGGCTAGTGAACAAAATGTCGAAGAAATTGAGCATCCCATGGAGGCTCATATAGATGACATGTCGGGTGAAGCTCGCTTAAGGTCGAGCTCTACGAGCTCCACGAAGCTGAGTCGCTCTAGGTCCCAAAAACTATAACATGAAGTTAAACTCCAACCAAGTGTGCCTTCGTGGTTCAATGAAAATCTGGGTTTCCATAGTCAACAGCTAGAGGAATGAGGCAAATCCATATAAGATAAAAGTCATGCTGTATGCTGTATATGCAACCACCTTTCGAACACCAAAGAAATTAACGCTGACTGGGAGAATACTGCCGAAGCCGCGACATCTAGATCCAGCGACAAGTGTTGGCCATTCTTTCAAGTTTTGAAAAAGGCTTTCCACTCGGGTCGCCACGTAAGAGGCGTTTCTGGGCGCCGAAACTTACTCCGAGCTCTCCTCCCGTCTTGGTAAGCCCTTCCTAGGGAGAACTCCTTAACCTTTATTTGGTTGTTTTAGATTTCTCAACTAGCGCCGCCTTGGTCAAAGAGTGAGATAGAGTACAACAAATCCGCCACATCGTGAACCGAAGCCTCGAGGAGTAGAGAAAGGTATCCAAAGATGGAGAAACTAATTTAGAGCATTGGTGACCACCGCAAGAGGCTTCGACCATATTTCAGGCTCACTATCAAATCAACAACACCTAATGAAATGAGACAGACAAGCCAAAGACCCTGAAGACTAATAAATGGGCCATAGAGCTCAAGTGAGTTCACACGATACAAGCCAAGGATACCGTCAAAGGGCGTGCTTTGCGCATTTCATCATGGAATTCACCCTCAAATACCCTAAGACAGCCATCAACCACTAATCAAGGCCGACTTACCCATTTGGAGGTTGTCCTGGTTGGCGCCAATCTCATGAAGTGTTATGATGATCTGATTCGACTCTGACGGATGACGGAATACGCACTCAGATTCGGATTTCAAGCCTCCAATAATGAGGCTGAGTATTGATGAGTGCCTAAAACACTCATATTATACCTGCTTCCACTTTATGTTTTTAGTTGATTTTACATTTTAAATAAGAGCATTATAGCCCAAGATCTGATTTGTGAAGTTTTTGCAATTATATGATAAAGAGCGGTTTTCGATTTGTTTCATATAAGAAGAAGCAGGAGAAACACTGACAGCCACATCGCGACGTCCCAACGTCATGACGTCCCAACGTTGCTACGCCTAGTCAATAGAGGAAAGTCAACAAGCGACACGACGTCGCGACGTCACCGCGATTTTTGCCTCAGCATCATTGGGTGCTAATGAGACCTTTACTTCGAGAAGGGGAGAGAACGTATCGAATGGAGCGCCGAAACATAGCAACAAATGACTTGATTACTAAAGAAGATACTTTCTTTTTGTATTTCTTCTTTTCCGATAAACTACTAATGATTTATAGATTGATTATGTGCACATTCAGTTCCAACATGTTCTAGATTTCTATCTAAGGTTTCTGTTGAACCCTGTCACAATTGAATGGATTAAGGTTTAAACATATATTATCTGGGCCATTTAAGGATTCACGATTTGCTTCTATTTGTGATTTCAAATACATGGTGATGTCTAGCTAACATCGCATGATCCCACAGATCCGAGATCGAGAGATCGTGACTCCCAAGGATCCGACAGAGCTACCCTACAAATCGGTAAATAGAGATATCTCGGATTCGAGTGGCGATTAGGCTTGAACATTTAAGCCGCTTCGAGTATTTGGCCCAAAGGTAGATGCACCTAACCTATCAAGGAGATAAAGGGATACACTCGAGAGAGGGTATCTCGTAGCACGATCACCCCGCCATCAAGAAGCCAATAGACTGAGCAGTACTTCTAGAAGCACACAATCCATCGTGCGGTAGGGGGAGACAAATCCCTAGTCTTTACACGCGTAGTAATTTTTACAAGTTCATTTAGCTTTATTTTTCTTAACACACAAGTTAATTAGATGTACCCAGAGTTTAAATCCGTATAATATTATAAGAACAACTTCGCATTTCAACGCACTTCTCCCCGCAGGATCGACATATCTCAGACTTAGGTACACTATATTACTTGATACGACGCGTGCATTTGCGCACATAGGCGTACATATTTTACACATCATGCTTTCGGCCTATCAAGTATGATGTTGTCATAGCCGGGCTTAATCTTGCCCACTCCATGCAAGCTGATCAACTGGAGATATGTGATTCCCAAGCTTGGTGGTGAAATGTGATAGGACTCCTACGGCCAGGTGAAAACATCCTTTACTCCAAAAAAGGTGTGAGAACCGCTTAAAAAGTTCATACCGTTCATGTCGTGCATGTACCGCGGCGAGAACACGTGGCAGATGCCCGCAAAGCTAGCAACAAAGATCACAGAGGATCTAGGGATGATCGGGTACCGGTCGAGCACCTCCTAGAACCCTTTGTGAACATCGACAATGAAGAAGTGTTCCTAATGATGTCCAAGCCGAATGACGGACCCCATCCACAGCCAAAGGATGTGAATATCGCTGCGATCCAAAGGAGGCTTCCAAGCTCATAGCGAGGTTGGCTAGATTCACCATTCATCGGGGGACCCTTTATAAACGAGGCTTTTCTACACCCATCCTTAAGTGTGTAGGAAAGGAAGACGCCAATTACGTGCTCAGAGAGGTGCATGAAGGTATCTGTGGCAACCATATCGGAGCCAGGACCTTGGCAACAAAGAACCTAAGACAGGGATATTATTGGCCTACAATGCTCAAAGACGCAATGGAGCTGGTTAAAAAATGCAAGATCTGTCAAGAGCATGCCTAGATCTCTCATCTCCTCTCGAGCCGACCAATCACAGCCTCGGGCCTTTCAAATGCTGGGCTAGATATCGGGGCCCCTACCCATCGGCGCGTCAAAGGCAAGTTTATTGTCAGTAGAGGGATACTCACCTGCGGTCAGGTCGTTTCACTAGCACAATCACCGAGCAAAGCAAAGCGTAACTTTGTTTTCTATGCTCCATACCATGCAAAAGTTCTAATCCCTGCAGCCATGGGATCTCGATAATGGGAAACAGTCACAACTTAAGTTCGTAGATTTTGCACCGAGCTCAAATCAAGAATTACTACTCATCCCTAACTCATCCGTAGTCCAACGGACAAGCTAAGTCACTATAAGGACTCTCAAGGCAACGCTAAAGACTAAACTGGAAAATCTAAAGGAAAATGGGTAGAATACCGAGGTACATGGGTCATTTAACCACGCCAGAAATCAACAACTCAAGAACCCCATCGTTTAGCATTCGCACTAAGCCGGTAGCCTCTGCCGATGTTATTAAATCACCAAGAGCGAGCCGCAACACACACAACGAGGAGATTCTCCGCCAACCTTGATCTCCTGAAGGTCTTTTTTCGGTGTTATGCTCTAAAAGTCAAGGTCGGCGACTATCACATAAAGACAAAGAAAATATTACGATCAAGGGTCGTGCCCGTGAGTTTTGGGTTCGACGACCTAGTTCTAAAAAAACTTATGCTATAAAGGAAGATCCTAATACACTGAAGCTAGGACCAAATCGGGAAGGACCCTACGCAGATCGCTGAATAGTCCACCCGCAACTACGAACTTCAAACATAAGAGGGAAAAATCTTACCACATTCTTGGAACGTTGAGCACCTAAGGCAATTCTACCAATAGACCTCGGATTGTAGCTTTTAATAAGAAATTCACAGTTTTATTTTAATAACAGTCTTTGTATTCATTTTTAGTCTGATTAATATTCTCTCATATCGTCAAAAAAAAAAAAAAAAAAAAAAAAAAGAGGAAAAAGAGGCGTAGGAGCTGGCCTCGGCATTTGGAAAACTACACATCAAACAAGGATGCATGTTGTCAAAAATTCGTACTTTTATTTCTAGGGAGTTACAAATTATCTCAGAAAATTACAATCAGCAAAATCGTTCTCGGCATCTTGGAAAATTACAATCGACAAATGCCCAGTCAAGGCAAAAACCACAAGAAAGGGAAGAAGAAAAAGAAGGAGAAGGAGAAGAGAGAAAAGACGGGAGGAGAGGTATAGCATAAGGAACGGGCCTTGAAGCATTCAAAACACGTTGCTCTCCAGAGCGCAGACCGCCTTCAAAATACTCTAGAATTTTATAATAAAATTATTATATATTCAAAATGGAGCAACTTGGGTATTTTCCGGGAATTGTTAAATGAATATCGTGATAATGATTATATGGCTAAGAGCTATATGCAAATATAATATACTAATGAGAATTGATTACAACTTAAATTCTACTCCAAGTGAAAATGACAAATTTAGAAATGTGGAAAATGAGGACTCATCAATTATAAACAAGTTTATATGTCTAAGTAAAAATATGAGGATTTAAGTGCAAATAGAAATAAGTGTGAGCTAGATTGCCATTTGGGAGAACTTAACCCAAAAATGCATTTTGTAGCCAAACAAGGCCTTGAGGAAATGAGATATTTAAAAACCAAATAGTAGAAAAAATGAGAAATGAGAATGTGGTGAAGGCCAAACACTACTTACACTTAAATGAGTTTAAAAGACCAAAAGTGGTATCTGGGAGCTCATTCTCGAGCAATCACGCTGAGAGGGGGAGGAGAAGAAGAGCTGTGGCTGAGGAATATCCAGATTTTGTGGAGGTCATCCCCATTTTGGTCTCCAAGTGATCAAAGGAGGAAGAAGGAGCTAAAACATAGGGTTCCAAGAGATTTGAGGTAAAGAATAAACCCAAACCTTTGTTTATTGAGTTATGAACTCAAATGTGGATAAAAAGAGTTTTGTTTGCTGTAAATGAGCCTGGATTGTGTTGAAGTTGTTTTGTATTATTATTGGGATTACAGTTTGATTGTTTGTGTAGTGTTTGTAAAAGTGGAAAATGTTAAGTTTCAAATCATAAAAATTTTGTAAAAACCCTGCTTCTTGTTTTGCTATAGATTAAGTTATAATCATCCAAATATGGATCTAACTGGTAAAGAACCATAAGAGATAGGGATAAATTTATGGAAGATACCAGAGCAAATTAGAAATCTAAGGCTCCCAACATGCTTAAAGGTGAGCTCTAGTAGCTCACCGGTTATGCTCGCTTGATATTGTTTTAGTGTTTTGGCCATAAGTTGACTTTCACTCATCCAAATTGAGTGATTCAAAATTCTAGGTAAAATATACTTCTAGGGGAATAATTTAATTGAAGAAAGTGTAAGCAAATTGTTCCCCCAAAGTGCCCATAAATTTTTTCAAAGTTGAGCTACGGTAAGAATAATCTCACCGCTGCACCGAGAAGGACAAAATGCAATAACTGAGTTATATTGATCCAAATTGATGATTCCACATTTGAAAAAACCTTAGGAACCATAGATTAAATGATTAGAAGGAACCATTACCAAATTATGGAGCATGACCCTCGAAATTGGAATAAGAGGTAATTGAGTGAGTTGGGCATACTCGACTGGGCTTTGGCATTAAATGACGTGAATTTGAGTTTGGGTGATCCAAAGGAGATGATCTCCATCTACTAAAATAGACTCATAGAGATATAATTTTCTTGAAGGATGTATGAGAAAAATATGGCTCTATTGTCCCCAGAAAATTTGGAAAGTGAAGGTGTATTAGGTAGACATCAACCCTAACCAAAAATCCTAGAATGCACAAATGATTTTTCTTTGGTTATTCTTTGATTGTGAAATATGTGTGATGGATTAGGGGTTAACGAGGAGGAAAGCCCGAGTTGAGGTCGAGATTCCGAGGACAGGAATTGAAGGACGACAATCTTTTTGGTTTGTTCTACTCAACACTTATTTTCGTTTTCAAGTTTTTTGCATGTTTGTTCTATATTTCCCTATTCTCGCTTCAATATTTCAAAGGTTTAAGTTCTAAATGCATAAGAAAAACATATTGAATTGAGTTTTGAATGATTTGGAAGGAATTGATTGTAAAATGCTTGCATATGAAAACTCGCATGACTATTGAAAGTGAACTATTTATGCCAAATACATATTGTACTGCATTTCATAAAAGATTTGAACGCCCTTAATAGAATGTTAAATCGCTTAGTTCAGATACATTTAGATTGGTATACCAATAGGGTCAAATAGCGCATTACGAACGACAGACGATGTGTCACTCCGATCACAGCCGGACCGTATTTCCGTAGTGTTCCTAATTGATTTTTATAACTACCACAGCCTACAAATGGGACTCAGACGTGTTATAAAACCGTTTATACCGGTTTGCAGCTCAAATGACCGCGTTTGACTCATATCCTCAGATATATCGAAGACATAGGTTAAATTCGTTAAGGCATAATCGAATTGATTTACGTAACTCGAATTGAATTTGTGAGCATAATTGAATCGATTCCGAGATTGCGGAAATATTGAATATGAAAGTGTATTTCAAGGATGATCAAATGAACTATAATCGATTGTATGTATAACAAATATATGTATTGTATTTACATCGATCATCCCGTAAAGGTTTGAAAGTTTTGAATTGTTAAATTACATGATTTGTTTTAAACTGAAACTGAAAAATGGATTTGTATAGAACCACTAAGCATGAAAATGCTTAGCGTATTGTTTTACCAATGTGCAATGGCGATAGATAGTGATCGAAAAGTGGACTCCAAGATCGAGGAGGCCGCAGTCATGAAGAAGGAAATTTCGAGTATGCTTCGACATGCATTAATTCCATGTTTCTTTTTGATATTGATATTTTGTAAAACAATTTGAACTCGAATACTATTTTGTAAATCATTTTCAAAAGGCTCGAATGCCTCATTGTGTACAGACTGCAACGTAAATGCTTACGTCATTTAATTTTCAATCCTGCCCGCAAATATATGATTTTGAGTGATTGAGTGATAACAGGCATCCCTTGATCGGCTCGCATCCGCCAAACAGGTCGGGTCGAAAGGGGTCCCACAGAGACAACCCCTTGACTTGAATCCATCAAATGGTAGACTAGTAACAACATAACCCCCACAACTACGATCAGGAACAACACAACTCCAACAAATGGCGGAACAACGAAACTGAACACCATCGTATGACCACCAAGTAGACTTCGCGAAATAGCAACATAACCCTGAAGCTTCATCGCCCCTAATCCACGCCGGTGAAGGCAAAATGAAAAACGGAGCGGCGATAGCCGCACACTCCTCGAAGGAAGGCGGCATGGTAAAAAGGCTTGGAACACCTGGAAGTCACGCAGTCCGCTCCATTCTTACGGACCGACATTAAAACTACTCGCACCTTCCCAAGGGAAGGAAGACAAATGGGCACCCAAGAACTCGGATATTAAGGAAACATGTAGCTCGAATTCAACAGAGCCATGTAGCTCGAACTGGGCTGCAGCCTTGTAGCTCAGTTTCAAACAAATTCTCAGAGCTAGCATCATGTGGAGCCATGCAGCTTAGCTTCAAAGAGTCTCTGTAGCCTCATCAAAAGAGCCTCAGCTCGCCAAAGGAGCCATGTAGCTTGGATTCAACAGAGCCTTGTAGTTTGGATTCAACAGAGCCTTGTAGCTCAGTTTCAAAAGAGTCTTGTAAATTTTTAATCTCAAAAGAGTCTCTGTAGCTCTCACTTTAAAAAGAGTCTCAGAAATACCAAAGAGCCTTGTAGCCTGGGCCAAAGGAGTCATGAATGGACCAACGTAGCCTCAGAGCCTGGGGCCTTGAAAAGAGCCTTATAGTTCAGCATCAAGGGAGCCATGTAGCTCAGCTTCAAAAGAGTCTTATAGATCAGTTTCAAAGGAGCCATGTAGCTCAGCTTCAAAGGAGCCATGTAGCTCAAATTTCCAAAGGAGCCTATGTAGCTCTGGCCACACAAGGAGCCGTAGCTGGCTCAAAGGAGCCATATTTCGGGCCAAAGGAGCCACATAGCTCGCTTTGATGAGAGCACGTAGTTTAGCCAATCATGGGTTGTATAGCCTTGAAGAGCCCAACCATTTAAAGATTGATGACCAGAAACCTCTCAACACAGTCATAAATAAGACGGAAAACTATGAAGGTAGAAGGACTACATCCATAGAATAACAAACTAAGGTTAGAGACATGTATGTCTTGCGCTTAGAGCCCGAAGTTAGGCTAAAATGAGCAAAGGTTATACAAAGGGGCCTAAATGTTTGAGGTAGAGCTACGAGCAACCTCAGAAGTGCGAGCCTCCAAGCCGTGCACGCGAAGGCGAGCCAGCAAGAGGGGAGAGCTGCCTCAGAGGAACCTCAACTTCACCAGGAAGAGGAACAGAGCTGGGGTTATCAGAGAACACCCGGGATCTGCCTTGTACTCAAAAATAGATTCTTTCGCCTCCTTTTCATCAGGAACTTGAAAATTGAAGTCCAAAGCCTCGCAAACTCAAGGCCTGGAAGCAAGCTATCCTGAGGCCTATATGTGGGCCCGTCCCTAGCTCCGCTTATTACTTCCATCCCTTTGGCTAACTATAGCCTCCCGCCTGAGGTCCCTGCTAACGTGGTTGCACTCACCCAAGCGCTCCATGAAGCTCTTAGCTTTAGAGCCTTCTCGGCGCTCCAATCCAACCGCTTCGTGCATGCCTCGAAGCTCAAACTCTTCCTATCCACCCAAGCAGCCTCATCCTAATAAACCCCAGGCCCTCTATGGCCTCTTTTCTCTCGTCTTCAGCTCTCGCCTTATACCAGGTGTGTTTCAGGTCGGATTATGCTTCACAACATCCTCACAAGCTTCAGATTCGGAGCCTACAAATGTGCCTTCTCTGGCAGGTCGTGGGAGGCGGCCTCAGCCATGCCGCCGCCTTAGCAGAGTTCCCCTTGGCGAACTGACCTCCTTGCCGTGCTCTCAGAGGCAGCCATCCGCAAGGAACAAGACGGAGTTAAAGGGATAATAGTAACACAACGAAGGAGACGGATAAAGAGAAGGCACTCAAACGTACAGGCGGTTGAGCGATGTGGCTAAAGCTTCTCGACGCACAAGGCAATCCACTCTGAGATCAAAGTTCCAACATAATGACGAAACAGCCCGCGCTAGCTCCGCATTGGTAAACAAAGAGCCTCACCCCCTCACTCCAAAGCCATCATCTCACATCTCCCCTCAGACGGAGGAAGGAGTGGATGCTTGCACTCGGCGTCCCATAAAGATAGGAAGAACTTTCAAAGGAGGCTCAGCCACTTTTCTCGAAGAACCCTTTGTCTACAATGCAGGATTGTTTTACGCTACACACCCGCCACCTTGGACACCTCGGCCAAAGAGGGCAACGCCTACCCCCTCACCCGAACTTTAGCGTGTGATCCCTACCTCAACAAAGACGGCGGAGCCGATGTTCCCAAATTAGTGGTCTCACCCTCAAGCCGAGGTCGCCTGTGGGATCCCTGAGCCCACGCTTTACACTTCTCATATTCTTCGCCAGCAACTCAACACGGGCTTGAAGTTCTTCAGGAGTTTGCTTCACAGCAGGAGGCCCCTTAAAAGATATTTCCATAGTAAGGGGGGGAGGAGATCTCAAATAAGGAGAACAAGAAGGGCTCACACCTGAAGAGCCGGGTATGTCCGACCTGATCAGATCGGAATACGCTCATGGGCGACACTTACCCAATTGCCGCTTTACTTCCCTGTCCTCAAGAGTAAGGTCAGGATGGATACCTGAAGGCAACGCAACCAAAGCAAAGTCAAGAACATAGCAAGACCTTTAAAAAGTCAACCCCTACTAGCATAAATGGAAAACTCACGCAGTTCTCGTGGCACCCATATCGGTTTAATCCCCAACGTATCATCTTGATCGCTGGTCAGATCTAAATGCCTGACTCTCAACAAAAAATAGCGCTTTCCAATGCTAGGAGGAAGGGAGAGTCAGAATGATAAGTCTGTTAAAGGCTCCACTTTGAAATATACAAGAAGCCTTTCCATGGGTCTTCTTTCACAAGAGATACAAGAAGAGAGCTACCGGGGACCCAGGCCCTTATCCCCTTTCGAAAAACCGAAGGTCGACCTAGAAGCCCCAAAAATTAGGAGAGAGTTAGGACGGGCATACATTGAAATGCTGTAGGACGCTTTTGATGAAGGGGTGTAAAGGGAAACAGAGACCGTTCCTCAAAGGCCGCCTTAAAGAAGCAAACCATCTTGGGAACGGGAACAACATAAGATGCAGAAGACGACACTAGATCTCGCATACGTGAGCAGGTCCATAACGAGTACGGCGTTTTAGCATACGAAGGCTCAACCCGGCTAGGGCCCACGACATCCGTGTACCTCACGGCAACCCTCAAATATTCTGGGAGTCACGTGATGCCCATCTCACTAACTCTCCCTCACCGCCTGGCGGGGAGGAAGATAACCTACTGAAAGGACCCCAACAACCACAGCGGTAGGACTACTGAGTCCGTCGCCGCTTGCCTCGACTGCACTCCTCCTCACCGCCTTCCCTCTATACACGTGCTCACACGTAACGAGAAGACCCAGAGGAAGCATGCAAGGATTATGGATGGAGAGAGAGAACTAACAAAAACGACTAAAGAGGCGGAACCCCAACCCAACACGCCTTAACAACCCGAAATTCAAAACAAGGAAAGAAAAACAGGAGAAGAAGAAGAAAGACGCATCGAACTAAGGAGGAAAGCAAGGAAAACGGCCCCTACGGAGACAGGATGACAGAAAGCACCACAAGCAGTTCTGAGTGCTAATCAAAGACACTTCCAAACTCGCAGAAGAAGCGGAAAAATGCGATACAAGGAATGTTTCTAAAGATATGGGAAGCAACAGTAAACGGGCACGAAAATCGAAAGAGCTCCATCATTATCACAAGAAGCTTTGATCACGACAAAGTTCAGATCAAACCATCCTCTGCTAGCCATGTAGCTTCACAACCGACCAAAAATAATCCCAAATTTCGCCTGCTCGCTTCAGCCAAGGATGGGGGCAACTAATGGGCAGAAAACAATATGTGCATGTGCCTGTGAGCGTTGAAGCCTGGGCGTAAGCTCACCCTCCTTATGAAGGAGTCGAGGCACAAACCCAATAAAGAAGCTCACCTCAATAAATGAGATCCTACCCACAAGAAGTACACAGCCTAGGCTCAAATTGAAACCATCATGCCAGTAATCAAGTGACATAGGCGCCTAAAAACCTCGTGGTGAAAGGAAAAGTGTCCGGGCCTCCATGATCCGCGCCCACTCCGATTAGAAAGAAGGATCTTCCAGACGTGGTGTAATATCCCTAAATATACCCCAGCGCTTTCTGACTTGTTTAGGTATATTATAAGTTAATGAGAATTTTCAAAATAAAAGAACCCTAATTTATAATGGATGCCAAAATAGAAATTTAATAAGTTATGGGATTAAAGGCAACAGAGTAAATATGAAATAGAAATACAAAGAATTGAAGGGCTTAAATGCAATTATGAGAAAGTTAAAAGTCAAAATGGGATTTTGGTTGAAGGCCAAACATGTTCACTCAAACCCATTTGGATAAGACCAAATTTGGTCTCCAAAAAGAGGGAGAAGAAACCGTAGAGAGAGAGAGGGAAGAGCAAAAGGAGAAAAGGAGAGAAGAAGAGGAAGAGGAAGAGAAGTAAGAGAAGAAGAGAAGAAGAGGAAAGCAAAGCAAAAGAGAAAGAAATAGTTTGATTATGCATCCTATGAATTTCGTATGGAATTTAGAAAAGATTATGAGTCCCAAATTCAGGTTTGTTAGATTGCATCTAACCAAAAGATATATTGAAGGTAAGTGTTGGTAAAACTATAAATCCACAAGAGTGCTAGGGAATCCTTCCTCGAGGTCGGGATTCTATTGGTTAAATGACAGCACTGAGTTAGGTTTAGAATAAACCTAACAAAATCCTTGGTTTAGTTTGTGCCTGCTTAAGACCCATATTCGAATTGATCTTTGGATATGAATTGAAGAAAAAAGAGATTACAATAGACATATGAAGTGATTGAGAGGTGTGTTTGAAGTATAGAATTGATTTGGGGTATCAAAGTATGGAAAAATAGGTGAAAAACACACATTCTGGGCATTTTCGGGTGTCTTCTACCGGTAGAACTTAAGTCCTACCGGTAGGACTTCGATTATGGTCATTTTTGGCCAAGTCCTACCGGTAGAAGTTAAGTCCCACCAGAACTCGCTTCCGCTTTCCCTGCTGGACTAGCTTTTCGTATTTTGGCCATAACTTCTGCTCATTTCATCCGACGAGTGATTCAAGTGGCCAATTAAAATAGACTTCAAGGAGAAAAACTTAAAGAAAAGGCATCGCTAAAATCTGATCCTAAGTGGCCCAAAATACACTAGTGGGGCCATGTGCAGCGCCATTTCCACGCCTTTGACTATAGAGAATTCCGACTGGATTTGACGAACTTGAGTTCGGGTGCTCTGAATTGGGTGATTCCACGGAATAGAACCCTTAGCACCTTAGCTTTAAATGATTGCAAGGACATAGGGTCAAATATGTTAAGACCCTGGAAAATGAGGATACAAACAGTCCCGAGGGCACTCCAATGACTAGTTGGCATGAAAATGCCATAACTTTATTTTTGATGATCCCCACTGATTGGATTCCAATTCCTGGCAACCAGGATTCATAAAGGAATGAGAATATATGAAATGAGGTATGATCTCATAGACATCATACTATAAGTATATGAAGTGCTATATAATAGCCATGAAACAACAAGAAAATATAGAAAATGCAATATGTATAGATATGTTCATAAACATGAATATGATAGGTATAAGTCAAATGATATGCATATGATATGAATATAGAATAGTGTCGAAGATATGATACGATAAGTCATAAAATATAATAAGATATGATAGAACATGTCATAAGATATGATAGTTTAAAATATTACGAATGATAAAGTACATGATGTATTATAAGATTAAATTGATATGAATATAAGCGGTATGATGTGGATTATTATGATATGACTATATGATAGATGATACCGAAATGGTCAAGTATTTAACACTACTTATGAAATTACATGATAGAAAGACATAAATGATAAGAACCCATAGAGATAAGCAAAAGATGACAAAGCATAGGAATGAGAAACAATTGCATAAATGATAGTGGTTATATATGAAAATGAATGAGTGAAAGCCTACATGATAGGATTATAGAAAGTACGAGGATAGCTAAATCATGATAGAAATGTATTAATGATATAAAGAGATATGAATATAGAAAGCTATATATGGAATATATGGATTTACAAGAGTGCATAGATGCATTCATGAAATATGATACAAAACTAAATGATAGAAAAAGATATGAATATATGTATTATATATATATATATATATATATATATATGAGAACCAAATGTGAAACTACAATGAGAACTAATACGTAGTAAAGTAACGATATATATATGCATAAGCAAATATGATAACAATAGCTTATTCATGCTTACGTACATGCATTTAAAACGTAATGTGTTCGATTGGTCTCGCTGCGACCAGAGAGTGATGTGGCTAGGCATGCCTAGGAAGATACAGATGTCGCAGCGAGATATTCATGTATTGTATATTGAGTCCTGCTTGGGGTCGACGATATAGATCCTGCTTGATCAAAGGTCTCGGGGTCACCATTATCATGTAGATCACTCCGCCGTGATGATAGTACCTTCGCACCGATAACATATATGACATAGGTCATCGGTTTCACACAAAGGACGATACCTTCTATTAATAGCATGCAGATCACGCCTCGTACAGCAGATAGTACCTTCGTACACATAGTTTTCCTCGGGACCGCTTTCAAGGTATTTGGCACATAAAACCAAAAAGTAAATGATATGTATAGAAGATAATGACTTATTATGAGAAGCATAGCACTCACATGCGAGGAAAGTACAGATAATTACAAGAACAAGTGAAAATAAGATAAATTGATATGAAAATAAGTATATGAACTCAAGAAAAGTAATAAAAGTATATGAGCAGAAAGGATGATGATAGAATATGAATGTACGCGATAGTACAATTATGAATATGTATGTATAAAAGTATAGATATAACATATGTCAAAGACATATGAATAGAGACATGACTTATAAACATGAAAAAGAATGTGAGACAAAACATATATAATCAAGATATAAAAGTATAAGAATGTAGATAAACGTATTAGTATAAGATAGGTTATATGAAAGCATACGTAGACATAAAAGTACAGAAACCAGAAGAATATGATACAAGAAATAAGATGAAATAGATCAAGTATACGCATATAAGCAAGGGACAAGAAACAGGCAGCATTCTGATAGATAAGGGAATGATGATATAATGCGACAGTATAAAGAATGCACAAATCATGGAACTGAGCATGAAAAGGTATAATTGAGACATGATATGTAAATATGAAAGAATAGAACATCAAAGACATAATGACAAAGGAAGATAAACACATGATAAGTATAAAGAATATGCAGCACAAATGTTAATACAAGAAAAGATGTGATAAGAGATATACAAAGACATGTAATATACGTAAAAGATCGACATGCAATAGAAATGTAGAGATGATAAGTAATTAAAGTTATAAATATATAGATAGATAATATGCATGTATAAGCTTGTGATACACATTGTGGTTGTCCACGCTATGTTCTACCAGAATATAAAGACGCGCTCAACTGCAGTACGTAAGGTAATATATGGATGTATAGTGACATTCCACACATCAAGAAGAAGTGCCACTTTGTAGATAGCCACCAACACGCTCAATCTCCTCTCATGTTTTGTAATGTAGTACCTTAAATGTATAGTAAATGGACTCTCAGAGACAAATATAAATTATGATGGACACCATCTGGCAATCTATAACATATAATCATTTATTACTTAAATAGCCATGTGACTAATAGGTACTGTGTAATAACTGAGAAAGAATAAAATAATGAGAGCCCCAAGAAAAGATATATAGTATAGATAGCATCACGTTTCCTATTTCGCCCGATCCACTTAACTTGCCTGGGGTTGACAATCCGGGTCCTCCATTATTCTACTGTCCACGATAAATTTAAAATGAAAACTCAATCTAATTCGGGAGTAGATATCGTATCACCATCTACATGAAAGAACTAATTATTTCCCTTATAAATACCGATCCACTACCGCTTAAAAGGCAGGGCAAAGTGAATCACGCCAAGGTACGATCTTTTCCCTTGAAGAAACGATTGACTTAAAGATCGAGAAAGATCCAACACACCCCTCGCGATCACCTGTTTCGTGTTTTTTGCATAACGCATCACGCAGATCGCATTAATCGCCCAACGACTCCAACCCACCTACCCAACACCGACAGAAAAAGCAATCTTTTCACAAGTTATAATAATGTGGGTAAATTATTCTACAGAACTCCAACTCAGACTTTTCTTATATCATGTCTTTTGAAACGCTTAACCGTTTTTATGACGAAGCTTTGACATGATGGATATTTTAGATTTTTTTAAATGATCATATAAATATAGAAAATGAGAATAAATTATTAGGAATACAATTTATTTTTAAAATATAGTTCAAAATATAAAAAGAAAATGCATTAAATTAAAAAAATTTCACCAAGGTTCATATTTCTCCTCACTATGTAATGGAACAGAGTGCTTTTGTAAGTTGTCCGAATTTACTTCAATCTTGCCACTTTTGTTGTTCAATCCAGATATATAGACACTTACAAAATTAATTTAACGAGCGAGTGTATTTTACATCGTAATTTGGTACAATTTCTTTCAAAGAAAAATTGAACAATTTGTATTTTTTTGGAAAGCTTCTCCTTTCTCTTAATCGTTTTATTTATTTCAAAAAAAATTTAACATATAAATTTTAGCTGTTGTGTTGAAAATAAATAAATATACTATTTGCTAGTAAACATTACAAACATTTATAATATTCTATCTATCTAAAAATGACAACCAACGAATTTCTAACTTAGATATTTGTTATAAGCCAGTGTCAATATTTTCACAAGCCCAGCACAGCCCAACCCAACTCCAACCTATAAGTAAAGAAAATCCATGAAGATTAACCGGTATAACACCTGCCATTCCAAATTCTTAATCATATATATATATATATATATATATATGGAAAGCTATAAATAGAAATACATTTGGGTGATATACATTGCTTAGAAGCATCATCTTGGGAAAGGTATAAATACATTTAGATGCGTCGAGATTGTTTTGCGAAGCCGAAGCACTCCTTCGTGGCGACAATGGCGACAGCAAAATCAGTAATGGCGGTGATTAGGGCATCGAGGCCCAGCTTCAGAAACGCTCACGACAAAGTAACATTCGCAGTCCACGCCACCATCTTCTACTTCGGTTACCTCCTCACCGCCACCGGTAAACTCGCCTGCTCCCCCACTGCTCTCACCTCTACCTCTACCTCTACCGGTCCGTATACCTCTCTCTCTTTCTCTCTCTCTCTTTTTCTCTCTCTCAATGTATATATATCTATATGTACTACTTTGCTTGATTGTTTGTATAGATGAAGTTGGGATTGAACAATGGAACGAACTTGAGGAGGATTATGCCTTCGTATATTTCAATCCTGAAAAGGCCTCCAAGAACGTGTTGGTGAAGTGTCTCGTTATGAATGACAAATTGCTTGTTGCTGCTTTGGCCGATGGGGCTTCTGAACCGATCCATCTTGAAATTAAGTTTGTTATTCTCTTATCACTCTCTCTTTCTCTAGATCTCTCTCATTTGGAGCACTTCTTTAATTTTTCTTTATTATTATTATTGACTTTTGTTACAGAAAATGGCGGTACCAATTATTTCACATCAATCAAGAATTTGGAGAGGCTCAGGAAGACAGTGGATAAGGAGATTTAGAATTGATGGTTGATCATATCATATAAACTCACAAGTAATAATTTAGTTGACACTGGATATATCCTTTCTTGCTCACGCAACTCTCTGGGAAATTGGGATTTTTGCCGAAGGATGAGTAGACACAGATTAAGTTATCTGTGGAACTGCTAACATTGCAAATTTTTCCAATAAATAGAAGATGCTATATGGATTGCTACTGAGATCCCTTCTTTGACTCCTTGTAAACTAAAGTATTAGGAAAAACATTTAATGAAAAATTATTTTCTCATATTTAATTTATCTTGAAAACATTAAAAAAATCAAATATAATCAACATTTATCAAAATTCTATACTTAAATTTATTAGTTCTATATACTAGAAAACAAAGGTAAATGAATTGGAATAAAATATAAACCAATTTTAAGTTTGAACCTATTTTTCATTTTCTTTTTCACTTTTCTATTCATTCTATTTTTCTTTTTATTTTATTTCCTTATATTTTCAGGTTCCAAATAAGGTCTTAATAAGAAAACAAGAATATATTCATCAAAGAATCTATGGTTCCTATTTTAATTTAATCGTTGAATTTCATCAAAGTAACTCTGGTTGCTGCTCTCTTACCAGAGAATCCAATACAGCAAAGGGGAGTCATCCTCTACAACATTTTTGTTTTATCACGAACAAAACTCTGTTGTCTCTTAAGCAATTCTTTGCATAATTTCTTTTCCAAAAATTTTAGATTGCTTTTTATTTTTCTTGAAAGCTACTCCTTCATTAATCGTTTTATTTTTGTAATATTGTTTACTTGTAAAATTTTAAATTGTGTTGGGTACAATATATAATTTAAGTTAGCAAACATTGCAAATATTTATAATTTATTTCCATGAAAAAAGAAGAAAAGTATTCAAAAAAAATTGTTGAAGAAAAAGAAAATTAACGGTCTATTTTGATTAAACTCGTTTTGTCTCTTTTTTGTAAATTCAAACATGATTACTAACAAATTTCTAAGTCTAAATCCGGCACTTTTCTGATATTTGCTTCTGTACTTTTTTGCAAATGGCTAATTTTAGGACATATGAAGTAGGTCCCTATATATATATATATATATATATATATATATATATATATATATATATATATATATATATATATATATATATATATATATATATATATATATATATTTATTTATTTATTTATTTATTTATTTGTTTGTTTCTTTTTTGAAAGTGGTCATTTTATTTCTAAGGCACTAGTTTGTTGAGGTTATGTTTGGTTGTTTGAAAATATAAAGGAAACTATAAAAATCAGAAGTAAAATGAAGGATTTTTTTTTTTGCACATTTGTGTTGTGGTGATTTGGGCTTTTTCTATTTAAACTTTTATTCATGGGTTTGAGTTTACCCTTAGGCCTAATTTAATAATATATTGGGTTTAAACATTTTGAAACTCTCCTTAGAAAATAATTTTTATTATTTGAAAACATTTATTTGATAATTTAATTATTAAAAGATTATTTCTAATATAAATTCTAATATATTTTTTATAAAGCATTTTGAAAGCAAATATATTACTCAAACATGGTATGAGAAACTTTTTATTTATATATTTCTATAGTATACCTTATGAAGACTTAATAAATAAACCATTTTTTTACTCTTAAATTCATAAATAAGGCTAAAAATAATTAAATATTTTTGAAGAATTATTCTTTTCGATCCCAAACAGAGATTTCTCTTGAGTTTTATTTTATTATTTTTTTCGAGATAAGATTTCTTGGAATTGAGGAGTGTATTTTATATCAAAGCTTATTAATTATAAGGTTTGGCATCATGGCTTAGGGTCCTGATGTTCTTTCACAAACTATGTGCCTCAGTTTAATAATAAGAAAGAAACACAGAATCCCAAGGAAATGCAAATTTTAGGCGATTTGATTAAATGACTTATTGAGCTTCCAAATTTTGAAAATTGACCCTTCATTGATTATAGTCTGATTTAATAAAATTTACAATTTTCTAACTATTTGTTTCTTAAGAGACAATAAATATTTGAAAGAAAAAACTACATTTTATTCAAAATAGGTTATTACATGGTATGCCTTTTAAAAAGAAAAGATACCTTTATCATCTGCTACAATCGAGAAGGCTGCAATAAAAATGCAATCTAGAGTGATGACGAGCCAGAAAACCTTAAAAAATGATAAAATGGTAATTTATCGCTCCAAAGATAGGTTGAAATACAAAATTTCTAGATCTCGGATTTTATGAAACCACTTAACCGTCAATCGCCTTCAAGCGAAATTCACTACCTAGTCGAATTTCGTTGGATTTTGAAACAATAAAAATTTCACGTTTTTTGAGACATCGGGTGTCGGGTGATACATGGTAAGCCATGCGTCAAAATGCATGTCCTTCTAAGACACAGGCAAGCACATGTCAACACAAAAGAGTTTTGAATCTATAAATAGGTTCACAACCAGCTTTATGGCAAAAGAGAATGATAAAGCTTATATATAAAGTAAAAGAAGCAAAGAAAGAAAAGAAAGAGAGAGAGAAAGGATGTCAAGTGCTTCTTCCTCAAAGATATCGGGTGTTTCAACGGTCTGAACTGCTGGAACCAATGAGAAAAGTCCATAGATTCGACGATGTGGCTACGCTCAACATAAGAGGCATTCTTCTTACACAGCATTTCACTTTCTACGTTGTTTTTGGGCTAATTTTGGAATCGTGTTGTGCCATGTTAATGGTATGGGACAGGTTTGTATCTGGTTTAAAGGGTTGCTTTTAAAGCTAATTTGGGTTGAAAAATTGCATTTACAGGAGTTGCCAAAATGTTCCTACAACCCTCGGGTACGCTTATTATGTATTTGGCAACATGGCTCCTAGTGTACTCCAAACTTCAGACACCACAGCTTCTCGTTCGAACTCCGATTCATGTGTTTTTGAACTCTATGAAAAGCTCTTTGAGTTTAGAATCCATCCATATGCCAGTGAGTGACATTTGTTGCTCACATCATTGCTAAAATTTTGATCATAACACTAAGTGTATTAATTGCATGGCATGACATGCTTGTTTGATGAAATGTTGATATGTGTAATAATATATTGACATGTGATGAATTGTATGTAGACACGCCATTACATTTATGTCAGAAGTTATTTCAGGGACATGTTGTGTCGTACTTTAGCCTAAAGGATAAAATGCTTCATTACTTGACTAAGTAATGATTTTTATGTGATGTTGATATATGCTTGTGTGATACATTGACATGAATAAGTTAATATAGGGAAATTATATGTATGTTTGATATAATTGCCCAAAATGCATTGATGATATGCATGTTTGATAAAATTGTCTGTATAACATTTATCAATGGGACATGGTACAAATAGGCAATGACATATTGCATTGCATACGCATTTTATTATCGCATTAAATGGGGTGTATACGATTAATGAATCGACATAAATGGTGTTTGATTGTGGTTCGTTAATGAGACAACGTCAATGTAGGTCGCACGGTTTATATGAGAATGAAAATATGTGCCATAAATAACAAGAAGTGATATCCTCCATCTGGGTGAAAATTCGCCACTATGGTTGGGACATAATCCCTACGGTGAGTTATCGTAAAGCTGCCCTCATTATGGAGCCGGTGAGACACTCAAAATTAGCTACCCACAAAAGGTATGAATTTTAAATATAAAATGATCA
Source organism: Tetrastigma voinierianum (assembly GCA_016808115.1). NCBI lineage: Eukaryota > Viridiplantae > Streptophyta > Magnoliopsida > Vitales > Vitaceae > Tetrastigma > Tetrastigma voinierianum. The sequence goes on along the minus strand of JAEQBH010004137.1, from coordinate 437,775 downwards.
TCAGATGTATCATCCAAAAACTTTTGATTATAAATGAATAAATCGTTTTGAAAATTATCTATGAATGTCATTCAGAATGATGATTTTTCACACTTGGCATAAGCATATATGAGGGAGTCGGTGAGGACTCGGGACATGGGGTATGATGAGTCTCATCTCATTCCATGGCATGTAGGATTCCATGTAGAATTGGCATATTCTTCATCTTGAAAGTTGAAATGTAGAAATTGGCATGTCTTCAATTGGAATGTTGATAATGTGTATTATTGTAAACAGAGCGTGACATTGCATATTTTCCAAGTGGGAGAAGTAGCCACTTGTAGGAGTTATCGCTGCTGGCATTCTTCCTTCGTCAGCAGGACCTCCTTTAGGTGCATGTTATGTATGGGTGGTGACCCTCACATTTGAGACCCATGGGGTGTGAGAAAAAATTTGTTTGTGGCTTTTTAGAAACACTTTAGTAAAAAAAAAAAAAAAACTGAATTTTACATTATATTATAAAGAGTTGTAACTCGAACTCTTATGAACTTTTGATAAATTTGTATATTTTTCTAAAATATAGACACAGAATGGATCCGTTGAGATGGATAGTATGGTGTGTTGACCGTGATATATGAGATATCAGTGCAGCGTTGGCCAGTTTATTGAAAGTTTTGGGTTTTGGGGCATAGCGGAGCATTCAAGTTAATGGAAAGGATCGAATTGAGGCTAAGCAGGTTGATGATAATGTATATCTAGAATATATAAGATTCTAGATCTACGACATACTAATGAGTAGAATTTGATCCGATGACTCTATTAGATCAAACATTGCCATCAGAACTGCCAATGCGAAACCCACGAAGAAGCTTACTATTGACGACATAATTACTCATTGTAACGAGTTGGTGACAAAACACGTTGCAACAGGTTGACGACAAAACATAACACAAAAGATTGGTAAAAAAACATGCCCAACAAGTGCGACAAAACACGCGAAACAGGGTTGAAGCCTCAAAACTGCGTCTAAGTAGCGGGTTGGTAGCCAAAAATATGTCGTAATAGGTCGATGACAAAACATGTCGTGATAGGTCGGCAACAAAAACATAAAAAATAAATGAAAAAATAAAGGTAATAGATCAGTGTGGAAGAAACCACTTTATTAGAAAATAAAACTAAATATAGGAAGAAAAATAATGAAAGAAATTAATTTGGTATGAATGACAATAAAATGCCTCATCTCTGTTGAAACAGGACCTAAAAGGAAGATAAAACATAGGGAGGGGCCTGAAAGAGAACATAGGGAGGGACGGTTATGGTTTTTATAGAGAATAAATCAATTAAAAAAACATTGAGAGATGTTAAATTTATAAATTTAATAGTCTTTTAACTAAATATTTCTAAAAATTAAGCTTGTTGACAAATACCTAATAGTTCCAGAACAACTATGTTGAGTCACTTGATTAATTAAATATATCTTCTCAACAGTATTTATATTTAATTTGTAAAAAAAAAAAAAATTGGAATAAGGAGCCATATTATGTTACAAAATAGAGAAAATAATTTAGTATGCATTATTATTTATTTAATTAGGTGCTTGTACAGGGTGTAGGGTTGGGGTGTGTCAGCTTGTTGCCCAGATAGTTTTTCATTCATCATACCTGAGATAGGGCCATGGGCCTTTGCCATATTCTGCCAATTACGCCACTGCCATTCTACAGTTGAATCACCACATACTACTGACATGGATATTATTAAAAACTTGTGTTCACCTCAGGTTTATTGAGAATAATTTTGAAAACTACAAAATATACTGATTTAATATGGTTTATGAAAAATAATAATTGTGTTTTAAGTGTAATAATACCCAAGATACTTTTAATAAATCACCAAATTACCTCATAATTGAAATCGAACTGAATAAAATATTTTACATTCTTTATCTTTTATTTGTAATTATTCTCAAATCAATGAACACAAGTTTTCCTACAATTTATGTAGTGTGAGAAAGAGAGAGATAGAGGTAAAGAGAGGGCCATGGGCCTTTGCCATTCTACAGTTAAGTGCCATACTCTGCCATTATACAGTTGGTGGTTCTTATGAATATAAATGGTATGCACCATAGAAGAGAGACAGCTGACAGTTTACACATGAAGGGAGGTGAGAATGGAAGCCCACATGGGCCTTTGCCGACTCCACAGTTGGTTGTGTGTTTACGAATTTAGACACCATTCTACACTTTGTGTAGAAGAGAGAGGAGAGAGAGAAAAAGGGAGAGAGGGAGAGAGGGTGGAGGGGGTTATCAGTACTCAGCGTGAGTGAGGATAGTCCACTTGTGCAGCCTCATGATGCATGTCTAGTAGAAGGCCCAATCTCTTATCACTGCAGTTCTACCTCTACAGTGAATTCTATTGCTTTTCAAACCTTCTTTTTTGTTGTTTTCTGAATGTCTAAAGTGCCTTACCATGCCATTATTTCTAAGCTTAGTGGAGTCATGTCATGTCCTCCTAAAAATCAAACCAGCTGCCCCTTCTCTCCATCTCAGTTCTTTCTACATTTTCAGAGTTTTCTTGAATTACAAATCACTCTATTTCCATGACCCACATTCCGAGCACAATCTAGCAGCTAACCTTTTGACGGCAAAAACTCCATTCTTGTAACCATTTTTTGACACTCTATTTTTCTTTTAAGATTTCAACTACAGTAATAGATTTATTGTACAGTCAAATTAAAATGCGTATGATTTACCAATACGCTTCCATGAATGATCTCATTTTATCATCATTGTAAAACATTTCAAACATAATTTCATTAACCACATTTAAACAACGAATTCTGGGGATCCGCATTTTGATGATGACTACATATTTATCGCAATTTTGAATGATCACAGTTTTCTGAATTTGAGTCTGCAGAGGATTTTGGACTATGGAATGTATATTTTCTCAGTACTATTTCTGAGTTTAAACAGCAGTTCAGTTTAATCATATTTCTTAATAAAAATAGACTTTCTAAGCTTTCTTCCAAAGAAAATATTTGGGATTAAGTTTCTCCAAGAGTGAAGTGTTTTATTTAGATTTATCTTTTTTTTTACCCCAGACTATTTGCATAAAGTCACTTGGTTTTAAATTAAACTCACTTAATGATGCCACCATAGAAGCCCTCATCTTGAGTAATATTAATCACCTAATAAAATCATTGCCACTTTAATTGTTACACTATCTTCATTGTGATTCATGCACCCTGAAAAGTAGATAATTTGGATTTGTTTGATTCATCTTTTTTGAAAATTGTTCTTGAGAATAGTTTTTAATAATACATAAAACACAATTTTTATGTTTTCTGAAAACTCTTCTTGGTATTTGAATTTTATATTTTATATATTTTACAAAGAACATAAACATTATAAAAATCGAAATATATTTCTCTCTATTTTTTTATTATGTACTTTTAAATCAGAAAATAGTTTTAAAAATCAGTAACAAAACAAAGACTCAGTTTTAAATGGAAACTTTTATCTCCACAAGCCACACTCTCTCCTCATAGATATATTTATATATTCACTATGAATACTAATTAAAATTAAACACATCACGTAAGACATGGAAGATGATGAGCTCTACCAACAACAGGCATACTCATGATCAGCCAATTTTATTATAGAATACCATTGATACGCACAAAGTACACTAATGATGGTCTGAGCTCTGCCAGTTGTTATATAAGGGTAGCTAATGAGCCACTCAATTCTATTCTATTTTGGTATGAATATATAATATACATACGTTCTAGCTAGTGCAATCAAGCTTGGCAATGGTTTGGCCTAATCTTGAAGTTGTTGACAGCTTTGAGAGAGGAATTTGATTAAGGGTCTGAAGCTAATATTCCTTGGGGCCAACAGATACAGATAAGGTAGGTGATTAAAGTTTAAACTTTGTGGTGAAGCACGTGCAATTAGTTAAAGAAACTGACTAATTTGAGGTTTGAGAGTTTGAGGTTTGAGGTTGGGTTTTGAGGTTTGAGGATAATTATTATAGTCTGCTCTAGTCCAATGTGGGACTAATATACTTTAACACTATCTTTTAAGATGCCCTTCAATTTGATTCTGGAAAGTGTTTTTTGAATTTTCCTTGTCATGATGCAGCCAGTCAATACCTCCCCATTGCCGGGGCCTCTTTTCAGAGTCTGCTCACGTATATGAGATGAATCTCACCTTTCTAAGCACCTGGGAGGCTTCCTAATAGCAAATCAGAAAAATGATTAAAATTTCTTAAAATTTTCATTGTGATATTTTTCAGCTACGAAGGTCTTATGTTTTTGGTGATTTGATTAAGTTCTTGAACCATTTTAGAAAAGATTTTATTCTTCAAGAATTTTGATCTGATTTTGAAAATAATGCCTTTTTTTTCTTGTTTTGAAAAAAATGGCTCTTTATAATAAACAATGTAAATACATAAAAAGAAAATTGATATTTTTATCCAAAAACATGTCATTGTTCAATAAAAAAACTGCTGAACACAGGACTTGAGGGTAAGACCTCACTCCCTATATCCTTTCTTTGTTGAAAGCTTATGAGCGTTTTTAAACAGAAACTGGTATAATTGGCAAAACTTATGAAATATTCACATTAACAAATTTAGCGATGTTTTAAAAGCAGGATCGAATCGATTAGTCAAGCTGATTGAACCATGAAGTGACAACAAAATCTGTTTAGTTCAAAAAGTTAAATTATTTTGTTTTTAACGATTATGAATAAGTGGAGTAATTAGACTGATGATTGGCCAATTAATTATTTATAATTATTTTTATTTTTAATAATATCATTAATTATCATTTGTAGATATCGCAGGTTCGATGGTTTAAACAAAATCAAACATTGACGATATCAGCTTCCAAGTTGATAATGGATCAGATTTTAAATCATTAAAATTGAACTATTCCCGATATATTTTAAGTAAATATTTCTATCCTTTCTACTAATACTTGGGAATTAGTTTGAAGGGTGGCCTAGCCAGTTTGGCCCTTTAATGATCAAATCGGTCAAAATAGACTGCCAAAGAGAGAATAAATTAAAAATCTAACCTTTAGCGTTCCATTCTAGAGAGCCTTTTGACAGTAGAAAGTTATAGAGAGCTTTTAGTCCGATAGGATTTTATGTAGCTGATCAATTTAGGTTGGATGCTGAAGTGCTTCCAGCAGCATGATTTGAATAAAAAAAAGAGGAAATAGTAGTTTGACCATTGATATGATTTCTATATCTACTGTGTACATTGGGTCATGTTGCTGTTTGAGAAATATTAAAGGATTTTTATTCTTGTTTTTGTTTTACGATTTACTATTAATCTTAAAAATTGAATATAAACAAGGTAATTAGAAATTTATATATTTTTAAATTGATGATTTGAAATGAATAAAAAGAGTTTGAAATAACAAATAAAATTGTAGATTTATTAAGCTTATAGAATGATACCGGGATTTGAATAGGTTATATTTGTAATAGTATGATAAAATTTTATATTTTTATGATAAATGCTTATCTTGAACATCAAGGATTAGTTTGGATATGATATAAGCTTAGAAGCATAACTCAGCACTTAATAGTCAAATAAAAAAAATAATAGAATTAAATTTCCTTTTCTTTTTATTTTTTTCATTTTCTTCCTTTCTACCTCTCGATTCCCTTTCTCTAATTTTCATATATTTTCTCTAATATTTCCTAGGAATTAAACATAACCTTGACACTTCATAATCTGTGGTCAAAGAAAATAAAAGGAATACAGGTTTAGAATAAGAAACAACTCACTAATAATAATATTTTGTGAAAGAAAATCTTAAAAACATAAAATAGGGAAATGTATAACCAAGAATAATTCATTATTATGATATATATATATATGATGAATTTTGATTCTTGATATTATAGTTAGACTTAATAAAACTAATTTAAACCTTATAATCCAACAATAGCTAATTCATACTTCATTAATACATAATCAAGAAATGAGCGTAAAAGGCATCAAAGATGAGTTTTTTATATTGTTTAAGTATTAGTATTTGTATCATTAACGCTATATCTTCTGAAGTTGAAACGACATCAGAATCTAAGTAATCTTATCTATGTTTGTCTCTTGGGTTAAATTCAAAGAATAGATAAGTCGTATTTAATGCATATCTTATCCCAGCTTTAAAAGCAGTCGCGTTACTTTTTTTATTGACAATGAGGTGTCTTGAACGGATTAAATGCAATATCTGAAAAGCATGCTAAATCGTCTATGCTGAGATTATCTTTATCTGGGCCAAAAGGTATTTGGATGGTAAAAACACATTATAAAATATTGTTATATTTTAGCTGGTCGAGGCCGTGTTTAAGTTAGAAAAAGATCTCAATAATTTCATCACGTGTTCAATGGTACCTTGATGTTATGATAAGAGTCATTGTTTGTATAAAGTGGTTGTCTTGGTTTATATCAACACATGCCTTGTTGGTAACAAATGTCTGTTTATTTTCCGCTCTTGTGCCGTGCGCTAACACTTTTTAAAGAAAGGAAAAGATGACAGAAAGACGGGAAAGGGAGGGGAGAAGAAACTTTATAAGGAAAAACAGATAAGGAGAAGAGAAAAACGATTTGAAGGAGACTTGGCAGTGGCAGGAAACTTAGGTACGAGGGCAGCGTCTCTCGCCCTTCTGCCAAATCCTTGATTCCTACTACATTCTACGCCTTAATAATCCAAGTCACTCCTAAATCCCAGGCTTTTATTTTTGATGAGTACCTGAAGCTTCATCTAGTGATCCATCAACAATCTTCTTCATCCAATGTTTTGTACAAAGGAACTGCCCATCTATCATGTTGTCTTCCCCCTTTTTATAAAAGCCCAATTCAGAAGAAGGGATTTTCAAAGGAATGAAGTGGACATTTTGGCCTCATACTTTATTTTTCCATTATTATTTATTAATTTTAATTTTTAAATTTTTATTATCATATAGGGTGGTGGGTCAACTTACTGTCATACAGACATGTCTTGTCCCTACTTGTCTGGGGGAGATGCCGCACCCATTGCCCATGACTGGGTGCCCCCACAGACCATATGGAAATAATTCATTTTGTGTTCCTTTTTTATTTGTTTTTTTGTTGGGGCAATGACTTCTAGGCGCAGCAGACGCAAACCTTCTTCAATTCACTAACACAGGTTTCAAAGTTTGGCTTGTTCTCTCATTTATTGGGCTCTGTTTGGCTTTGCTTCCTCTGTATCTTTTCATTTTCTCTACTCCCAATCAACCTTTAAATTTTAATAATTAATATTCAAAACTTTATTAAACCCAAATTCTCAAATGGTCATTTAACATGGTTTGACAAAAGTTCTTGACTTTATAGTTTTTAAATTCTTTATATATGAGGATATGAGGCCACATATACATGAGTGGTGGTGTTAAAAACATAATATTTATAGCCAAACTGGCTTCTTCTTAAAGTATTATCAAACAAACTTTATTTCTCCATAGAAATGATCCTCAGTACTCATATAGTTTCATTGTAGGTGTGGAGATATTGGAAATATTGGAGGGACCTTTTATTTCTACACCAACATGAGGCAAGAAAACAGATTTGAAAAATAAATGCTAATGATTTGTGAACTTTTTTTCCTTATAGTTGGAAATGGGTCTAATCACAGCTTTAATGGATATATCAATTTGTCACATTAAAAAAAAAATGGTTGTCAGCCAAGAAAGAGAAAGAAAATTTGGCAGTAACTCAAAATCGACACCGCTATCCAGAGTGGATTGCTGTGGCATCCAGGCAGGAAGGATCGCGTTAACTGAAGTGCTTATGGGCTTTGTTGTCTAACAAATAGTGCCAAATCTTATTAGGAAAGAATGAGATTGAAAGCCGGAAAACTGTGATTCTTTAAAAAGGACAAAATGTGCTTTCCCAAAGTGAACTTTGATAATAAAATTAAAACAAAAGAAGCAATGATAGAGCAACAGGGGTCTTGTAAAGATTTGGACAACTAACCACAAGAGAGGATTTGCAGACAGCAGAACCTTAGACCCAGCCACATTTTGCAATAACGCAGGCTGTCCCATCTCTTCTCAGACAGCCTGTCATCATAACATTGTCTTGTATTTGTTGACAATCTACATTTATGTCATTCTTTTTCCATACAAGATTTCTCCCCCATTTCAAAAACTATTTTGATTAAAGATGTTTTTTAAAGAAATTACTTTAACAATTGTTTACAAAAACTGCTTTTCTAAAATGGTTTTTTACAAATGGAAATGGGATATATAGCACTGGCTGAAAGGGCTGATGTAGAATGGAAAGATGACACTTTTCAGAGTGTAGGGACAACCATTACAAAGCTCAATTGAGAGATGGATCACATGTGCATATTTTGTATGTTGATCAGGATATTCAATCAATGTGAGGACCACCATTTGAATGAGACAAACTTCAAAAGCATTCAACATAATTCTCTCTCATAGTTTTTGATGACAAAGTGCACATTTGACATGAAGAATGACAATATTTGTCCTTATTGGGATTCGAATCAGACTCTTTCCTTATTCCCCGTCTATTGAATATTGGGGTTCTATCCATTTTGAATTAGGTGCAGTGGACAAAACAACATTGTTCTCATATTTTTTATTTTTTTTAATTTATTTATACTAAAAATGAAGTGTTAAATTTGACATAGAGATCATCAAAGTGGTGGTTGAGGAGTTTTGAGTGATTATTGAGATTGAAAATAGCCATCAGAATAATAGAGCTTCATTCTTAACTTGTATAAGATATGAGTAGCCTCTAGATGGATCTGGGTTTATCTTTTGGTTCACCAGTGACAGTATGATCTTATTTATATTTCTGAATCAGATTTGCGTTTTATAGGTGAATACCATAAGAAACTTCAGTAAAAGTTGGATTCTTATATGGTTTTGGACATCGAGGACGTTTCTTGAGCAGAAGATAAGAAGTAGTTGCTGGATGGACTCATCAATTGATTATCTGAAATTTACTTTCCTGTCATTTAAAAGTTATCTCTTGGAAGAATAAGCTTGAATTAGTTAAATGTGATTTGGAGAGTGTTTTTGGGGGATGTTAGTATATCATTACAAAGGTGTGGGATGACTCTGATGAAGAGCCATGTTTAATAAATATTCAAGTGACAACCAAAAAACGCTGCGAGTATGAAGCCAGATCAGTTTCAGATCTTGCTGATTTGTAAGAAGTAGTAGGAAGATCTCAGAACGTAACATCATCATGAATCTTACAAAGATAGAATGTTTATAATGTCTTGAAGTGAATGATGGAAAAACAAAAATCAGTCTGTTTTTCATGATGATAAAACGTTATGATTAAAGATGTGAATCTATATATATATATAAGGATAGAATCTTGGGTTCAGTTCTTGAGTGAGATTGGAATTCTGTGACAGTAAAAATCATTATAAAAAAGTTTTTATATTTTTCTTTGGAGACATGATTATTTTTGTCATTGTTCTTCAATCATCTTGAAAGGTGGATTTTCATGTGCACAGTTTATAATTAAATTTTTGTTTGTTCAATCTTAACGATATGGAGGTTTAACTTACTTTAACAGTGAATAAGTTTATTATTATGAGTTGAGATTTAAATTCCAGTTACTGTATGTTTTGTTTTTATCATTGACATTATTCATGCTGATTATATCATGATACTGAAGAAACAGTTGTTTTGTTGAACAAATTTTCTTTTAGACAGTTGAATAATGTAGACATGTAATCTTTATTTAGTTCTGTTTATTATTAGTTTGGAAGTGTTTATTTATTTGATGATCAGATTTTATTTAAAAAACTAAAATATTTATTGTTTATTAAAAGTATGATCTAGAAAGATAAAACCAAAATAAATAAATATAATATTTTCCCATTTGATCATGGAAAAGAAAAATAAACTCTCTTGTAGATTTGGCATTATAAAACAGATATAACAAAATATCTCTCTAAATCTAACATCCTATTTAAAAATCTTTAATATTTAAGGAATCTAAAGAGAAACTAGAAGTCATATAAATTTAGAAAACAGGTTAGACTTAAATATACACACAGGAGTATATTAAAAATAAGGACAGCAAAAATTATTTTATTTAAAATTAAGGCTGTTTGTTATTGTTAATTTAATAAAAGGGATGGGAAAGCAGAGAGAGATAGAGAGAGAGAGAGGGGAGAGGTAGTCCTTGGGTGCTTAAGTGTATCCTTGGTATCAATGCAATGCCATAGTGCTTTGATCTGAGTTTATGCAGCTTCATTCCTCAGGACTGCTCATTTCTCGTGAAGCTACGTGAGAAGAATTTTCTCTATCCGACTCCTTTTCTGACTCCCCAAATCTCTCTCTCTCTCTCTACCTCTCTCCTCTCTCTCTCTCTATATCAAATTCTACGGGACGATTGCAGTAAAACACACAGTCCATGGAACCTGTACCTGCATTTGTACACTTTCTCCTCTACCTCTTTTTGAAGTTTTGCTCCTGTACTTTGTGCATTACTGTATAACCTTTGGTCAGTTTTATCTATCATGGGACCATGTTCTATTATAGACCCCTCCTTTTTCTAGTTCTTTTGTTTGTTTGAGTTTGTTGGCTTCTGCCTTGTGACTTTTATATCAGTTTTCTTTTTCTCGGGTTTTGGTGGGATCTGCGAGGATTCCCATGTCTTTTCCTAAATTGAGGGATTGGTGTGCTCTGAACTGCTTCAGTTTCGAGAAATCTAGTGGTTTTCTCAGAAACTGATGATGATTTTGGGTCCTGGGGTTTCGATTCATGGGTTCTCCACAAAAATCTGTAAATCTTGAAGAAAAACGAAGTGGGTGTTTGTGGCTTTCTGGTTTTCTTTTTCCTCTCAGAAAGCAGTTCAGGGAGGACAATCACGGAAAAGGAAAGGTGTGTTTTCATCAGACATTGTTGTTGAAGGGAAAGTACAAAAGATTTTCAGTCTTGCAGTCACTGGGGTTTTTGGGGGAAGAAGGAAACTATTGTTCATTTGGGGAGGCATTTCAGCAGCAAATGAAGACAACCCCATATGATGGCATTTGTATTGTTATTTATCGCAGCTATAATTGATTCTATGTAAATTTACAAGTTTGGCTGGATGCTCAGCTCCATGATCAAGCCACATTGTTAGCAATTAACAAAGAGATTGGAGTACCAGGATGGGATGTCAACAACTCAGACTACTGTTCTTGGCGAGGCATTGTTTGTGCAGCGGACGAGTCGACTGTGGAGAGGCTTGATCTTTCTCACCGTGGCCTCCGAGGTAACTTGACTCTAATTTCTGAGCTCAAATCTCTGGGAGATGAAACAGCGAAGCCTTTCTGATAATAGCTCAGCAGAAATAATTCCTTCAGTTTTCAGGGAACTTATCAGACTTTTGTTTCTGGATTTGTCTTGGAATAAGTTTAAGAATTCAATTCCAATAGAGTTGGGTACAGCCTCAGGAACCTTAGATCATTGAACCTTTCCAATAACTTGCTTATAGGAGAAATACCTGAAGAACTTCAGACCCTAGAAAAACTGCAGGAGCTTCAAATTTCTGGTAACAGATTCAATGGGTCTATCCCAATTTGGGTAGGGAACTTGACCAATCTGAGAGTTTTCACAGCCTATGAGAATGAATTAGGTGGTAGAATTCCGGATAATCTGGGGTCCCGTTCGGACTTCCTTGTTGTTGAAACCATCAGAAAAACGTCTCAGAGCGTCTGGGTGTATACCATTTTTTTGAGAGGCTTTGGTGGCTGAGTTTTTGGTTCTGACACAGAATGAATTAACTGGAAATCTGCTGCCTGAATTGGTTGGGAAATGCAAGGGTCTTTCAAATATCCGGGTTATTATGCACAATCTTATAGGGAACATTCCTAGGTCAATTGGCAATGTTAGCAGCCTTACTTACTTTGAAGCAGATAATAACAATCTCTCTGGTGAGATTGTCCCAGAGTTTTCTCAGTGCTCGAATCTCACTCTCCTGAACTTAGCCTCCAATGGGTTCACGGGAATGATCCCTCCAGGGCTTGGGCAGCTCACAAATCTGCAGGAACTGATTGTCTCTGGTAACAGTCTGTTTGGAGATATTCCGGAATCGATTCTTAGGTGCAAGAATCTCAACAAGCTTGACCTAAGCAATAACAGAATCAATGGCAGCATTCCTGGAGATATCTGCCACACATCGAGGCTGCAGTATCTGCTACTGAATCAGAATTCAATAAGAGGGGAGATACCTCATGAGATTGAGTGGTATTAAAAAGCTAGTGAATTTACCAAATGGGCAGTAACTACTTAACTGGAAGTATCCCTCCTGAGATTGGTCACATCAAGAACTTACAGATAGAATTGAATTTGAGCTTCAATCATCTCCATGGACCGTTGCCTCTTGAATTAGGGAAGCTGGACAAGTTGGTTTCCTTGGATCTATCTAATAATCAGCTCACTGGGACTATTCCATCTGCGCTGAAGGGTATGCTGAGTTTGATAGAGGTTAATTTCTCGAATAATTTATTCACTGGCCCAGTTCCCACCTTTGTACCTTTTCAAAGAGTCCAATTCAGCACGGGAATAAAGGGCTGTGTGGTGAGCCATTGAGTTCGTTCCTCTGAGACTAATGGGTTTCTGATCATGAAGCTATCCCACAAGAGTTTCTTACAGGATTATTTTTTGGCTGTTATTAGTTTCTGGCTTGGCTGTTTTGTATCTGTGACAGTTTAATTTGTTTGCTGTTCTGCATGAATTGGGGAGACGGAAAAAGCTGAAACGGGAGGTGTCACAGATGATGCAGCCAACAACCGGCCGTTGATATTAGCTGGGAATGTGTTTGTTGAAAATCTCAGACAAGCGATAGACTTTGATGCTGTGGTTAATGCCACCCTAAAAGATTCAAATAAGCTTAACAGTGGGACCTTCAGCACTGTCTACAAGGCAGTTATGCCTTCTGGGCTGATTCTATCAGTGAAGAGTCTGAGATCAATGGATCGAACCATCATTCATCACCAGAACAAGATGATTAGAGAGCTGGAAAGGCTGAGTAAACTCTGTCATGATAACCTAGTGAGACCTATTGGATTTGTAATCTATGAAGATGTCGACTCTTTGTTACTCAATTATTTTAATGGGACGTTAGCTCAGTTTCTTCATGATCAACAAAGAAATCAGAATACGAACCTGACTAAGCACACAAGACTCAGCATTGCTACTGGAGTAGCAGGAAGGGTTTGGCACCTTATCGCTGTGGCTGTTACTACATCCACGACATCTCATCCAAGGAGGGAAACTTGGCTGGCTTTGGTGCTGATTCAAAGCCTTTGGTGGGGGTTGGGATTATTAAACGAACTCCTAGATTGTATCCAAGACTTGGGTATGGGTGGTTGGGTTCGTTCATTACATTCTCACCAGGCCTCTCTTATCATGCTGTTCAACCCCTCTTATCATTCTGTGATATAATGTACTTCTTTCGTGTTCTATAACTCATTTCGTTATGCATCTCTCTCAAACCAATGAACTTTATGTTGTTGTTTGTTTGTGGTCAAATACCTTCTTATACAAATCACATTCAGAAACATTTTGATCTATGGGTTTATTTCTTGAGATACTGCTGATACCTGTTACAGTGAGGGGCTTTTGGTGAAGGAATAGATTTGGTGAAGTGGGTTCACAGTGCTCCAGCTAGAGGGGAAACACCGGAGCAGATATTGGATGCGAGGCTTAGCATAACTCCATTCGCGTGGAGGAAGAAGTAACTTTCTTTCAGGGTTGCATTCCTCTGCACTGATGGCGCCGATAATAACGGCCTAAAATGAAAAAGGTGGTGGAGATGCTCCAAGAAATAAAGCAAAATTGAAGTCATTTGCATTTTCCACATACTATTGAGTCCATGAATGCATTTGCGTCAGTAGTCAGGAAGTTCTACTCTCCTGTCTTCAAGAAATGGAGGCAAAATTTTACGAGTTCAACTTAGCTGAGAGTTCAAATTGGCATCTAAGAAGGAGAAGGCGGTGGGCTCATGTAATGTAATAGGCCTTTGCCTTGGTGGCTTAGTGTTGTGGCATTGTATTGTCCATCTTGTTCTGTACCAAGGCTGGGATAATGAGTTGTAAAATGTATTTTAGGGTTGGAAATAGAGGTTGTGTTCGGTTGTTAAATGCAACAAGGGTTGGCCAATAAGAAAGGATTACATCACACTTCTTCTGGGTCTCTCTCTTTATCTTAGGCCTACAATTGTATTATTGAGGGTTTTGGTTTCAAGTTGCTTATATATGGAAGGTAGCATAACGTTCTTCTGATATATGTCCAATTCTCTGGAAACCAACTGGGTTATTTGGGGAATTATAGACTTATTACCATGTTAAGCGACTGATTTTGCCTGCCAAATCTCTCCAGGTTGACATGATTTCTTTGGTTCAGCCTGAGGGGGAATTGAAGCTTTCCAACATCTTCTCTATCATGATGTTCTCAAACAAATTGCAGAACAATAGAACATTTTAACACCGAAAAGTGAATATCTGCAGCTGGAGGTTTGAAAAACAAAATAAAGAAACAAACAAACCAGTCAAGAATGCAGCACTACTCATGAAAATAACAAATGTTGATGGTTATACTTATAAGTACAACCATCAACATTTAGCTGCCTCCCCATGACAATGGATTTAGGATCAACGTTTCATCAGCCTTGTCTAGTGTACTATTATTTATTTTTTTAAAGAGATAATTATTGATTTAGGTTAGCAATGTTCGATAGAAATATATATTAGAAAATTAATTTTAAAAACTTTAGAGGATGGCGTAACATCAGGGTTAATAACGGATCGGCTCCATTTGATAATTCAAAAATCATAAGGAATACACAAGATCGAATTTTCTTATCTTACGATGAAACAATTTGATATGATCGTTACGTCGGATCGAGATTTTTGTCATACTGACTGCCATTGCGAAAATCACGAAGAAAGCTAATGCGTCGATGTCTGACTCACTATTCTGATAAGTCGGTGTGAAAGCAGCGCGCGAAGCGGTTTAGTGGCAGGCGAGAAAAAAGCGGAAGGAAGAAACAAGGCAAACCTAGATGGAGTTATTGAAAATGCTTTTGTTGGAAACGAAACTGGTGGAAGAAAACGTTCTGGATCAGTTCGGCGAGGACGATAAGTCTTTTTGGAGAAAATGATGGAGGACGATATTTTATGTGAATCAAATAAACAAAGAATCTTTGTACGGTTTGTTTTTGATGTTTGAATCCTTTAGCATTTTTGGATATTAACGTACTATTTCTGTTATTCTGTTTTGGATCTATTAAACTTTTCTTTCCTAATATTTGTTTAATTTTATATTTTCTTATTTTCTACTTCTTATGTTCACAAAGTGCCTAGAAATGTTCCACCTTTGATCTTTTGAGGTTGCACCTTTAGGCCAGTGATAGTTGTTTGTTTTTTGGTGTGGGTTGCCAATAATGATGCAGGCTTGAGGGACAATATAGTGGATCGAGGTGGATCATGAATCCGCTGGGTTGGTACTATCTTGAAATTGCTGTTTCTTTATGACCAAGCTAACAAAATGTGGAATTCCAGATTGCAACTCTCAGACTAAAACTAATGAAAAACATAATTCACTTCTCTGTGGGAGGCTTGCAGATGAGGGATATAGGAAGGGTGAAGCTGATGGTCTAACAGATATTAAGATGAATTTCCTAAAATTGTAAATTGAACATGTGAGGCAGCCTGCAGTAAGTAATCATTAGCCTCTCTGAAGCTGCAGTCACCAAACTAATTTAAGTATCTTAGCTGTAGCCAATATCAGGCACCCAGTGAGTCAAATTAAGAAGCAAATTGTATAAACAATTGTAGCACAATATCTCTATTATCTGACAGAGTGAGTTGAATTCTGCTGGTCTTACCTCTTTTTCAAAAGCCCCTCATATCTTATGTGAATTACAAAACATAATGGGGTGATAAAGAAATAAATGAATAGCATAAACATGAATCAATAGAGCAATTAGTAGTAATTGACAAAGGAGTAAAAATGCAACATAGAACTAAATATAGGTTCATATCAGTGCAGTCAAGAAATTATTTTATGGAATTGACAATATTCCATGAGTTATATATAAAACAGATAAATCAAAAGCATAAAAGTAGGAAGAAACTCCAAATAGTTGATGATCTTTAAATCTGCTCTTTTTTTCTTGTTAAATCTTAAAATCTTTGGGAGATTATAGAGGATATCTTTCCTAGTGGGTTGAATGTCAAGAGCTATTTGAAATCCTTAGTAAAATATTTGAGAAATCAAAATCCTAATGTGTTTTTAAGAAGAAGAGAGATACCTAGATAGAGTTAATGTTATTTCTCCAAGTTAGAACACTAGATACCCTAGATGAGCCCAAGAAGTAGATCTCTACCATGGAAGAAGTAATTTACAATGGGGCCTAAAATGAGTTTTCTCGTGTACGAACCTAATGATGTGGGTGAACATGTCTTTGTAGCATGAAAACCAATGATTAGTAGGGTGATGATGTCTGACATCACAGTGCGATCGTGAAGTGGTATTCTTGATTCAACAAGCTATGGGAGAAAGTTTGGTTCTGGCTGACCAGTTTAATGTAGTGACATCAAAAGTGTTATTACTCATTGACATAAATTCTGAACAAATTTAATAGCGTTGAGTCGTGATATTACAGTGATATATTAAAGTGATGTCATTTTTGTTTTTGGGAAATAGACTATATTATTTTCTTAAGCATTTTCATATGAAAAAACTTTGCTCATTTGCTTCTTATATGGTGAGTTTATATTTTAACAAATGTACAAGTAAGAGGAGTTTGGCATAAAATTTGGATAGATGGGGGTTGTGAATTTAACATCTAAGAAGCTCATATATCTGAAACTACTAACATAATTCACCTGATGGAATTTTATCGCTTTTTATTAAGGTACTGCTCGAAAATCAGCTTTGCATTTGTTGCATTCTACGGTTTGGGGATATTATTCTTGTTTATCAATTTTATGCTGATCCGTCAGCGCTACACTTGTCGGGGATGGTATAAACGGTTTTGATTGTTGATTACATGCTAATTGCTGATGGCGATGATAAAGGAATGATGAATTGAGGTTGTATTGTTTAGATCGGTCTGCGACAACAACAAACGATAATCAAATTTAATTCAATAGTTGGAAACGCAAGCTACAACCCAGTGCAAAGTGTTGTGGGGATCAGCGATGAAACCATAGATAGTGGTGGGAAGAGGTGGTTTGGAGTGGCCTTACTGAAGACCCATTTTAATCGGAACAAGAAAACAGACAAATCAGAAGACTAGCAGTAGGTTTGATGGCTTTCAGATGAGGATATGAGCTTTCTGGTGAATTTAGATCACGTGGTAGTCAAAGAGGAGGAACTTGATGTAGTGAAACTTCCCAGAGGAGATAAGGCCCTGGCCAAAATTTTATCTAACCCAGGGTGAGTGATCTTGATATTGAGGGTTTTTAGATGGGTTGTTGGGGTGAACATGTTTCTTATAGACTCTCTTTGAGTTTGCTTGACACAGATTCCAGTGTTCTTATAGGTTAAAGGGAGGCATCAGTATGATTGGGAGGACAGGGATGAGAGAGGGGCATGGTTCAATTCAAACATGGTGTAGGATGAAACAATTATTACGAGGTAGATTTTTTTCCTCTGGATTATGAACAATATATTTTTTATGCATATCAGAGATGTGCACATAGTAGCCTGTGGGTGAATGAATATATTGTTGAATTTTTGAGATTGGTAGAGAGAAATCAATTACCGGAAAGTGAGAACCAACCAGGCTTTGAGTGGAGGGAGGAACTTTCGCGCTTCTTTCCATGATATCCTCACTTATGGGCGAGTGTGGGAGACCGAGGGTCACGTTTGATGGTAGTGGAAGGGAGAGGTAGGAGATTTGAGGTTGGATTAGGACTGGGTTTCTGGTGGAAGTGAGGACTTTGTTGGAGGGAGTTTGATGATCTGTAGTTTTAGAGAATCTGACGGAGTGCACCTTGTACATAATATACAACACATGCCAGTCTGATTCGGATCTTTATCTTACCTAATGCCTCATTATAGGATGAGTTCAGAGAATAAAATCTTAAGGGGGAGAAAGGTAGAAGTTGCTGCAGCAGGGAATATTCATTAGCATGAGCATGTGTGATTCATTTTAGACCTTTTTGTTTGTTTGAAAGGAAGGGTGGGAAGTTGGGAGATCAACAGGTTTTCCATTGGATATAGATTTCTTGTTAAGGTTTGGATGATGACCTTGATCGATTGGGATTGGGTTGATTATGTTACAAGATTGACCTGAGAGTTGGCTGTCATTATAAATAAATTGACTCTGGTGATGGGTGGTAGACAACATTAAAGTATGAGGATCACTTACAGCAAGCAACTTGAAAGTATGGATCGTACGGATTGTTAAGAAGATAAACATGATGCTTATATGGTTGACACCAAAATTGGATGGGATTTCAAAGACCTTCAATGTTGTTGATCTTACTTTGTTCCAACCATATTTGAGTCTTTGATATCCCAAAGTAGCTTCGAGGGGAAGTTCTTGTAGTGGAGGTGTTTGAAGCGGGAGCGTTAAGTCAAATCAAGCCAAATCCTTATTTGGTTGTTTTGAACTATTATCTTTTGTTTTTGGATATTATTTTATTTCTATTATTGTTTTGGGAGTATTATTTTCTTTTCTTATTATTGTTTTGGAACAACTATTTATTCCTATTATATCCATATTATGCCTAGGGTATAAATATAATAACTTTAGGTTTCAAAAAATAAGGAAACTTTTGTTTTATTGCTAATTTGAAACGGTTTCGAAATTAGTCTCTCGATTGAAAGCGTGTTAATCTTGTTGATCAATCATGTGTTGATCAATTGCGCTACACGATGCGTCAAACGATTAGGATATCCAGAGATAAGTTTATTGTTATTTGTCTAGTGTACTACTTACTAGGTCAAAAAAAAAAAAAAAAAAGTTCCATGATCTTCTACCAGACTCTGAAAATTGTAAATACTTAAAAACTAGGACATATTTATGAAACTGGTAAAAGCCATCCTATTAATAGTACAACATAACAAGGCTTATTGGCTTCAATGCTTTCCGGGTGAATAATCAAACAAGGGCCAGAGGAGTTGTCTGTAAAGGGTGGATGTAATTGTGATATATGAAGGTTTGTTTGCTCCCGTCTAGATAGATCTCAAGGAATGGGGTCAAAAGGAATTTGTAAAAATATTCATGAAGTGAAACTCTTCCAGATTTATAGTTCGGTTTGACTGGGCGGCTCGGTGCTATAGTTTAACTGGTGATTCAAGCTTGTGAAGGTTTCAGAGGTTTACATATGAATCGTTTTAACTTTTCATTATAGTTGCTTGCTGTTAGTTATTGGTAGTTTATGGTAGTTTTCAGGCTACATAATTTAAAAAGGATCCTTTTGATTCTGTTTTGAAAAATGAAATAAGAATTCAACTCGGTTTTGTTATTTGTTGTTATTAAAAACTTAAACTCTAGATAGTTTTATTGTGTAACAGTTGCTCATGTTTTTTGGTTTCCTGGTTTGCTGGACAACAGTTGAATCATGATGACAGGATAAACTGAAAATTTTTTGTTCCATTTAATGGGGAGAACAATTTTGCTTAGGCATTTCAAATTTTGATCTTTGTGAAAGGAAAGGAATTATGGAGTCATATCGATGGGACAAATCATGCACCTGAAAGCGAGAAGGAGAAGGAAAAGTATGTGAAATGGAAGGTGAAGGATGATAAGATTATGTCTGTGATTGGAAATTGTGAGACCTCTATCTTTCTCAATCTTAAGCCTTATAAAGCCTCTAGGAGAAATGTGGGTTACTTGAAACGTTTACAATCAAGCAACACAACATGAAAGTTTTGAAATGGAACTTGAGTTGGGTCAACTCATTCCGAGGCATTATGTCGATCGAGTGTTCTTCCTTTGAGAATCTTTGGGCACAGTACACTGTCTTTGCCTTAATAGCAAGTGGTGCACTCTCGAAGGAGCTCATTGCTATCTAAGGAGGTGCACCCAGGACTGAAAAATAGAAAGTGTGACAGTTTTAATGAGTTAAGAGAGGAGTTTAAGGCAATTATGTCCAACCTATTAGACAGATAAATCCCTTTTTGCGGATATTTATGGGGGCTTCTTAGGGAAAACAATGACTCATTACACGAGAGGGTGTCATGGAGCGAGGAAACTCAAAATTCTATACATTCATATTCTATATTGCTCGAAGTCCTAAAGCAGAGGCCTTTACTTAGAGTGTTATTCCTCTTCCTCATCTTACTATTGATCTTCAACTAGCTAACATCTTTGCAAAAGTTTTGAAGCGCCAGCAACACAAGTTTCTTAGCAGCAAATTGATGTTGATATACTTACCCGCATCAATTTGAGGTGGGATGTCAAAGGAATTTGTAGAAATATTCATATTTTCTTAGGGTTACGTGAATAATTGTAAACTTACTCATATACATTTGCTTTATTCTTGATGATTTAGGGTTACATGAATAGTTGTAATCTTTCATATAGTTGCTTTGGTAGTTATTGGTAGTTTTGCTAACCACATATTTAAAAGGATCCTATGATTGTATTTTGGTATGAAATGAGAATTCAGGAGTTTATTTCATAATTTACAATGAGCAATCCTATGCCAATCCTTTCTTATTTATGGTCTGCATCTTTTACTTGGCTTAGGACAAAGTGCAATGAGTCAATGCCTATTAGGAAACTTATGAACCATCCCTCCACTTAATTATGATATTGTCCACTTTGGATCTGAGGTCTTCATGGTTTTGATTTTGGACTCAACCACCAAAATGCATATGTTCAGGTGGATAGACTCAGCGTGACACATTGAGCTCCTGAAAAATCCTTTTTATTTATGGGATGGTCTGCGGGACTTGGGACACTCAAACAGTCGCAGCTCTTGAACTCGATTACCAGTTTGGATCAGACCGGGTTTTGTAATGTTTTATTGAGTTTGGAACAGTATGCAGTTGAAGCACCACCTACCAAAAGCTCACCTCATCCTTTTGTTTGGCATCCACACATACGTTAAGCATGAGCCCAACTTTGATACCACCTAATGGTAAACTTATGGACCCAAAAGGTCTCATTCCAATCGGATATTGTTCATTCTTATTAACTTATAATCATCCATATTTCTAACCAATGTGGGACTTTGAACACACACCCAATAATGCCTCCCTTACCGTAGAGTCGAGAGTTGAGAGCAATTTGGAATCTTAATTTCATTGAAGCAAAACGAGATTTGCTGTGGACCAGGAGAAGCGTGATATGAAGTTGTGACATCCCACAACAACTAAGTTGTGGAAGGTGGTATGGAGTTGGTTCTGGATGACACTGGGGGCCAAAGCCTCAATTTTATTAGCTAAAATTTATCTAAATGAATAGAATGATCTACACTGTTAGTGAAAAGGAAGGTCATCATAGCATAAATTTAAAGCAGACAAAATTCCATTTTCATTTTGGTCAAATTCTTGTTTGTTTTTAGTTTGTTGAGCGCCCAATCGTGTTCCTGTAGCTTTAAGGAAAGCAAACCCCCAAAAATTCTTACCACAAGAGGAACTCCTCCGAATCTTTTAAGAATCTTGTTCCCAATTTTGAAGAGGTAGGGATACTGTTTACCTTACCCGTCTCTAAACACACATTGAGAAACAAAGACTAGCAATCCTCAGCGAGAAGACCCTTTAATTCTTGCGGAAGTAAAGTCATTTAGACAGTGGAGTGGTTGTTTTGGGGTGCTGCTCTGTAGTGACTGATCTTTGTGTACCTGCACTCATCGGTATTTATTTTAACTGGGACGATATGCAGGTAACACCGTCAGGGTGTCACACAGTACCTATCACTTGATGTATTAAAGGCTTTTATTATTACCTGTTTTTGATTGTGATATGGGTTTTGAAATTAGTTTTGAGGTTGCAGGGTTGCTCTAAAGTTTTAAGTTTGTTTCTTAATGACTTTCTGGGGATAGGAAAGTGGACGAGTGAAATTCAATTACTGGAATTTTAAGAATGATAATAATAATAATAAATTAAAATAGTTCGGGAAGTCTCGAAAGGATGCCACAGATCTCGGGATGGCCAGCTTGGGCTTTGTATGGGACTAGTTTGCAGTTCTTGACAGGGATCTGGTGACTTGAAAGTTCGTTAAATTCAGAGATAGTCGGGTGTTTTCACAATTGAAACGGGGTTTGAGCAACACCATGGGTTTTGGAAAGTGTGGGGGTGACTAAGAATATTTTAATGACTTGGAGTGGGATGATAAGGTACGGGACTGCAAAAATGGACTGAATGAGGTAATATAAATTAATTTATCTAAATATGTAATAATAAAAGGATGGCTCATTAATAATAAAAAAAAGATAAAATCGAGACGAGGCAGCGAGTGGGATGTGGGATGCTGGGAGGGAAAACGATTTTCTTTTTATTTTCTCATGGGTTGCTTTCTCGAGATCTACGGAATTGGGCGAAGTAGGCGTTCGAAGACGAGGAGCGGGAGAAGGCAAGTGGACTACGCGAGAAGAAGAGCTGCGAGCTAGTACCAATATCTTAGCCTTTGTCAAACTTTAAAGGTAGAAAGGATTGCTGGTGTGTTATTTCAAGCCTAAAGAGTTATATAATGGCTTGAAATTTTCTCTTAAAGCAGTAAAAGGTCGTAAACTTGATTAATTTGCGGCGAGTTGGAATTTTTAGGAATTTTAAGATTTGTGTTCGGACGGTCGGGGACTAGATTACCCAGGGTGTTTGTAGGCGGTTTGATTGAAATTTCGAGATTATGGCGTGGATAAATTGGACGTGTTTTTCGAAATGTTTGGGTATTTTAAGTTCTATGGAAAGTCATAGAATAAAAGTTGACTAAGGCTGGGATCTAGTTTATAAAGACATTAATAGGTATGGACATTTTGGTCAATTTCGGTATATCGATGTCCATATCGAATGGGACTGTAAGGTTTGCTGAGAATGGAGAGTTCGTTCGATATAGGATCACTTTAAATCCACATTGTATGTTTATAGGTAAAAGAACGTTAAAGGCGAGGCATTTTCGTAATTGAATGAGTTATTGTATGGATTATGTAGGCGATTTGAGCATCCGGCGGAATCTGAGTGCTTGACAAGATTTGAAAGAAATTAGTGGAGAAAGGTGAGTACTCGAAATCATTTACAAGCGAAGTGTTTAAATTCTGATTTTGTAAAGTGCTTTGAAAATAGATTTATAAAAAGCATTTTTACCTCAATTATTTATACTCGAAAAGTTCAATTTCGGTATTTAGGGCGTTTGGCCTGGTTTACTTAAAACTTTAGATGCTTGACTCGGTTCGGTCGAATGTATTTGGTTGTGCGGCAAATGGTTATGGGGATAATATGACTAACTACTATATTGCACGAGCCAGGCCTGGGTGAAGTTCAGCGGAATATAAGTGTATATTTATATAGTAGAGTAGCCTCTACTGTAACATTCGAGGGTATATAGTTAGTGACTTTGGAAGTTACATAGCGATGAGTGTTGGTTAGAGTTCGCGTCAGGATTTTGGTTCAGGGTTCCGTTATGCTATATAGATCCGCGGTGTTCACCGGACCATGGCATCTTAAGCTGGGTAGTGTTAGAGGTTCACTACGATCTTAGGGTTCAGAGGTTAGGAAGCATCTGCGGTCTTCTAGGGATGTTTCAGGGAGCGGACCCACGATGGATGGTACCCAGTTTGATTTCTTACCCCCGAGATATTAACCACCAGAAAGCGATTTATTGTGAAAATGAGTTTTGGATGGATTGCCGGTAGTGAAGTGGTTTACTTCGAGCGGTTAATGGCGAAACGGGTTTCGCGTAAATTAGTTTTGAGCAGGACAAGCACCGAAATGGTTTCATAGCAAAGCTTCGAGTTTTCGTAGCTTGAGTTTTAGAACCATTTACATGTCTGATTTTCATATTGGGATCGGAGAGACGGATATCGGGCGTTTAGAACTTATAGTACTCAGCGAGCCAGTTTGGCTCCACGGTTTTCTGTTTTTAGAGATAATTTTTCAGGTGCAGTCTTGAAATGAAGGTCTTCCGGAATCCTTAGTCCCAAATCTTGTTGTGATTATGCCAGATAAGGTGTAAATTAAAACTAGTAAACTTAAAATGTGACATTTTGTATATATAGATGTCTTTTTATAAAATATGCATGCATGGTTTGAGAAAAACGGAGTTGCGATAAACTTATATTGGATTGATTCTTATCTTATATTTCGATGAGGACCCGGAGAGGTCCTTTGTGTAGTTGGATTTTGGAAAATATTAGGAGGGTATGTATGTTGTTTATACGGTGATTTGTATTTTGGGCTTGACCACTTAGTGCGGCCAGTTATGCTGCCAGAATTTTAAGATTAAATCTAAGGTGTGATTTGGACAGAAAGTGATTTATAACCCACGTTTTCCCAGTCTGAGTTAGAAGGCTTGATTTCTGACTTAGCTTCATGGTAACTTGTCGGTCGGCGGCTTGTGGGAGTTCTGTGGAGTGCGGCGATTTCCTATCATAGGGAAAGTGCGTGACTTGGTATCGAAGCGAGTTTTGGCGAATGGTTCGCTGTTTTATACGTTTTCGGTATTTTTATAAATTGTTTTTATAATGGATTTTCTCGCCTACATTGTTTTTAACAATCCTTGCATGCATCAATATTGAAGGTGTCGCGGATCTTGTCTTGGAGGTGCGGCATTATGTGCGGGCGAGGTCATAGAGGTCGATCTGGGACTTATGCGGGAGGCTGCGAGAATGCCGAGCGCAACCGATCTCGAAAGATGCTTGATGAATCGGCCCGGTAGAACCATCGAGGGGCCGCGAGACCCGAGGCGGTACCTTGGCGATGGATCGGGTTATATAGATTTGTTTGATAACTACCGCTGAGACACGGGAGTCTCAACGAAAAGCGAGAGGGGCATGATAGAGCGTGCTCAAGTGGGGGCTAAAACTTATGATGATGCCGGCGACCCGGAAGCGAGGTACTTTATGCTTAGATAGGGTTAGTGTTCTAGGCTATTATATGGTGAGCGTGAGCATTGAGGTCTTTCCACATCAAATGCAGAAGAAAGGTGAAGCTGATTTTGCAGTTCTTCCTTGTGGGTAAAAGTTGCAGTTTCCCGTGTTTGATAGAATCTGACAAAAGCAAACAAATAGTTTATGAAAAGTTTTAAACTTTAAAATAAAACAGCTGACAATTTTATGAAAGGTTTAGGGTGCACTAAAGGTAGAAAGGGTGATTTTAGTTCTATCGGGGCGACGGGACTGGTAAGAGGTGCCGATGCTAGTCGACCGAGACGATGAGTCGGTCTAGTAGAAAGAAAGGAAGAAGTGGATATTAGCGGTGGGGCTCGGGACGGAGTGACATCAGTTAGATTACCCGGCGACCACGGAGGTGGTAGATCGTGAGGATCATCTTTTAAGATTGTTGCCTACATGTCGAGGCATCTCGGAGTGCGGGATGAATATGATAGGATGTTCCATTGCGAGGCGGGAAGGTCACTTTATCCAGGGCGTCCCACGGTTAGTGGTGCCAGAGACCTCACGAGTGGGTCCTACGGTAGCATCTACCCGGGCTTCCGTGAGTCCCGGTCGAGTGTGGTAGGGGTGGTTTAGAGCGGGGTGGCGATGGCCTGGTAGGTCGTGTGCAGGGTGCACCGAGCGACTGATGCCGTTAGCGGATCGAGTGGTACTCGTGCCAGGCTCCAGTATTCTGATCACACCGGCGGGGGAGGCGGATGCATCACCGGACCGTGATTCTTTTATGGTATGGTTCGAGTTCTGATCATGATGCATATGCATTGGAAGTGGACCGGGAGCCTCATTCCCATTTATTCGGTGCCATTCAGCACAGGAGGCGAATGGGGAGTCCGGTAGCCTATAGATGGTTGTAATGGTGGTTTCGGGTACCCGATGGGGATACTATGATATTCGAAAGGATAGTTCCAGGTAGCAGATTGGTGATCCGGAATAAGGATTTTCCAACAGACTTGATAGTGTTAGGTATCCATGATTTCGATATAATCTTGGGTATGGACTGGTTATCCAGGCATAGAGCCACCTTAGATTGCTATAAGAAGCAGTAAAGATTGGACGACCCCGGAGGAACCGAGCGTGATATTTTGGGGGAATCGGAAGAGATCGCCCACAGTCTCATTAATTCCATGACCGCCTCTCGAAAATGCTTCGGAAGGTTGCGGAATTCTTATGGCATTTGCCAGTGGACCGGAAACCAAGAGGGGATACATTTGGAAGACATCCCCATTGTCGGAGAGTTCACAGATGTCTTTCGGATGATATTTCGGGTTTACCGGATGAAATTGAGTTAGTTATTGAACTAGTTCCGGGGAACCGAGGCGATATCCATTCCTCATCTGAGGAATAGGCGCCCGGTAGAGAGTTGAAAGAATTGAAGGCACAATTTGGAGGAATTGCTAAGTAAAGGGCTTCATCGGAGCTAGTACCTCAGTGGGGAGCTCCGGTTCTCTTATTAAGAAGAAGGTGAACTACAGGTTAGTATGGGCCAGACGACTGAATCGAGGCGGCAATGCGCAACCGGTATCCGCTTCTCGTATAGATGAGCTATTTGACCAATTGCATGGATCTCGGGTATATTCTAAAGATTGACCCTAAGGTCGAGGCTACCATCGATGGGGTCGAGAATGATGTTTCACAAGACTACCGCCGGGGCGAATACGAGTCACTACGAGTTCCCTAGTAGTACCATTAGGATTATTGTGCCCATTTGCGTTCATGGATTTGATGGCAGGGTATTCGGTCGTATTAGATAAGTTTGTGATAGTATTCATGATGATACATCTAGTGTACTAAGGCCGTTCAGAGGAGCATCAAGAGCATCTCGGATAAAATATTAGTTCTTAGAAGCGTGGGTTATACGCTAAGTTTAGTAAGTGCAGTTTGGTTGAATAAGTAGCTTTCTTGGAGTCGTATCATTTATTGAGAAGGTATTAGTGTGGATCCCTCGGAAGATTGAAGCTATAGTGAACTGGAAGCCGCCCACAAATGTTTACAGAGTTATGGGTTCTACTTGGTTAATGGGTTATTTGATACATTGTTGATGGATTTTAGAGATAAATGAGCACATTGACGATCTATTGAAAAAGGATCGAGAATTCGGTGTGGTAAGATACCCGCCGACATGGTTTGGTGAAGCAGTTGATGACAACTCGATTATTGCTTTCTGGAGTCGGGAAAGGAGTTTATGTGGTATATAGTGATGCCTCAGGGCGAGAGTTAGAGTATGTTTGATGCGGGGATGGTAGAGGACAACATACTTCCGTCGGTAAAAAAAGCCTGACGGGCTTCCGACCCATGATTTAGAACTACTTGTGTGATGGTTTCGCTCCTAAAGATCTGGAGACATTATCTATACGGTGTTCCCTGTCAGATATTCACCGATCATAAGAGCCTGCAGTATATCTTCACTCAGAAAGAGCTTAACTTAAGGCAGCGCCGGTGGTTGGAGTTGATTAAGGATTATGATTGCACGATAGAGTACCATCCGGGGAAGGCCAATGTAGTGGCCGATGCCTTAAGTCGAGGCTTAGGAGGGGGGTTCCTAGCCTTATCTGCCAAGCGTTTCATCTCCCATTGTTGAGTTGAGATCTTTGGGGTTCGGTTGCGGAGTAGCTGATACGAGGTTAGCTGATTGGCATCATTTTATGTTCGTCCTCTTCTCGTGGATCGAGGATCAAAAGGAAGGAATTCGGAAGCGAGGTTCGAAGTGGTTAAGTTGAGGCGAGATTGAGGGTGGTAGGAAACCGAGGAGTTCGGATTAGAGGCGATGGCGTAATAGTTAAGAGGAAATTCGAATGTACATTATTTTGAAATAGGTGAACTAAAAGGAAATCATGGAAGGGCTCACTCTTGACATATGCCATGCACCACTGGTAGCACAGATGTATCATACTTTGAGGGAGCATTATTGGTGGAAGGGCATGAAAAGGAAATTACTGAATTTCGGTATCCCGATGCCTGTTTGTCGGTAGCGAACACGGACGGAAGGATCGGGCCTTAGATTCACGTATGGAAGTGGGATAAGATTACTATGGATTTTTTGTTATCGGGCTTCAGGGAACTTCGGAGACAACACGATGCCATATGGGTGATGAGTGGATAGACTAACGAAATGAGCATTTTCTCGGTTAGCAATGATGACCCATTGGACAAATTGGCCCCAATTATATGTGGAGGAGATAGTTAGATTACATGGTGTTTCCTATCGATAGTCTCAGGCCAAGACGATTCACATCAGTTTTTGGTCAGGTTTACGAGGAATCGCATGGGGACTTCGGTGCACTTTATACGACTTTCCATCACCGGACTGATGGTCGGTCCGAGAGAACTATTCAGACACTAGAGGATATGCTCAGAGCATGCGTGATAGAGTTTAAGGGAAGGCGGGATGCGCATTTATCTCTTATGGGTTAAGCTAAAACCTGCCGGTTATCAATCCCGGCATGGGCATGACTCCGTTGAAGCATTGTATAGCCGGAAGTGTCGTACTCCGTATGCTGGGATGAAGTAGGAGAGAGGAAACTAATAGGCCCCGAGTTGATGCAGTTACCTTAGATAAGATCCAGTTGTAGAAACGGACTCAAGATAGCCAGACGGACCCGAGAAAGTTATGCGGACAAGCCGCGGGTGAGATCTACGAGTTTAAAGTGGGCGATAGGGTCTTTCACCAAGTTTCTCCTTGGAAAGGTGTCCTCAGATTTGGAAGGCCCTTGAGAAGGCTGAGACCCCGAGATACATAGGGCCATATGAGATTATTGCGAGTGGGACCCGTTAGCATATAGATTAGACCTTCCTCGGAGTTGTCTAAGGTTCATAATGTGTTTCATGTATCCATGCTCCTTGAAGTACATTCTAGATCCCTCCCATTGTACTTTCGGAGATCAGCCCGGTAGAACTAAAGGATAATTTGACCTATAGGGAAGCGACCCGATACGAGATAGTAGATCGAGAGGCGGATTTTGCGAGATAAGGTCATTCAGTTAGTCAAGTTTTATGGGAATCATGGGATTAAAGAATTTACGTAAAAGTCGAGGAGGCTGGAATGCGCGGTCGATATCCTCGGTTGTTTTTTCTGATTAAGATATCACTCTTTATATTAGTTTTGATCATTTCGAGGACGAAATGTTCTTAAAGGAGGGAGGATTTATATGGCCGTCAGAGAGGGGTGTACGGTATGTGTAGCAGTATGTGCTGAGGGCTTCCTTAATTATTTTAGTGCCATAATAGAATTTTGAAAATTGGTTTAAGGGTGAAATTATAAAGTTTTTCCAAAGAATTGTGGCACTTTTACAGATAAGGAAAGTGGATGGGTGAAATTCCAATTATGGAATTTTAAAATGATAATAATAATAATAAATTAAAAATAGTTGAGAGTCTCGAAAATTCTCTAGATCTCGGATGGCCAGAGCGGACGTAATCGTTAAGTTAGGTCTTGCGAAATCTAGTAACCGAGAAAGTTTAAGGTAAATTCCGAGATAGTCGAGATATTTCTACGAATTTCTAAAGACAGGTTTAGAGTGAAACCTGAGCTGAGTTTTAGAAAATCTCGAAAAATGGCAAATATTTAAAAAATATTCAATTAGGATAAATAAAATTTTTCGGGACAAAAATGGACCTGAATGAGGTAATATAAATTATTTATCTAAATAATAATAATAATAATAAAAGAAAAAGAATAATAATAATAATAATAAATAAAAAAAGGATAAAAATCCAACGTGAGGAGACGGCCCCGGTGCGTGATGGAGTGGAGAGAGAAAGGAGAAAACGATTTTTCTTTTATTTTCTCCGCTTGATTCTTTCGGATCGGAAATTGGGCCGAAGTAGGCGTTCGGCCCGGACGAAGGCAAAGTGGACTACGCGAGAGCTGCGCATATGTACCAATATCTTAGCCTTTTGTCAAACTTTAAAAGGTAGAAAGAATTTGCCCAATTGTGTTATTTGTACTAAAGTTTATATAATGGCTTGAGAATTTTCTTAGAGCGGTAAAGGTCGTAAACTTCGATCCCACACGAGGTACCCAGGCGGAGTTTAGGAATGCAGAATTTTTGGGGCGTGTTGGATGAGTCAGGCTAAATTTGGAATTTGTTTATGGACGATTTGATTGTAGAATTCAGGATTAGTCGGATAAAGTGGGACATAATTTTCGAAATGTTTGGTTATTTTAGATTATATGGAAAGAACCACTTCTAAGTCAAAGTTGACTAAAGCGGATAGTTTTATAGGACATTTAATGGGTATGGACATTTTGGTCAATTTCCTGTCGTATTATCGATGTCCATATCGAATGGGACTAACACGTAAAGTTTTGTTTAGAATCGAAATTCGTTCGATATAGTCACTTTTGAAATCCTGTGCATGTTTTATGGGTAAAAAACGTTAAGCGAAGGAGCATTTCGTATTTGAGATGAATTGTGTAGTATGGATTATGTAGGCGATTTGAGCATCAGACGAATCGAGAGTGCTTGACAAGATTTGAAAGAAATTAGTGGAGAAAAAGAGGTGAGTACTCAAAATCATTTTCTAAAAGCGAAAGTGTTTAAATTACAATTTTGTAAGTGCTTTGAAAATATAGATTTGCAAGCATTTTTACCTCCCAATTGATATCTTTCGTGAGAAAAAGTTCAATTCGATTATTTAAAAGCAGTTTTGGCCTGGTTTAGCAAAACCCACACTAGATCGCCTGACTCGGTTCCGGTCGGATGTATTCCCGGATTGTGCGTAGTACAGGTTATGGGATATTATGACTAAGCCCATATTGCTGGTCGGCAATTTGGGGGTTAAGATATAGTATATATTTATATAGTGAGTAGCCCTCTTGCACATTCGAATTATATAGTTAAGCCTTGGCCCGACTTAGTACATAAGCGATGAGGTGTTGGATTCCAGGAGTTAAATCCATAGAGCATTTTGGTTAGAGGTTCCATTATGCTATATAGATCCCGAGTGTTCACTTAGGACCATCTTAGCCCAGGGTAGTGTTCCGAGGGTTCCTCACAGATCTGGGGTTCGCAGGAGTTCAGGGCATCCGTCCCAGGGTACATTTTGAAATGGAGCCCCGCCGAGTGGTTGGTCTTGATTCTGATTATACGCGACTTTGAGATAATACTTAACCTTTGGCTTGATTTTGTGGCGAGAAATAGTTTTGAGCAGTTTTGTGGCCCGGAGATGAATTTCCGAGCAGTTTTGGCCCGTGGCAGTTTCAACGGCGAAATTAGTTTTGAGTTTTGAGAAATAGTTTCGCAAAAGCTTCAGTTTTCTCTATCATGATTTTAGAACCATTTTACCGCCACGATTCATATTGGGAGAGTCTGAAGCAGGTATCGGCGTTTAGAACTTATAGTATAACTCAAAACGTTTGGCTCCGCGAGTTTGTTTTAAAATAATTTTTAGTCGCAGTCTTTGACGAAAGATCTTTCAGGGATCCTTGAGTCTAGATCTTTGTGTTGTGATTATATATAAGATAAGGTGCTTCTAGAAATTAAAACTAGTAAACTTAAAATGTGACATTTTGTATATGTAAATATCTTTTGTAAAATATGCATGCATGGTTTTGAGAAAAACAGGTTGCGATAAACTTATATTGGATTGATTCTTATCTTATATTTTGATGAGGACCAGAGGTCCTTTATTATTGTAGTTGGATTTTGGAAAATATTGGGAGTGTATGTTGTTTTATACAGGTGATTTTGTATTTTGGGCTTGACCACCGTGCAGCCGTTATGCTGCCGAATTTTCGTTAAATCTAAAGGTGTGATTTGGATAGAAAGTGAAAAATTTTATAACCCAAGTTTTCCAAATACAGTTAGAGAAGCGGTTTCACCGGCAGCTTCATGGTAACTTGTCGATCGGCGAGCTTTGGTGAGGAGTTCTTGTGGGGTGACAGATTTCTATCAGCAGGAAGGGGGTGCATCGATGTCTATTTGTCGTATTTATTCAGTATCATCTAGTACCCTCGACCTTTTGCGGGATACCACTCACCAATTTTGAAGAAAGAATTGAGCTAAAGAGAGAAAAATAAGGGAGATCTAAGCCGCAAGCGCACAATTGAATGAAGCAGGACAAGGGTTCGTTATTTAAAGAGCAAGAAATACGAGAGATACGTATGGGGGTTCGTTATTTAAAGAATAGTAAAGAACTAAAAGTTTGGAGGGAAAGTTTAAAGAAAGTCTAATATTGTAACACCCCAAATTATTCCATGACAGTTTTATAATATGTTGAGGGTGTAGCCACAAGTTAAAGTTAAAGTTTTTAAAATAAATAAATACTAAACTAATATGAAAACCAAGAAATTTATCTCACAGAGGTCGAGGTAAATTAGTAATTCTGGAGTGGGACTGTAAGATCATAAGACTATACTTATTGGGTAGAATATGTGAGAAAAAAAAAGTGTAAATGAAAGGGAATAGGAGGACTTAAGTAAGAAAAATTGGTAATAAATCATAAAGTCATTTGCAAAACATGACCTTAGCCATGTAAGTGAATAAGACCACATTTGGTCTTGCAATTTGGGCAATTGTCCAATTTGAGCTAGGTCACGTTTGAGAGAGAAAGAGGAGAAGAGGAGAGGAGAAAAGAAGAAGAAGAGGAAGAAGAAGAGAAGCCTTTAAGGTACGGATACTAGTTTGAATCATTGTCTATGTAAAGATTTGTATGGATATTTGATGAAATTGTGTTTAGGTTTGGGTTTTTCCTATTTGTTGGTTAGGAATTCTCTTACCTCCAACAATGAAGTTGATTGATTTAGTTAAATTTTGGGGGTTTCTCTAAGTTGTTATATGGTTATGGTCTTCAATGGAGGAAAAATTTGTATAGAGAAAATGATGGGTTTTAGGGGAGATGCTATCTGTTTTTTTTTTAAAACCCATGTTTTTGTTTTGACCATAACTTGGCCATCACTCATCCAAATTAAGTGATTCAAAATTCTAGGTAAACTACACTTCTAGGAGAACAAATCTCCTTGAAATAGGTGTATGCAAATTTGGACCATGTGAGCCGAAATTTGTCGAAAGGGATTTATATTGTGCATGACATATTGGTTGTTTAACATTAGAGTGGTCCTGGTTGTTTAGGCCATAACTTGGCTATCACTCATCCAAATTGAGTGATTCAAAATTATACGTAAACAATAATTCTAGGAGAACAAATCTCATTGAAATAAGTGTATGCAAATTTGGACCCCATTGCACCCATAAATTCGTCAAAGGGAATGACATAGCTGGTTTTGTTTGACATTAGAGTGGTCCTGGTTGTTTAGGTCATAACTTGGCCATCACTCATCCAAATTGAGAGTGATTCAAAATTCTGGGTAAACTAGACTTCTAGGATAACAAATCTCCTTGAAATAGGTGTCTTGAATTTGAATGTTGAGCGGAAAATTTGTGCAAGGAACTCTATTTGTAAGAAATATTTGATAGTATACAGAAATACATGAAAATGCAAAGATAAGAGTAAATGATCGTAAATATTGCATATGATTACTGGATAACAATAGTTATTCGAGGATATGAGATATGTACTGAAAATGAAATAAAAATGGATTGTTTGCTTAGAACCTGGTAGGGGGATAGATGAGCATGACTATTAGGGATAAAAGTATGCAGCATACTGATCAGTTGACCCTATTAGGGTCATTATAGCACCTTTGGGTCCTTATAGAAGTCATTGTCTCGTACAATGATAATGGCCCAACCAGTTTTATAATTCATTGTCGTCTGATGATAGCAACCTGCTTCGAGTCTTTATAGTTTCATTATCCACTTCACAAAGGTATATGCATACATGAAACATAAAAACAAGCCCGAC
This sequence comes from Tetrastigma voinierianum, assembly GCA_016808115.1. Classification (NCBI taxonomy): domain Eukaryota; kingdom Viridiplantae; phylum Streptophyta; class Magnoliopsida; order Vitales; family Vitaceae; genus Tetrastigma; species Tetrastigma voinierianum. The sequence continues at coordinate 403,908 of JAEQBH010004137.1, read as the reverse complement.
GAAAGAATATGCAAATGATTTGAATATGATAAATGACATGATATGAAATGATGAGAAGCATAACACTGCTATGTGATGACAAGTACACTGTGACAAGAACAAGAAGCAAAGTGTAAAATGACACAAAATGTATATGAACGATGATAAAAAAATGAAATATGATATGATAAGTAAGTATGAGATATCTATAAGCATGTGTAAATGATATGTATGAAATACGTATAAGCATGTGTATAAGTATATGATATGTTAGATGTATATGCATGTCTAAAGTGTGATGATCCTTATTAAAGATTAGATCCCGCAATTATTATTCCCATTAAGTTGCCTAAGCAGCGCGGTGTTTTCATCCTTGTGAGTACGAGGAAGAGGAAATAGAGTCGGGACAATGCATGTCGACAATCAAGGTAAGCTATGACACTAGGTGCTTGGGGACCTTTTGGTCTATTTTGTATATGTCTTTGTTTTTGTAAACAATGTAAAGTTTTTATATATTGAATACTCCCATTTATGGAGTTTGAATATATTTTGTAATCCGTTGCTATAGAATATATTTTAAGTCAAATGTTTAACAGTATATGAATGAACAAGTTTATAGTAAATTGGAAAAATAAAAAAATAAAAAAATAAGACACCCTGGGACAGAGTCTTGGTTAGGGGCTGAAAGTTAGTGGTATCGAGCTAGGTTTAGAGCGTTTTACGGAAAGCCTAGGTTTAGCGATTCTAGATAGAGTATAAGATTGAGAAAAGCATGTGTTTAGTAATGTGGTGACCTAGTCTTAGGTCTCCTTGTGTTTTATATAAATGGATCGTCCTCCAAATCCCGCTGAAGAAACAGCTGAGAGTGTTAACCCTGGAGATCAGGGATTACCCGCTTCGAACCCTTTTGAATCTGTCAAAAGCGAGAGTCACGCCCCTGTTGAGCCAAATGAAGCTTTTTTGAGGATATCTCAGGACATGACTCGAGTATTGGAAAGATTGATAGCTCTGAAAGCCCTAATAGACATGGTAAGAAGACATAGGGCTGAGGAATTCCATGGGACAAACATGGAAGGAGTCTAATAAAGAGCGGAATTAAGTTTAGAAAAGTTACAAAGAATATTGGAGGGAAGTTAGATGCCCTCCGGTCGAGAGAGTATCATGGGCGGTCTCAGCATTGCGAAGTGAGGCATATGATTGAGTGGAAAGCTAGTGTTGAGAAGTATAAGGATTTAAATCCCATGACTTGCGAGTTCTTTGTCAAGTTCAAGGAAGAAATCGTTATCGAGATGTATAGGGTCCAGTGGAAGCTTGGAGTTCAGGAATTTGAAGCAAAGGAGGAACTTATCGGTGGTGAATATGAGAAGAAATGTCGGTCATCTCGACAAGTATGCACCGAGAATTGGTCCTCAGGGAGCATTCGGTGTGCCAATTTGAGGATGGTATGATTCATCGAGAGATATTTGGAACCTATGACTTCCTCTCAATGAGTGAGATTTCTATCGGTTGGGCCCGAAATTTACGTTGAAAGTAGAGACTTGAAGCGGCTGACGAAAGATCTTAGAAGAATAAGTTTTCTAGAGGAGCTTCGTCCCCCTCAGGGAAAAGAGCTAGGGAGTCTCCAGCTCAATCAGAATACAATTAAGCTACGAGAGGTAGAAGACAAGGTCCAATGTAGCACCTAGTTCTGGTAGAGGTGCTTCAGTTGGATAGGGAGAAATCCCAGAGTGCCCTCATTGCTATAGAGGGCATTTGGGTGTTTGCTTGTTATTGACAAGAGAGATTGTTTGGTGTGGAAACATGTAAGTCATTTGATATACGATGTCTCAGAGTCAAAGGATAATAAAAGTTTGCAAGAAAGTGGCAGAGGAAAATCAGTTACCCTACCTTCAACGAGATCGAGGTAGGGTCGAAGTGTTGCCGGCATCGAGGAAGGAGGCACGATCATACGAGACAGGTGGATAGATCCTAACACCTATAGCACCCGGCCGCAGGCATATGCTATAAAGGCTCGTGAGGATGAAGATAACTCACGAGGTTATAAATTGGTGACATATTTTCTCTTTATGATATTGAGATGCATTCATTGATTGATCTTGGATCCATTCATTTAAATGCGCCTTATGCCTTGAACATGTATTTGATAAGATATTAGAAGTGGAACAGTTGGCATATGACATGCATGTGACCAGTCCATTGGGGCAGTGTTAGCGTGAATAGCATATATAGGAGCGCCCGTTGTTATTGGCCAAGAGGTTTCGCTAATTTGATAACCTTACCATTCCGAGAGTTTGACTTGATTCTAGGAATGGATTGGTTGTCTAAACACAAAGCCATTGTTGATTGTGGTTAAAAGATAGTAGTGTTGAGATGCTCTGACCAGTATGAGGTGATAGTACAGGGCATTAGATTAGAGGCGATGTCAGCGTGATCTCGACTATGTCTGAAAGTGAGGAGACTTATGAGGAAGGTGTGAGATGTGTATTGGCATGATACTTGACTCACAGAGAGAATTGATTGATGTGGAAAAGATTTCAGTAGTAAGGGAATTTCCAAATGTATTCCACTGAAGGTTACGGAATTATTCCTTGAGGAGGGAGGTGGACTTATCCATAGAGATTGTACCAAGAACAGCCCCTATGTCTAGGGCACCATAAGGGATAAGGTCCAACGGAGTTGAAAGAGTTAAGAGTCCAATTCCTGAGCTTATGGATAAATGATTTATCCATTTCGGTGTTGTTCGCCTTGGGGGTGCACTGTTTATTCGTGAAAAAGAAAGATGACACTCTATGGATGTGCATTGATTATCGGAAAATCAATAAGGTGACAGTGAAAAACAGGTACCCATTGTCGAGAATCGAACATCTTTTTGATTAGTTAAAGGGAGCGGGTGTCTTTTCGAAGATAAACCTGCGATCAGGGTATTATCAGCTAAGAGTGAAAGATGTCGATGTGCCGAAGAATGCATTTAGAACTCGATATGACCATTACGAGTTTTTGGTAATGCCATCTGGGTTGACTAATGCAAACTGACATTCATGGATTAATGAATAGAATGTGAATACATGTGGATCAATTTGTTGTGGTCTTTATCGATGACATCCTGGTGTATTCTAAGGATGCACAGGAACATGAACAACATTTGAGAATCGTCATGGAGACGTTAAGAGAGAAGAAGTTATATGCTAAACTTAGCAAATGTGACTTTTGGCTAAAGAAAGTTTATGTCCTAGGTCATATTGTGTCAGTTGAGGGTATAAGAGTGGACCCTATAAAGATTGAGGTCATTGTAAATTGGGAACCGCCTCGAAATGTAACCGAGGTGAGAAGTTTCTTGGGCCTAGCATGATATTATAGAAGATTTGTGAAAAGATTCTCTGTCATAGCTTCTCCGCTTACTAAATTACTTAGGAAATGAGTAAGGTCCCATGATTAAAAGCCTGGATGGGCGGCCGGTCGGACGGCGGTGTCCGGCCAGACCAAAAGCTGGTCGGTTCACTATAAAACCGTTTAATGATTGAACCGGCTTTGAAGCACTGAACGGAGGTCGGACGGTGAAGCGGCGATTCACTCCATAATTTTTGTTTTGTGTTTTTCAAGTTAAAACAACGTCGTTTTGATCTTTCTTGGCTACGTCGTTTTGCTGTGATAGAAAGCTTATAGGGTTAAAGGCTTCTTAAAAAAATTCAATTAAATAATGAATAGTCATTGATTCAAATATGGGAAAGTTAATAGGGAACCACTCTACCATTATCTTTGTCATTGTGATTATTCTAGATATTAACAAAATTATATCTTACTACTAATTAAGTATATATATTTATATAAATAAGAAGTTTCTTCCATTTTTAATATGTTTTCATATATAAACGTATACATATTTTTAAAATACTTTATTTATATAAAAAGCAATAAATAATATCTTAAATATTATTAATTATATATTTTAAAATTTAAAAATAAAATATAAATAATATATTTATTCGTCCAGGTTCAATCGCGGTTCGACCCTTAGGTCGACCGGTGAACCGTGAAAGGTAACTTTTCCGAGTTCGGTCACCGATCCGGTTTTAAAAGCGTTGGTAAAGTTTGAGTGGGCCGGATAAATGTCGGGAATAGTTTCAGGCAGGTTGGAAAGAAATACTAGTTGAAGCACCCGATTATTGGCCTTTGACCTACCTCGGGAAAAGAGTATACCTTTATCTGATGATGCTTAAGGCATTGGTTTTGGGATGTGTGTTAACCACCAGATGGGAAAGTAGTGGCTTATGCATTGAGTTGAAGCCCGTGAACAAAATTATGCACTCATGAGCTAGAGTTGAGCTGCGGTAGTGTTCGGCTTTGAAAATATGACACACTACTTATATGGGGAAAAGAGTGTAGAATTTACATAGATCCGCAAAGTCTCAGTACATGACTCGAAAAATTAAATTTGAGACAACGGAGGTGGTTAGAGTTATTAAAAAGATTATATTTGTATAATAGATTACACCACCTCGGAAAACTAATGTGGCAGCATATGCTTTAAGCGAAGACGATGTATTAGCGATGTCACTTGAACCTGTGAATGGAACCTTCTTGAGATGATGGAGCTATGTGCTTCGACTAACAAACGCAACCTATTTTAAAACGAAACAATGATAAAGTACACGAAAAAATGTGTAGAGTTACAAAAAATGTATAGATGGTCGGAGATGGTGATAAGGCCCGAGTTTTTCGGTAAAATAAAAATTTGGAAGTTTGTATTTCGAGCAGTTATGTGTCTTGGGATGATAAAGGCTAAAAGAAAAAAGTTGCTATTTGGAAGCTCATATCACGATGTTACCATGCATCTTGGGGTAATAAAGATGTACCGAGTTGAAGTAACATTATTGGTAGAAAGGAATGAAAGAGATGTGAGTACGTGTCTAAGTGTTTTGACGTGTCGGCAAGTCAAAGGCGAACACGAGTTCAACGATGCCGAATTTGAATCCCCTTCCAATTCCTCAATGGAAGTGGGATAACATTACCATGGATTTTGTGTCGGGTTTTCCCCTCACACAATAGAAACATGACTTTGTCTGGGTGATTGTTGATAAGCTCACAAAGTCGGCCCATTTTATACCGGTCAGGATGGACTATTCTATGGATCGACTAGCTGAGTTATACGTGGAAGAGATTGTACGATTGCATGGTGTATCGTTGTCTATTGTGTCGGATAGAGATTTGCATTTTACATTAGGGTTCTAAAAGGAACTACAGTCAACCTTGGGTACTAGGCTGAATTTCAGTACAACATTCCATCCGTAGACAGATGGACAGTCAAAGAGATTGATTTAAGTACTCGAAGACATGCTTCAAGGTTGTGTAGGAAGTTGGGATAGGTATATTCCATTGATGGAATTTACCTATAACAATAGTTATCAAGCAAGTATTGGCATGGCACCATATGAAACTTTATAAGGTCGGAGATGTAGAACTCCGGAATGTTGGACAGAGTTGAATGAGCATAAGGTGATTGGTCCAGACATAGTAAAAGATACAGAAGAGAAAGTATAAATTATTCGGCAAAAGTTAAAAGCTGACTAATGATTTAATGAAAATTCTTATACCGATCTAAATAGGAGAGATGTGAATATGAAGTGGGAGATAGAGATCTTAAAAGTATGGTTGTGGGAGGAAAATTCTCAGATTTTGGTAAGAAGGTAAGTTAGTGCGGGTTCATGGGCCATATGAATTACGAAAGAGTGGCACAAGTGGCTTATCGTTTGACACTCCCTCCAGAGTTAACCAAACTGTATAATGTGTTTCATGTGTCGATGCTTCGGAGATACCGCTCTGATGGGTCGCACATACTACCAGTATAAGCTGTACAAGTACAGGCAGATTTTTCATATGAAGAAGAGCTAAAGGCTATTATGGCTTGAGAGGTGAAACGATTCTGAATATGAGTGCCCTTAGTGAGAAGTGGTGCAGCCTTCCATGTAGCGGGAAGAAGCTACTTGGGGCAAGCAACTATGAGGCATGATATCCGCCCTCCTCCTCCCATATAATAATTTTGGGGACGAAATTCTTTTAAGAGGAAGAGAATTGTAACACTGAGTGTACCGCAACAGTTTATAACATATTGAGGTTGTATCTGAGTTAAAGTTAAAAGTTTTAGGAATAATAATCATTAAAAATAAAATAAGCAAAACTCGAAATTTATCTAAAGATTCGAGGTAAATTAGTAATTTACCAACTAAGGACAAATGTCATAAGATCATAAGACTATACCCAATTAGAATATGTGAGAAAAGAATGTGTAAATGAAAGATGGAGGACTTAAATGCAAAAATGGGTAATAAATCATAAAAGCCATTTGCTAAACATGGCCTTAGCCATGTAAGTGGATAAGACCACATTTGGTCTTGCAATTTGGGCAATTGTCCCATTTGAGCTAGGTCACGTTTGAGAGAGAAAAAGGAGAAAAGGAGAAGAAAAGAAGAAAGAAGAAGAAGAGGAAGAAAGAAGAAGAGGAAGAAGAAGGAGAAGCCTTTAAGGTATGGATACTAGTTTGAATCCTTCTCTGTAACGGAGATTTGTATGGATATTTGATGGAATTGTGTTTAGGTTTGGGTTTTCCTATTTGTTGGTTGGAATTCTCCTGCCTCCAACAATGAAGTTGATTGGTTTGGTTCAGTTTGGGGTTGCTTCTAAAGTTTGTTTTTATTGTTGTTTGTTTGGTTGTGGTACTCCAGTGAAGGAAAAACCACTAGAGAAAATAATGGGTTTTAGGGGAGATGTTGTCCTTTTATTTTAAAACCCATGTTTTATTTTGGCCATAAGTTGTCCATCACTCATCCAAATTGAGTGATTCAAAATTCTAGGTAAACTGGAGCTTCTAGGAATAAATCCTTATGATGGTTGTAAGATTTGGATTTATTGCTGAAATTAAGTCAAGGGGAGCTATGTTGCATGACATAGCTGGTTCTGTTTTGGTTATGTTTTGACATTTGAGTGGTCCTGGTTGTTTAGGCCATAACTTGGCCATCACTCATCCAAATTGAGTGATTCAAAATTTTGGGTAAACTAGACTTCTAGGATAGCTCAATCCTCTTGAAATAGGTGTCTTCAAATTTGGACCATTGGACTGAGAAAATTTGTCTAAAAGGGGCTGTTTGTAAAAATATTTGATAGTATAAAGGAAATACATGAAAATGTAAAGATAAGTAATGTTATTAAATATCGCATGTGATTGCAGAATAACAAATAAGTTATTCGAGGATATGAATATGTGAGTGAAAATGAAATAAAATGAATTGTAAGCCTTAGAGCTTGGTAGGGAGATAGATGGACATGCACATTAGGGATAAAGTGCGGCGTCTTGATCGGTTGTATAGTTAAGGTCACGTCTGACACCTTTGGGTTCTTATAGAGGTCATTGTCTCGTACAATGATAACAGCGCCTTCGGGCCCTTATAGTTCATTGTTTTGTACTGTCATGCCCCTACCCCCTCCTAGGCGAAGATAAGGGGGTGCGGCACAGGACTGAGGCTCCTTCACATGCTTTTCGGACATTGGTGGGCCCATTTCAATAAACAAATCCATAAGGAAATAAAAATTCTAATACCACCACCGTAGTGGTGGTTAACTATCTTATACATATTCTTGAGCCCCATTTACTTGTACATAAATAACTTTCACTATTACCAAAACTTTTACATTTACATTACAAAATCAAATTCGAAACCTACATCATGTGGACTCCTATAGATGTGTTGGCCTTGGCTGATGCGGAATGCCACGGATGTCCTCTTCGGTACCTACGGATGAAACGCCCGTCTTTAAGCATAGGCAGTGGGAAGCGAATATAACCACTTAAAGTGGTCCACATTTACAAAATACATATATCTTGAAATATATATGTAGTTCATACAAAATTCTATATGAGGTTTTCATGTACATAATTCTTGTACTTGAAACTTTCATATCTCCAGTGAAGTTCAGGAACATATATCATATATAGGGATGCAGAATTTAATGCGAGCAGGGAGACATACGATTTCTTATGCTTACTTCTTATTACATCATTAAGATTCTTATCATTTAATTTCATGTATCTTGTATTTGGTATACAACATATAAGTATTTATGCATAGATCTCTAATCTAGGAATGAAGGACCACGATTACAATAAGTGCTGAAGATGCGATCTACGATCGCGAACGAGGAACGTGTCTCCCACGTATGAAGTGCCGTAGCAGCAAGAGTGCCGAAGCATTGATTAGAGGCATTAATACGCCCAGTAACAAAAGTGCCATAGCGAGTCTTAGAAGCATTCGAGAGACGTGCACCTTACGTAACAAAGTCACCCCAGTAGCACTAGCAACGAGTGCCTAAACACTAATTAGAGGCACATTCTTGCCCACATAACGAAGTGTTGTAAGCGCTAACGAGGTAATAAGTCTTGTTCCGGAGAATGCTATTCAATTTCAATATGGGTCCTTAGCAGGACATAGAAATATATGTATTTCAGAACTTGTTTTATCATTCTTAATCCCAATGGATAATTGTTAAGTGTGGAAGAGGAACCAAAGCCGAGAACTTGCAGTGCGCTGGGGAGCATGCTATGCCTAGGCGGACCAGAAAGTTTAGAAAACTTGACCTCGAGGTTAGGCTTGGCGAAGGTGTCTCCTTTAGGTAGAGCTACGCCCTGGCGGTAGTTCCTACGCTAGGCGTGAGGTGTCGATCTTGATAACATAAATGACCAGTTTGGCCTTTTTCGTTGGGAACTCTTTCAGCTTGAAACACACAATTTCTAAACAAAACTATAAATAACTTAAACCAGCCAAAACACACGTATTATTGAGAAAGATTTAGGGTTTTCTAACTTGACTTAAAACCAGTATTTCCAAGTAATCCCAAGCCAAGGTTCTAAGAAAGCAAAAGAGTTCCATAAAAGTATCTAGAAAACTTCCAGGCCTGGCATCCCATACTATGGTTTTACCTTACCTAAATTTCTCCTTATTTTCCTTCTTTTCTTCCTTCTTGGCACCTTCTCTTCTTATCTTCTCTCTTTCTCTCTTTTAAATATGCATTCAGCCCTCACCAAAATAAGCCAAAATAGAATTTGTTTTGATCTTATTCACCTTTTAATGTTAAGGCCACATGTTTGGCTAACCTATTTTGGTTTAATTTCTCCTTTTGCATTTATGTCATTTATTCTCTTCTATTTGCAAATTTTAACTTATCTTATTTCCAATTTAGGGTATAATCTTTCATCTTATGCCACTTGGGTCCTTAAATTGGAAAATTACTAATTTATCCTTAACTCTTAGATAAATCTAAAGTTTTTATCATTTTTCTTACTTAGCATTTATATTCCGGAAAATACAAATTTTACTTTTCTTATACTACAAAATTGAAATAAGCTACTTTAGGGTTTAGTCGGGGTGTTAGCGTCTGTTAAATATAGCCGCCCATTTTATATAGTTCGGTATGCCGTCTGTGATGCAGCACCTTCGGGTCCTTATAATTTCCATTATCCACTTTTAAAGGTATATGCGGGCATGAAACATAAAAACAAATGGCAGGCTGCACAAATGGTTGAATATGATAAATGACCGCAATGTAAGGAAGCATAACACTATTGATGAAAATGAATACAGCATGACACGAGAACAATAAGCAAAGTGTAAAATGACACAAAATGTATATGAACGATGATAAAAAATGAAATATGATATGATAAATAAGTATAAAATATGTATAAGCATGTGTAAATGATATGTATGAAATATGTATAAGCATGTGTATAAATATATGATATGTTAGATATATATGTATGTGTCTAAAATGTGATGATCCTTATTGGGAGTGGAGTCTAAGTATTATTCCCACTAAGCTATAAGCTTGAATACGGGTGTTTCATCCGTGTAGGTATAGAAGAAGGAAATAGAAGCCAGGGATAATCCGCATCGACAATAAAGAGCAAAAACATGACACCTAGGTGCGAGGACCTTTTTGGTTTATTTTGTATATGTCTTTGTTTTTGTAAACAATGTAAAGTTTGTATATGTTGAACACTCTCATTTATGGAATTTGAATATATTTTGTAATTCGCTGCTATGGAATATATTTTAAGTTAAATGTTTAACAGTATATGAATGAACAAGTTTATAGTAAACTGGAAAAAAAATAAAAAATAAAAAATAAGACACCCTCGCCTAACACCAGGTGCCGGGTTGGGGGAGTCTCAAATATACTATTATACGACACAACCAACATAACTTGAGTGAGTGGGGTAGCAAAAATGCTCTGCGTGCTCTCAAATAGCGGTGCACTTCAAGTATTGGTAGTGAAAACGAGAGCCCAAAGGCGATAAGTATTGATTCGTCAGTGTTAAAACAAGAAAACAAGAATGGGCAACAAGAAAGTTAAAGATGAACACATAAATGTAAATAAAAAACCTTAAATAAGGAAAAATCACGGACAAATGAGGTGAAAAATCTACTATTCTAAACAAGTAAAGTTTAAAGTGACCACTAATTTTATAGAGCCCCAAAACCCTAAAATAAATAACATATTTATAAGTGTACCAAATCTAAGTAGGCTCATGCTGCACGGCTCGTGCACGAACCTTACACGAATCCAAAAAAATCCATATTATTGCACCAAGAAACATTTGTTGGCGGTAAATATTTACCTATAAAACTATTCAGTTGGTAAATACAACACCAATTTTTGGCTCAAGATAGTAACGATGACTTACCTACAATTTACCTACTAAAATTTACTTAAAAAATTTATTTAGTTAGTAAATACGTTGTTAATTTTTGGCGCAACTTATTTACAAAACTATTCAGTTGGTAAATAATATATTAGCGACAACTTACCTATACTACAAGAATTTGAAGTTTACCTATTGAAACAATTTTGTTGGTAAAAACAACATATTAGTGATTGATTTTGTTGTCGATAAATTGAAAATATTTATTTTTATTTATCATTGGTTTATCGACTGCAGTGTTTTGTAGATAAACAAACATGTTTTTAAATTATTTTTCATTAATTAGTTACTTAATAAACTTATTTGTCTTCTCTCTTTTATTTTTCATATTTATTTCTTTTTTTCATTAGCATTTCTACTTTGCTCCATTTGGATTTCGAACTCGATACTGTTATCTCAAATATAGTGTCTGCAATGGGTCCAAATATGTCCCCTTCTCCACTTCTCACTCTGCATTCTTTTTATTTTCATTTTACTTTTTTTCTTCTCAAGCTCTCAAATATTCATAAATGCCCATGAAAAATTCCAAATTTCCATATCTATCCTTTCTCCTCCATTAATCCACGAAGCACAGTTGTTTCATCTTACTCCACATAACTCAACCATGGACGGAGGCACGAACTACAATCCTCGCATTGTTGAAAAGGTTTTCAGAGTTTTAGAGGCCGAAGAGCCGGCATGATCAAAGCCCTAACTATAGGTTTTCTTTTGTTTTTGATTTTTTTAATTTGAGTTTGAATTTGATTTTGTTTTTGGAATGGTTTTGTTTTGAGTGTTTTTGTTTTGGTCTTTGTTGCTAACCGCAAGTGCACGAGTCGCACAAATAATAGAGTGGCTTTCTTTTAAAACCAAGTATTGATCCCATGAGGAAGGTGTGGTTTTAGTGAGGATTAAGTACCTCGGCTACTAAAGTCGTTCACTATTTGAGTGACTCAATGATTTGGTGAAATTGTCAAAATACTAAAAACAAAACTAAACCAAAATAATGGTTGATTTGTGAAAACTGGATTAAATTGACTAAAACTAGGGGAAAACTACTTATAGAGGGATTAAGGTTGGCTATCATCATTGAGGTCAAATGATTCATTTAGATAAGGCCTGGGATGAATGAATTGTAACTTGAATTGGTCCGAGGATAAGGTACAAGGATCTCACTTTCGTGTTCCTCCTTGTATTTTCTTGCACTATCCACCTATTCACAGTTACGTTATTCTAGGTTGATAGAGCGATACTTTTCAAAGACATTTTTCCTCGGGAACTTTATTGATCATAGTTACGTCCTTGCAATAGAGCAATCCGAACTAAGTTCGGATTGACCCTGGTACGTCACATTGTCGTCACTTGTATATTTAGTGTCACCTCCTAGTGAAATCCACTTAGTACTAGACATTTATAATTCCCTAAGACTCTTTGACTAAGTTAATTCGAATCCCAATTAATTGATTCACGCCTTAAGAGAATAAAAACCATATTTTAGGGCTTAATCCAAGTGTCACCAAGGATACCCTAGTAAAAGGATTGAAGATTTGATTCTCTGCTTGTATCAATTAACCGAAACCATAATAATCCAAGTATTAACACCAAATATAACAAATCAAGCATAAAACATCAAACCAAACTAAAGATTAAATGAATCTAACATCAAATATGAAAACCAACCTTATGAAATGCTTAGTGTAACATTTCAGCCATCAAAACCCACAAATTCACGTTAACAACCAACACAAAATTGTAGAACATGACGAAGGAGAAAAGATATAAGTACAAAGCAGATGTTAAGTGCAAATATCTTCAATCCCAAGCTCCAAGTCGAAATATACACTCCACGAAGTTCTAGCAAATAATGTTACAAACCAAAGTCTTCCTGAAATAAAACCTAAATCTAAGAAATCTAAAGAAAACCTATCCTAAAAATGGAACAAAACTTCAAGGAGAAGAAACCATACAAGAGAGCCTCTTCTCTAAATTTCGCTATGGTTGTTGTAGATTTGGCTATGGTTGCGACCCTGCATCCTTTGTTGCGCGGTTCTTAATCATTGAATTGTGAGTCGCGACCCTGACTTCAACCCCTCCTGCATAACTTTCACAATTCTTGCCTAAATTGCTTGTTTTTCGCGTTTTCTTCGTTTCTACAAAATACACAAATATAGGGGGTTAGACATCAAAATGAATAAGAAGGGTGGTTAGTGCTACGTTTTGCACTAATAAAAGCTAACCTAAAACACACATAACAGTCTTGCATATGTGGATGAATTTTTTTGGCAGTGTGATCCCGATAAGGGTTCTTAGCACTCTTTTTTGTGTCTTATCAAGTTTGTGGGGAAAAGTATGTATCATGCCACTAATTTATAAATATTTGTAATTACATCACTAAGTATTGCATAACCATGGTTCATGCTACCATCAGAAAAAATATTTATGATTTTGCACAGGAAATGCCCTTCATTAATCCAGTTGGAATTTTTTTTTTTTTAAAGAAAAAAACAGTTTGGGTCTTCTTCTCCATCCCTTCTTCTCTCCTTCCCGCCGCCATCGTCTTTTCTTCTCCTTGTTGACAATTTTCCTTCCCAATTCTTCTCTTCTCCTTCTCGAATCTTATATTTGGTGGAGTTCTTGAATACCCAACGACTAAACCCTTCTTGGAGCTCCACACACTCGTCCTTGCGATTTTGCGATCTCCCTAAGGAAAGGCAAACAGTAAGTATCTTATTCATTTCAAAACCAACTTTGATCTCATTGTGTCACACCCCGATTCCCGGTCCGACCCGAATGGATCTGAACCGGGTCCGGGGTGCGAGACTATATACTTTGGGACTCCCATTGACCTGTTCATTCTCAGAGCTGAACTTGTACTTGTGGGTATACAAACAATTTATGTAATAACAAAAAACATTTACATTGACAAAAGAACTACCACCGGAATGGTGTCCATCAAAATGTTTACACATATACTAAGTCCCATTTACTGATACAAATACTTATACATGTACATGTCTAATACAAACATCAGAGATCGCGGAAGCAGTGTTGATGAGCACTTATCTCTGAGATGACCCGTACTGCTGGTGTAGAATGCCCTGTCCTCTTGCCTTCTCTTCAATACCTACACGGATTGAACACCCGTGCTAAGCTTTATGCTTAGTGGGAACATATATAAGCAGGGGCGACCCGATAGCAATAATGTCGTCTAATATTTTATTTTCTTTTTCCTTATGCACATAACGAAACTTATTCATATTTGACTTCTAACTCATATCATATTACACATGTAGGTTTTATCCTTATCAGATTCCATATCATTATCATGTTCGTATTACTTCCATGTGTCATGTCTTTTACAGGTTGTAATTCATATCTTCTACATGTATAGCCAATTAGGATCATATTCGAGTAAACATACATGCTCTGATGGCAAATCGGAACCGAGGTTAGAGTCATATCAAATACATACGAGGTCAGTCGGACTTATACGGATACATATCAGATGGGGACATTAGTCCGTAAGCGGATACATATCACAAACGAGATACATATCACCAGGGTTCATGCAGTTAGGAACATATAAAAAAAGCAAAGCAGTTGCTCGGTTTATATCATAAGCATATTCAACTTAGACATATTCATGTCAAGGAATCCGATTCATCTCTTTTACATGTTTCATGACTTTCTCGGGTTTCAGGTCGTGTTCCTATTCATGTCATTTACATAATTCTATCTACTTGTACCATATGCCTTTTAACAGAATTCTTACATCTCCCGTAGGAGAATAGAGCCTATACTGAGGTAGTCGTAGTTACCTCACTGGGAGACTTATACTTGTATCGAGACATATCCTTGTCTTACGGATCTTATACTTGTATTCACAGACTTATTCTTGTTATTTCGGATCTTATACTTGTATTACAGAACTTATTCTTGTATTTCGGATCTTATACTTGTATTACATAACTTATTCTTGTATTTCGGATCTTATACTTGTATTACAGAACTTATTCTTGTATTTCGGATCTTATACTTGTATTACAGAACTTATTCTTGTATTTCGGATCTTATACTTGTATTACGGAGCATATACTTGTCTTACAAATCTTATACTTGTATTACAGATCTTATGCCTGTATTACGGGACTTATTCTTATGCAAAGGTACCCGTAGGTTCATACCTGAATTCATTATCTGAGGTACCTGGTACTCACTTGGACTTATACTTATATTATAGAAGTTATACTTATATTACGGATACGGGAGTACCGTAGGTCTTCTCGGGGAGATTTTACTTGTGCAAAAGTGCCGTAGATTTTCTGAGCGGATCTGGTGCAGTAGGTACATTCGGATCTTTACCATATTCATTTCTTTACTCTATTCTTTTATTCAAATCTTATCATATAAGCGTTTGACTACGGACCAATCATAAGAAATGGCGTTAGGACATGACATAATATGTACACGAAGGTGAAATCTGATCTTGCAGTGTCGTAGCACTAACGAGGGTGTCGAAACCTTGTCGAACATGCACCTTGCGTATGAAGTGTGGTAGCACTAGTAGAATGAAACGCACGTCAGGCGTGCTGCCGCGTAGCGAGAGTGTTGTATAGCGGGGAGTGCCGAAGCACCGATCAGAACGTCCACTCATTCATTCTTCGGTCCTAGGTAGTCATACTATCATATGTCTTTTAGAACTCATAACCTATCTTAATCACATTCTGTGTTCATGACATATTGCCTTTCATGTTCATGTTCATGTTTCAGTTTGTTTTCAGGTTTCATATCATATTCATGTTTCATGAACACATCTATACATATTGCATTTCCTATATTTTTCTTGTTACTATTACATATGGCATTTCATATACTTGTATAGTATGATGCCTATGTATTCACACATCATTCATGTATTCTTGTTCCTCTATGAATCTACTTTACTTAGAAATTGGAATCATTCCAATTGAATCATCCAAACTCAAGTTATGGCATTTTCATGCCAAACTAGTCATTTACCCATTTACACACTAGGAATAATAGTTTGAAATACTCATTTTGAGGGGTCTTAACTCCATATCGACCTTTGGTTCTTTGTATTCCTTTGAAGCTAAGGTGCTAAGGGTTCTTCTCAAATTGGAATCACCCAAATCAGACACGAAACTCAGATATGTCTAAATAACCCGGGACTACTCTATGTTCAAAGCGAGACCCGAAGTGAAGCGAACATAGCCCCACTTTGAGTGAATTTCTGGGCCACATAGAGTCAGAATTTGAAGGTACCTATTTCAGGATGTTTTGTTTTCCTTGAAGTCTAGTTTAACCAGCAACTTGAATCACTCAAATCGGATAAGAACTGACCAAGTTATGGCCAAAATACTAACACTGGTCCAAAATAGAACATTGGAATGCCGTACCGAAAGTCGATGCCGTGCAGTGAGCAGGCTTACTTATGGGTACCGGTACCACTCTGTTTGGTACCAGTACGACCCCTCGAAATTTCCCAAAAATGGTGGTTTTTCTCCCATTTTTCCATATTTTTCCACCCATACCAACTCAATAATCAATACACACTTCAAAACCACTCCATATTCATCTTGTAGCATACAATTTACTGCTAGATAAATGCTGATACATATCTTTTCTTTAAAAACACTTTCGTGAATTACTCCTGAAAACAACTCTAATATGGGTCATAACCATACACAAATAAACAAGGATTAGTTGGGTTTGTTTCTAACCCAAACTCCATTACTTGCAATTAAACCATGAATCCAACCTCAAAGGGAGAGTTCCATATATGATTCCATCTGAAAATTCATTCTAGGGTTAGGTTTTAGCACAACCTGTGAACGTGTATCAAATCTGAAAATCAAAATGTCCAAAAATACTTAAATGTTAGATTTCGTACATTTTTTGAATCTTCCTTGAACTCCTCTTCCTTCTTCCTTCTTCTCTTCTCTTCTTCTTCTTCTTCTTTTCCTTCTCTTCTCTTCTTCTCTTCTCCCCTTCTCCTATCCGTTTGAGCTCTCCCCTTCTTGTTTTGTAGACCAAAAGATATTTTGGCCTTAGTAATAAGGCCATGTTTGCCTTATTTCCCATTTTTTTGAGTTAAGGCCATGTTGCCTTTGCATTTACAAATTCTTTTACCGTTTTGCATTTAGATTAAACCCCAGATTTCTTTAATTTACATTTCATATTTTCTCAAATTCCATAATGGCATATAAACTTATTGATTTATGCCTCTCATATCCTCAAGTGGTAAATGACTAATTTACCCTTTTCTCTCGTATTAATTTCCGGGTCTATAGTTTAATTTCCGAAAATTCCTTTTTAACTTTTATTATACCCTAAACATGTCCGAAAACTGCTAGGGTATATTTCAGGGTGTTACACATTGGGTTGTTCTTCCATGTCTTGCAAATCAAAGGATTACTGTTATTATTTTTGTTTTTGATTAGGTCCATTGACTCATTTTGAATTTTTTTTTTTCGTTTTGATCTCATTTGGTGAAGTTTTAGTGTATGTACTACCATAAAAGTGAATGCACGACTTTAATTAGTGAATGTACTATCATAACATGTTTATCTAGAAACCTCACCATTTAAGCCCACTATTTATTTGTAACTTGTTGTTTGGATGGTTAATGTATAGTATGATTGAAATAGCCTAAAATTTAACCATCAAAATCAATTATAACACATTTTTAGCAAATGTACTACCATAAGTAGCGATTGTACTTCCATAAATAATCAATGTACTACCATAAGTAACAAATGTACTTCCATAAATAATCAATTTAAGCCCACTATTTATTTGTAAATTGTTGTTTGGGTAGTAAATGTATAGTATGATTAAAATAGCCTAAAATTTAACCATCAAAATCAATTCTAACACATTTTTAGCATATGTACTACCATAAGTAGCGATTGTACTACCATAAGTAGCGATTGTACTACCATAAATAATCAATGTATTACCATAAGAAGTGAATGTACTCCCATAACCCTTATATCCAAACACCTCACCATTTAATCACACAATAATATTTTTAATTGATGTTTGACAATATATAAAAAAGCCCTAACAATTTTAGATACCGGTCTATTGCTTGGCCCATTACGTATTGCTACCCATTATTACATACTATTTTAGGTAAACCGATGACAAACTATTAAAGTGATCTTTGTTGGTTGAAACACGGGTTTTATGATTCTTGACTTGAATGTCAGCGAATGGAGTTATTATATAGAAGGTGGTCTATCCAAAACATACATCTAAAGATGAAGTAATGTGAGCGCATGGGTTCTACTATCAATCACTTATTTGGAATAGACACAGGTGGAGCCATTACTTATCCTCTTCGCTCACTCCAAAACATGGACAAGAAAAGAAGCAATATATGAAAATTATATAAAAAATGTGATGATATATTTCATTATTGGAATCTTCACAACATTAATGTTTGTATTGTTATTGACAAGTGTTGCTACAACATTTACCAACACCTATGTGACACTGTAGGAACAATAAGCTGAGGTGTAAAGCATTATTTTGGTTGAATGTAATTGTAGTTTACCTTTCATATTGTTGCGTGTACAAAATTTCTATATTTTTTGATTTAAACATTACTTAGCCAATTCTATGTGAACAAACTGTCAATATCTTAAATCAAATTATATTATCAGGATTAATTTGAAACAAGGGAAAGACATATGTATTACAATAAGTAGTCAATGTACTACCATAAGTAGTCAGTGTATTACTATTAGTAGTCAATGTACTACCATAAGATGCAAAACTAGTGCGTTTGTTTACAAGGCAGTGTGTTTGAAAGATTGTCCAGATTGTAAAACCTGGGAAAAATTTAATTTTTCTAAAAAATGACAAAAATAATAAAAATTGCCATAATGGTTTGGAAATCCTGGAAAATTCTCTAGATCTCGGATGATGAAACGGGCTGCCTGTTGGATTCATCTTGCGAAATCTAGTAACTTAGAAAATTTTCGTCGAATTAGAGACCGGTCGAATTTTACGATTTTAGGGTGATGAGTTCAGGCATTTCGGGGATGAGATTTTACGAAAATCTCGGAGTCGAAGGCGTGACTTGAGTTAAGTTCATTTAAAATAAATTGAACTTGAACCGAAACAAAAATAAATTATTTCGGGGTAGGAATGGATCTGAGCGAGGATCGCTTGACACGTGGCACCATGAGAGCCACATATCAAACTTAACTTCAAATAAGTTAAGTTAAAAAAAAAAAAAAAGGAAAACAAAAAGGAAAGGAAAAGGGAGAAAAGAAGGGGAAAACGGAGAGAAGGAGAGAAGAGGAGAGAGAGAGGGAAAAAGGGGCTCTACCTTCTCTCTAAGATCTATGGAGCTCGAGTGTTCGTCTCGCATCGAGCCAAGACTTAAAGTTGGAGTACTCGTCAAGGGAAACACGTGGACATCGAAATCAGGAGTTTTCGTCGGAGATTCGAGCGAGGAGTTCGGGAAATCAAAGGTTACGGGTTTAGGAAATGTCCACAGGACTTCCTAGATTTTCTTCTACGCTCTAAGAGGTAGGGATTCTTCATACTTTGGTTTATTTTCCATTCTAGGGGCTGTTTGGTTGAGTTTTAATGCCCTAAGAGGATATTTGGCAAATTAATGGGTTATGGGAATAGTGCCCTGTTTTGACCCTATATGATGTCCAATTTTTGGGGCTGATTTTCGGTTAGAAAAATGGAGAATTTGGACTAGTATCCTTCAAAGAAATTGTATCCCTAACTTAGAAATCGATGTTAGTCTTTTTTGAATCACTTAATTGAATATACATAACTCGAGTTATGAGTGGTTTCCTAGGCTTCTCAAGCTGCCTGTTTTCTTGAACCTCTTTGTCCAGGTTTTTGGGACTGGTTTTTGGATGCAAAAAAGTGAGAATTTGGACTAGCATCCTTCAAGGAACTTGTAGCCCTATTCGATAACTTGATGTTAGACTTTTGAATCACTAAAATCAGACCTCTATAACTCAAGTTATGGTCCGTTTTCCGGGACTGCTACAACTTAGATTGTTTAATGATTTGTGTCCAAATTTTTGCCACAATTGGTAAATGATTGTAGTATATCATTGCTTGAATTGAGTGATATACTTGGTTGAAATTGTGTGGAATTCAAATTGTGTGTTCTAATGGTTTAGCTTGTGATGTGCTTGTATGAATAAGGCCATTACACATGGCTTGTGTAAGAGCTAGTTGTTGACATGTCTTGTCCTGGGGTCGGCTTTAGGGTTGATGGATATCGCTACTTGAGTAGTAGTGACTTGTGATAATCAATGTATATCGCGTTCATTGATATGATGGCATGAATTGTATGATATATTTGGAATTTGTATGCTTTTTGATATAAATGTCCAAATGATGCATGGGTAATTATGCATGAGTAGGCATGCGCATATAACACTCATCATATATGTAGCATGGTATGAATGAGCAATGGAATAATTGCATTTCATATGCACAGGGACATCGCGTCAAGTCGGGTGTGTGTGCATGGTATTGGTTATTCACCATTCTTGGTGAATGTGTAGTGAGTTTAGAAATTGAGACAACGTCCAAATTTGAGACTCACGGGTGTAAAACAATAATAATAATAAATCACGTGTGTTTGGGTGAAGCAAGATCGGGCAAATCCCCCGGGTGAAAGACCTAAATTTTATTCTTGGTTAGACATATGTATCCAGCGATGAAAGTTTGCGAAAGTGTCGGAAGGCGTGTGAAGCAGGGTGAGACGGAAGTCGACCACAAAAACACACGAGTTTGATGAAATAAATAAATATTGGAGGATTTGTCAATGGGTTAAGTCATTGGATGAAACATCAATGACGAGTTTTCACACTTGGCATATGCATGTGTGGGAGGGGGAGTGATTCGAGGACTTGAGGACATGGGACAAGGTGAGTCACATTCTCATCCATGACATATAGACATTTAATTAGGAATGCGCAAGTTTTACTTGAATGTGTGAAATGGCATTACGTAATGCCGGTTAGATTGGGAGTAGCCCTTTGTAGGGTATTCTCTATTGAGCGCGCTCACCTGAGTCGTGGGACCCCCTTTCGAATACGGGGAGTGTACGAAGCGGCTTCAACGAAGCCGTGATTATGAAGGAGTAGTGTGGCCTTGATGTTGCTTTTATAAAAGTATTTTGTATAAAAAAGAATTGTAATTAAATTCTTTTGGAATTTATTAATACAAATAGTCGGGTATGTAATTATGATAAGAGGACCGTGATCGGACTCTTACGGGTTGTAATTAAGTGCTTTATTTTCATATTTTAGATTTAAATGTGAATGAATGGATCCCAGTAAATGGATGTATTAAGGTGGTGCCGAGTAACTCGGTGTCCATGGGTAGTTGTGATATAGTTGTATATTAGGGATATGGAAAGATGGACCATGTGTGGTCATTACTACTTCTGTTGAGACCTTGGATGGGTTATGGTTATACAAGTTGTATGTTGGGTAGAGCTCCCCGAATAAAGGAGACTCTGCCCGATTTTGTGAAAATATGGATTAGATAAAACGAGGATGCTTGGTGTGGTATCGGGTCACGAAATCCGCAGAGTCTAGCGGGTTGACATATTGTCAACGGGACCCCGGGTTTTGAAGTCCTGCACGGACAATGTTTCTAGACACAAGCATCGTCGGATTGCCGTCGATGCAAGAAAACACCTAACCACTTTTCCCCCTTTCGGTCGAGTTACTTCTGCGGTCGTCCAGATAGTGCATATGTTTTTCATTAAGTGCGCCATTTTCTTCATTTTTCCCTGTATCTTCATTTTTTATACTGTTTCATATCCTAACCTCCCCCTAACGTTTCATTTGAATCAAAAGACTAGGGTTTTCTCTCAAACACCAATGTATGAGAAAAATGTTAGCTTTACCATTTTCTATACAATTTTTGCCCAACTGCTTTATAAGCTACTTTTGTGCAAACGAAGTACTACATTTCAACAAGTTTGTGATACATCTTTAATGTTATTTATTACATACTAATATAATGTGGGTATATTCCATATCAAGCAATAATATGAAAGGTAAAACTACAATTTCATTCAACCAAAATAATGTTAAAATTGAAGTTTACAGTTCCTACAAAATACATAGGTGTTTGGTAAATGTTTTACAATACTTTGCCAATTACAATTACAAACATTAATGCTATGAAGATTCTAATAATGAAACATAATTTTCATATATTGCTTCTTTTCATGTCCATTTTTGGGAGTAAGTGAAGAAGATATGACAGCTCCATCAGGTTTTTTCTATCATGGTTGATATAGAACCCATGTTCCCATTGCTTCGTCTTTAGATGTATAAGCTTTGTATAGACCACCTTTATATAATAACACCTTTCGCTGACATTCAAGCCAAGAATTACAAACTTCGTGTTTTCGACCAACAAAAATCACGTAATAGTTTGTCATTTTTCTTACTTGAAATGATATGTAATAATGGTTAGCAATACGTAATAGGCCAAACAATAGACCGATATCTAAAATTGTTAAGTTTTTTTTATATATTGTCAAACATCAATTAAAAAGATTATTGTGAGATTAAATTGTGAGGTGTTTGGATATAGGGGTTATGGTAGTACATTCATTACCTTATGGTAGTATATTGATTATTTATGGTAGTATAATTGCTACTTATGGTAGTACATATGTTTAAAATGTGTTAGAATCGATTTTGATGGTTAAATTTTGGGCTATTTTAATCATACTATACATTTACCATCAAAACAATAATTTACAAATAAATAGTGAGCTTAAATGATGAGGTTTCTAGATAAACATGTTATGATAGTACATTCATTAGTTACAGTTGTACATTCACTGTTATGGTAGTACATGCACTGAAATTTCACCAAATGAGATCAAAACGAAAAAAAAAAATTCAAAATGAGTCCTGAACCTAATCAGAAACAAAAATAACAACAGTAATCCTTTGATTTGTAAGACATGGAAGAACAACCCAATGAGATCGAAGTTGGTTTTGAAATGAATAAGATACTTACTGTTTGCCTTTGCCCTAAGGAGATCACGAAATTGCAAGGACGAGTCGGGAAGGGTTTTGTCATGGGGTATTTAAGAACATCCACCAAAGATAAGAATCGGGAAGGAGAAGAAAAGAATTGGGAAGGAAAATGATCGGCAAGGAGAAGAGAAGACGATGACAATGGGAAGGAGAGGAGAAAGGATGGAGAAGAAGACCCAAACAATTTTTTTTTTTTTAAAAAAAAAAAAATTCCAATTGGATTAATGAAAGGCATTTATGGTTTTTACTTTTGCAATTGTATTTTTTGTGCAAAATCACAAATATTTTTTTTGATGGTAGCTTGAACTATGGTTATGCAATACTTAGTGATATAATTACAAATATTTATAAATTAGTGGCTTGATACATACTTTTCCCAAGTTTGTGAATGATTGTTGTATTAATTTTTTTAACGCTTTTTGATGATTGCACGTGTTTGAGGTCTAATTTGCTATTTTTTTTTTATGGTTCCGTTAAAGACTAGGATTAGTAGAAAGAGTTTATGGAGTAATGCTTTTGATACTTTTGTTTTTGTTCTCGGATTTTGGGTATATTTTTCAGAAAAGAAATGTTTATTTAGAAAGAAATGTGATAATTGAAGCGTTTAGAACATCTCCAAAAGAGCTCTATTTTTTACTATATCTCTATATATAAGAGATTTTGGAGCAAAATATTATACAAAAGTTCTCTATTTTGATATTTAAAATAGAGACATGAATTGTGCATCTCCATATTTGGAGATTCACTATTCACATATCTAAATATAGAGATGATGAGACCCACATCTTAATAAGCACTATTCTCCTATTATTTTATTATCACACTACTATTATTTCATTATTTTATTATCATAATAATAAAATAATTATTTTAATTATATTTTTATTTTTGACATACTTATATTTATTATTTATTATTTTATTAATATTGAATTACTTTTCATATATAATATTGTAAAATGATTTTAATATATTGATTTTGTAGTATTAATTTATTTTTAATAATTTAAAATTTTCTTAAATGTAAATAAATTTAAAATAATTTAATTTTTATTAAATTATTTTTTTGACAATGATATAAATACATTTTATTATTTTCATTTATATTGAAAATAAAGATTGTTGGTTTGGAGTTGGATATATAATAAAACATTAAGATTTAATTAATCAATGCAATAATTTCTTAGAAAAAATACAAATTCATATTGAAGAAAAAAAAAATTATAGAAATTATATCATATGATGATGTTTTTGCATCTTTACTTAAACTAATACATTAACTACAAGAAACATCGTTACTATATCTTTCCCATAAATGCTCAATTAATACATTTCAAAGTGCATAATGAGCTTCCTTATCTTTAATTAAACATGTGACAACTTAGTTGAAGTATTACTGTTTTATCTACTATCATATCAACTCTCGGAACAAACATCACATTCAAATCAACAATGCTCTCATGAGTGTCATATTCATCTTCTATAATTATATTATGCATTATTATGCACGTTGATATAATATCATGAAGCACTTGTTTCTCCCAATAATGTGCCGGTCTTTTGATAATTGTAAATCGTAATTGGAGAACACCAAATGCTCTTTCTACATCTTTTCGGCATGCTTCTTGCATCATTGCAAAATATTGCCTCTTGGGACCTTGTAGATTAGAAATGCTTTGAACAAGAGTTGACCATTTAGGATATATACTATCGGACAAGTAGTAGCCAATATCATAATTAGTCCCTTGAATGGTATAATGGGCAGGTAGAGCTATACCTTGAGCTAGGTTAGCAAATAAATTAGATGACTGCAGGACATTAATATCATTGTTAGAACCTGACAATCCAAAATATGCATGCCATATCCATAGATCATAAAAGGCCACTGCCTCTAGAATGATAGATGGGTGGCCATGGCACAGTGTGTCATTATGCGGTTGAGACAATTCTTATGTTCCCGATGCATACAATCAAGGCTTCCTAACATACTTGGAAAACCACGTTCTTCACTTTTGGACAATAACCTTTCAATATCATTTGCATTAGGAGATCTCAAATATACATTGCCAAAAATCTCAACAATTGCACGACAAAATCTTTTCATACAAAGAATTGTAGTGGACTCACCAATCCTTACATATTTGTCAATGGAATCTGTTGATGCTCCATATGCCATCATTCGAAAAACAACTGTAACTTTTTGCCAAGTAGATAATCCATGTCTACTGGTGCAAATTTTTTTTTGTAAGAAAAAATTATCATGATCTTTGACTGCATCAACGATATGAAGAAATAGATCTCGGCGTATTCGAAAACGCCTACGAAATAAGTCTTCCTCATATGTTGGATTTGTGGAGAAGTAGTCATTCCATAGTCGAACATGTCCTACTTCCCTTCCACGATTGATGGCTATATGACCAGGAATGGAGCCTCTATGCAGTGGTTGTTCATCTTCATCGATGCAAGAGGCTGAGAGAATTGTTGGACGAGTACAAATGCATCAATAATGCTTGTTCTTCATCCCATTCTCTAATTTCCTCTTCCCAATCTCTTATCTCCTCTTCGTACTTAGAGAATATGGTGAATGCTCATCTCTAGTATTTGATGATCTACCTCACAAATTCATCTTTTCAAATTAACAACCAAAGGAAGCTTGATTAGAAGTGAAAGTTAGTGAAATGGATAAGTAGGTTATACTCATCCAATTGCTTGGTCTAATTATTGATAGGTTCAATCAAACAAACACATGGTGTAAGTTTTACCATTTGCTTGGTCTTGTCCATCTTACACTTTTGAGTACTTGAAGTTGTCATGGGTAACTTCCAAATCAAGACTTTTAAAAATAGTAGATTCCATCTTACACATTATATTCTTTTGTTATTGATAGGTTCAATCAAACTTACACATGGTGTAAGTTTTACCATTTGCTTGGTCTTGTCTGTCTTACACATTGAGTACTTGAAGTTGTCATTGGTAACTTCTAAATCAAAACTTTTACAAATAGTAGATTTCATCTTACACATTATATTCTTTTGTCATTGATAGGTTGTAACGTCCCCCATGTCGGGGTGCTTTGATACCACTAAACTGTAACACTCTCTCTCTCTCATACATACCATATTAAACTGTAACACCCCGTTCACGGGGTGCTCTGATACCATTAAACCGTGAATATCTTTTACTTTTTACCATATCATTAACTTGCTCATTCATGTATTGTTAAACATTTAACCAGAAATATTAATGTAGCAATGGACACAAAATATATTCAAACTCCATAAATGGGAGTGTTCAACATATACAGAATTTTATTACTAACACAAAGAAGCAAAACATATACAAAAATAGACCAAGGTCTTGGTGGGCACCTAGTAGTGTGTTGGCCTTGGTTGTTGATGTGGGAATATGGGGCTTAGTTCCTTAACTTCTCATATTTTCTGCGGATGAAAGCCTTTTATGCTAAACATGGCTTGAGTGGGGAAATAAATACTTGTGGACGACTTCTAATAAGGATCATCACACTTTAGACAACTGCATATAACTTTAACGTTCATTTACATACACACATGCTTATTCATATTTTGAACATATCATTTATATACCCTTATACCTATATCAGACTCATTTGTCTTATCATGTTTCATTCTATATCATCTTTCATTTACATTTTTTCTTCTTGTACTTATCCTGTTTGCGTGTCGTGGCATGCAATCTTGTCTTCTCATATCATGTCATATAATGTCATTTATCATATTCAAATCCCTTTGTATAAACTTGTTATTTGCTTTTATGTTTCATGCACACGCTATACCTTAGAAGTGGATCACGGGAAATAAGCGTATGTGCAGAAGGTACTATCAGCACATTACAAGATAGTGACCTCTATCTGCAGGCCCGAAGCAGAGAAGCTGCTATAATGATCCAAAATGGGATCTGTATCATTGGCTTAAACAAGGCCTCGATATCTATAAGCGTATCTTGTAACTTATTTGTATCCCTATAGGCATGCCTACCTATCCAACTACCAGGTTTTAAGCAGACAATCTGTTTATTTTATTTCATTTACAATATATATCTCATATCCCTGAATAACTATTGTTATCCGGTAATCATATGCGATATTTTCTTATCATTTCCGCATGCATCTTTATGCTTGTATTATTTAGACATTTATACGTTTTTTCTATATGCCTTTATTACACATTTATCTTTCATAAATAACACTACATTTAAACACATTAACAATTACGAGGGCGAAAACTGATGTTTACCTAACGGATCGGGAATGGGTGGCGAAGTCTGGAAATATTTTCACTTATAATTTTTTATAACAACCAGACCCTTTTATTTGCATGTTTGAGGTCTTCAATTAATCAATGAATGATTGTTGGAACAACGAAAAAGAGAAATTAAAACAGAACTAGCAGGTACGCCTAGGTGGAGCATTGCTACTCCTAGGCGGACTAGAATGTTCAGTAAACTTGGACTCAGGTACGCCTAGGCATAAGGACCTCTGCTTAGGTGGAGCTCCACGCCTAGGCGTGCACTCCTACTCCTAGGTGTAAGGGTGTCGCGCTGAAGCAGAAATGGCCAATTTTGAGCCATTTTCACCGAAATTTTCTTCCAAACCAAAACCAACTCAACCCAAAAACACATTTATAAACCATAAAACTCATCTATACCAACTAACAACACTTCTAAACATCAATTCCATACATAATCCAAACATATGTAAATTCCATACATGATTTCCATACTAATCTATCCAATAGTTTCCATACCTTTACTTTTCCTTATGTTTTTCTTCTTCCTTCTTCCTTCTTCTTCTTCTTCTTCTTCTCTTTTTTTCTCTTCTCTTCTCTTCTCTCTCAACCGGTTTGCCCTATCCCATAGTCAAATGAGATATTTTGTCTTTCATTAATAAGGCCATGTTTGGCCTTATAAAATTTTGGATTACTTTTGTTTTTTGGGTTTTTGCTATTGGGTCCTTTATTTTGCTATTATTTGCAATTGAACTCATTCAAATTCCTACTTCAACATACAATCTTTTAATCTTGCGTTATAGATGAAGTAGTGATGATGTTATCATAACTCTGACTGTTAATTCGGGTTTTGTTTGTTTGCTTTATTTATTACAGAACTCTCTATATTCTCTCTCTGCTTTATATATAAGCTATTCAGTATAATTTAGAGGATAATCTGATTCAATCAAACACATTGTATAAGTCAATTCCATATGCATAGTCTATCCATCACCAAATAATTAGATTTTAGAGTTGTATTGTGTAGTTTACCACGTGATAAGTGCATTTGTGTTGATATGGTAATGGGTTGCACAACATCTTTCAAAAGCACAACTCCTTTTCAAAATCTTTACTCTTTTATCATGACCACACTTCATTTTCAAAATCTCTACTCTTTTAAGACCACAATTCTTTCTTCTCAAAATATCTACTCTTTCATTAACAATGTTCTCTAGCTCAAGTTGTGGTAGCCGTGGAAAAGCCTTCACGATGGAAGAATATCAAATATTATGTAACGCATGGCTTGAGGTTTCTCAAGATCCCATTTATGGGATAAACCAAAAGATAAATTATGGGAGCGTATTTATGAAGTTTTTGATCATAACAAGCCTAATAGTGGTCGAACATCGAAGTCTGCATGTCGTATGTCATGCATTATGAGAGGAGCTATCAACAAATTTAGTGGATGTGAGGCAAGTCGAATTTGAATCAAAGTGAATTGCCTTTGAAATAGATATTGTAAGTAGATATAATACTCATTTTATAAAAAAAAATGAATATTTATTCTAACTTCTATCATTTGCATTATATATATATATATATATATATATATATATATATATATATATATATATATTGACATTTTGTAGTTGAACAATGCTACAGTCTTTTTTGCACAAGACTCGGATGAAAAAAGAGGATTCTTGTTTGATTATGTTTAGCCTATACTTAAAGATGCAGAGAAGTGGGCAGATGTCTTACCTAAACAACAACAACAATCAAAATCCTTTCAAGGGTCTCATGGAGAGATTTCTACACCTAATACAAACTAATTCTTCATCTAGCAGTCCGATGGGAAGAAAGAAAGAAAAAACAAGAAAAATGTTAGAAGTTGAGAAGACTCATCTCCTTGCCAAAATGTATGAGGGAAATAATGAAATTATTGAGATATTCAAAAGAGGAGAAAAGGGAAGAGATGAACGGTTCTTAGAAATGGCAAGGAATCGGAGAAAGCACGTTATATAATACTCCAATTATGCCATAGTCGTTTTATAACGTGTTTAGGGTGCTAATATAAGGTAGGAATTTGTATTTTACGAAAATTTAAGTGGTAAATGTGAAAGAAGGATAAAGCAGGGATTAATACAAAAGACAAGTTAAGTAGTAATTTGCCAAATAGACTAAGTGTTATAAGATGAAAAGACCCACTCTGTAAGTAGGAATTTGAATGGGACCAGATTTACCAAATAATAGAAAATGAGACCCGAATAGCAAAAAAAAAAAGGACCAGGCAAAGTGGATAAGACCAAACGTAGTGCTTCCTGAAAATATCTCATTTTGGCTTTGGGGTTAGGGCAAACTCAATGAAGAAGAGAAAAAGGAGAAAGAGAGGAGAAAAAAGAGAAGAAGAAGAAGAAAGAATGAAGAAGAGAAGTTCAAGAATTTAAGGTATGAATACTAATTAAGGAATATGTGTATGGAAATATCTTATAGAAACTATGTGTTTAGAATATATAAGGAATTGTGTTTAGGTTGGGGTTTTTCCTATTTGTTGGTTAGGAATTCTCCTACCTTCAACAATGAAGTTGTTTGGTTTGGTTGTGGTCCTCAATGGAAGAAAATTTTGTATAGAGAAAATGTTGGGTTTTAGGGGAAATGCTGTCCATTTTTTTAAACCCATATTTTTGTTTTGACCATAACTTGGTCATCCCTTATTCAAATTGAGTGATTCAAAATTCTTGGTAGACTAGACTTCTAGGGGAACAAATATCTTTGAAATATGTGTATGCAAATTTGGACCTCATTGGACCCAG
Source organism: Tetrastigma voinierianum (assembly GCA_016808115.1). Lineage (NCBI taxonomy): Eukaryota > Viridiplantae > Streptophyta > Magnoliopsida > Vitales > Vitaceae > Tetrastigma > Tetrastigma voinierianum. The sequence goes on along the minus strand of JAEQBH010004137.1, from coordinate 374,067 downwards.
AAAATTCGTCAAAGTGAGGGTCTGTTTTCAGGTCAATTCTGGTTCAGTTGTGATACGGTTTTGGGTTTCGGAACAGTTTGGTATTTAGGCTATAAGTTGAGTTTCACTCATCCAAATTGAGTGATTCAAATTTCTAGGTGAACTAGACTTCTAGGAGAACAAATATTCATGAAATAAGTGTCGAATTTGGGTACATTGAATACGAAAAGTCTCAGTAAGAGCAGTGCATCGCCAAGTCATCTCAGAATAGTCATTTGAACTAGAGTAATTTCGGTTGTTCAAATCATAACTTGAGCTATATTGGTCCAAATGAGGTGATTCAAATTTATGTACAAACTAAACATCTGGAAGAACAACTTTCATGAAGAAATTATGGTCAAATTATGTCTCTATCATTCCTAGAAAATTTTCAAATATTGGACACAATTCCATATTATGTTCCTAGAAACTGTCTAGGAGTAGTTCGGAATGTTTAGACCATATCTCCCAAATTAAAAGTCCAAATGATATGATTTTTGAACCATAAGAAACTTAAGACATAGGGGTATATTGAGTTAAAAGATCATTTTCTCTAATAATCCCGTTTACAGGGTCAAAATTGTAGTTGAAAATGGACTTGAGAGCTGCCTCGAATTGTTCAGGCAGAATTGGTTATGGAAATTGAAATTGCATAAAAGCTATATAAATGTATTGTTATATGAAATAATGCATCATAGTAAGTTGATCATGATAACATGTGTTATGAAATTTAAAGAAAATACACGTATAATTTTGTTATATGAAAAAGTGCAAAGTACAGTTAAATGTTTATAAGAGATTATTTGATAATGAATATATCATAAGTATACATGATATCAGTAGTTATTCATGTATATGAGATATCTTTTTCTGATACCTAAAAGATTGTTAAGAAAACATAATAAAACCGATTGCCTGCTTATGACCAAGTAGTTGGATAGATAGACATGCCTATAGGGATAACAATCTTTGCGACATATAATTCTGAGATAGAGTGGCCAGTTTACGGTTTATAAGATCCTTTGTCGTATAGTGATAGTACCTTAATTTTATCACAGGTTCTTTCCTCTTTGGAATATGCAGGCATGACATAAGATGAGGTGAAATTTTGGAATGTTATAAAAGGCGTGAAACATGAAAATGATGTGAAATGCAATATGTAATTTAATTATAATGATTTGAGAAGTAACATGTATTATAAATAAAATGTTATGAAGTATTGTGACGATCGTTATAGTGGTCGTCCATAGTTATGAATTCCCACTAAGTTATAAAGGAACATACAGTATTTATCCGTGTGAGTGCGAAGATAGCGTCAGTGATATTCAGCATACGTGGGGATAACCTAGCGAGAGTCCATCACATGTAGGTTTGAATCGATTTTGTAAGTGTAAATGTAAAATTTTGGAAACGGTGTAAGCACAAAAATCTGAGAAATAAATGGGAAATTCCAGAATATATGTACGGGACGTGTAAATACCAACTACGGTGTATGTATATGAAATATTTTTGTAAGTTTATATTTTCAAGATAATTGTTTAGAATTATATAAGTTAACATGTTTATAGTTCTCATATTTGTGACACCTTTTCCTAACACAGGGTATCAGATTGGGGCGTCACACGTTACCAATTGAAGATTCTACAAGTTGAAAATGAACTCAACAAATATGAGTTGGAACGTGAAAGACAAGAAAAAGAAATTATGGAAAAAAATCTTGACTCAATTTCCAACCCATTTGAGCGTGAGTATTTCAAGGTGAGAAAAATTGAGATTATTGAAAAAATGATTCGCAAATCCTAACAAAGTGGATCAAGTGGTCCTAGTGATGGTAATTTTAGTAATTATAATAAATATGATGGTGGAAATTACGGAGGTGATTTATCACCTTATTAGTTTTTATATCGTATCTTTATCATTTGGTTAATGTATTTTTAGTATGTAGCTTTTATTAATGTTGCTTTATTTTCTAATATAATTTGATGCTCTATAATATAATATTTATTAGTTTAAAATGCATTTTTAGGTTATTAATATATTTTTTATTTATTCTGATTTTATTTATTTAATATAATTTTATATTTATATTTAAATATAAATAAAATTATTTCATATATCATATTCTTAAAATATTCTAATTTTAAAAAATGAATGTTCGAAAAATGAATAGTGATTTGGAGTTAGCAATAGAGATTGTTTTTTGGAGTTTAGTCTCTAAAATATGAGCTCCATCATCTCTAAATATAGAGAATATGTCAATTTGGAGTGAAAAATAGAGATTTCATTTTGGAGATGCTCTTAGTGCAACAATCTATTTTAGAGAACAGTGTTTAAAAAAATTCTATTACAGGAAAGGTTTGAATATTTGTTCTTCCATGTTTCCTTGGCAAGGATATATATACACTCAAATTGGGTGCATTGTGTGTGTATACACGATTCAGTTCTAGCTCAATGTTCTAGTTTTGGATCAAGTGAAGGTGTTACGGGTGCTTGAATCTGCCCCTATATGAATCTAACATATATTGGCACTCAGCTAAGCTGCTTGTGGTTTTGTTTTCTTGGATTTTACCTGTGCAATGGGTGTACCGAAGAATCCTGCTTCTTGGGACTACATGGGGTCTTGTTATATACTAAGTAATTTGGTTATCATTTTGTTGGTAGCTTGAATCTCTCCTCTTTATACATTGATTGGTAATCTTTATGTTGGCATCCTCTTGAGTTTCTTACTTATCAGAAGAATGTGCTGTTGTAGTCATTTCAAAACTGATGTAACCTGAACTGTGTATCTGTGGTTATTTGTTGCCAGTTGAGTCATGTTGAGGAGGAAATGCCACTTGCATGTAACTTTTAAGTGTCTGAGAGGACACAACTTTGGGTTTATTTGCTTTAAACTCAATCTGTCCTCATCCATTTGAAAATTCTTATTGATGTCAGATTGTCGGTTTGAAAATTCTTTACTAACCAGTTTCTTTACCTTCTTATTTCTACACGGGCTTTGGGGTTTTATGCTTTTGATTCCCATTCACATCGATCTGTTTTAAGATTCTTACTGATTTCAAATTGTTGGTCTCTCTGTTTATGGGGAATAATTTTTTCTCAATCAAGAGTGCCAAAACTGGATCTTATCAAATGTCTACTCTTTAGTTTCGTATGATTTTGGTTTGGAGTGACTGTCATACCCTTATTTTCTAGGCTCTGTATTTTTAGTGGGCATGCATAGACATATTCACATGGGAAGATCTAGTTAGTTCGTTAAGGAACTACTTGGTTTTCCTCCAACTTTCTTGGGCTTTGTTAATGATGCATAAGATACTGCTAGTTCAGAAAGCAGTGGTGTTCATCCCTCTTGTTGTATCTTATAACATAATATTCTGATACTTATAACATAAAGACCATGCAAATGCCCAGTCCAGCATTTGCATATTATAAAATAATAATAATAATAATAAAAATACTTATAAAAAAAATTAAAAATACTCATAAAAAAAAAAAAAAATTTATACTGGAGCCTCACAACTTATGATGCTGCATCCCTCTTCCTCTCCCATCCCAATGTTTGAACATCTTCTATAGCAGTTGAGGTTCTGTCATATATTAATATCTGCTGAAACATTGTACATTGCTGTTTGCCATTATAATGATGAAACAGAGCATTTTGATCCCAAATGAATCTTGAGCCACCCCAGTGTCCTTTTCAATACGCATAAGGCCTGGATTACACCTACACTTCAGCATAGTTAATACACTCTTTCTTTCTTCTTATCAATACATAACAACTGGTTGCCAAGAAAAATTTCTATATGAAGAAAAGTTTAGCAGGATGCCTTAAAATTATCTTTATATTATCCCATGAAAAAGGTATTATTTGAGTGATACCCTTCTCCACATTTAATGGTTGATACTTATAATGATTGAACAACCAATAAAAATAAATCTAATAATAGTTAAGTCTTATAGAAATTGTTGACTACATCATGGCTATGATGATTTGTCTTTGAAAATGAGAAGACTTCTTGAATCTTGATCGTACTTGAAACTGCTTTAACCTTTATGAGATTTGAAGTTCTGAAGGGTGTTAAATCTTATGTTTCAACACTACTACTTATCCGTTGACATATCCTCTACGCGGGATCAAGAAAAGAACCAAATATTACATAGAGGAGGCAGGATTGCAGAGGAAAACAGTTTTATATTTAATTGCATCAATGATTTCAAAACTAGAATCTTCGATTGATAGTTAACTATATTCATGATTCTTAAGAGAGTTCAATGACTTATTACCTTTCTTTGGGTGAAAACAAGTAGTTATAAGTCTTGGGTCTTAGCTAATGAGTACTACGAGACTAATATTTTCAACGAACTATGTCCTTTCTCCTCAAATCAGGAATGAAACGAGGTAAGATCTAAACAAGTTACTCAACAGAGAGATGATCAATGATTTGCGAATACTAACAAAACGCTTATTACAGCGTGTTGATGAAATGTCAAGAGCTTAGTGACCACCCCTAACATCTACTCGTCTTGATTTGAAATACTGTTTATGATGATGATGAATCTGAGGCGGCCGATATGGCAGCGATGATACCCAATTAAAAGTGGTATACATTGTTGTTGGAAATAGTTTCATTTTTGTCATGTTCCAGTGAACTATATTTATGTTTGTTATTGCTGCTTTTATAGTTTATGTAGTATTATGCTTTAACTTCACTTTCTAGGCAGCGGGTCTTATGTAATTTGAATATTATAATTGTATTGTTATGGATTTGTCTATTTGAATATATATCAATCTTACTTTTATGTTCTATTATAATTATAATCAGATGATGATTAAGTCAGTGCAAAAAAATATTATAACTATAGACAATTACCTCATAAAGCTACATACGGATTACTCTTGAGATTGGCAGAGTTGGGCGAGTGCCTTCTCACAGTGCACTCTTGGGGTGGAGAAGATTGGCGTGATTGCATGAATTACTAAATGGGCTAGTTGGGCCTTCAACCGCATGAGTTACTGAACATGTAAATTACCTACAAATTCTCGACAATATAATCCCATAAAAAATTGCTAAGGTATGCTTGGTGGGTAGGTTTTTCAGAAAAATCTGATGAGTGTCTACCATTCTAGATTAAAAAGTAATATGCGTACCTAATATTTCACTTTTTTGTAGATATTTTTTTATAAACCAGAAATATTAACTTCTGAAGCTAGTGATTAAGTAAAGGAGGAAATCAAGTATCATCAAGTACAGATTATACTCCATCTGAGTTTTCAAAATTAATTACATACAAAGTGTTTAATAGATGGCACATTCATTTAGTATAGTGATGTCTTTTGGGTGAAATAAAACTAGAAACAGCAGAGCTTAAAATGCGAATAGACCATGAACATACCAATGTGAAAATGAGGTTTGTGCTCTCATTTGATAAATCTATAGAAAATAATTTATTAAGAAAATGTTGTTTTCTCATTTTAGATCAAACCTTCACAAAACATAATTTCTAGAATAATAATGTTTTTGATGGATTTAACTTTAATGTGTAAGTCAAACATAAGGAGAATTTTATTTTTAACAGATTTGTTTAACATCCATACCATGTTGAGAATTTGATATTTTCTTTTAAGAAGAATTTGGTACCTATTAAAACACAATATTAGATTTGTCTTTTTACATTTCAAAAAAGAAAAAAACATTCTTTATCTTTTCGATTAAAAGCATTGGTGTCTTTGTACAAAAGTTTATTAAACTTCTCATAATATGGAGATTTCTTGGCATTGCTAAGATACAACTCTAAACTAAATTGAAAAGAAAAGATGTCTGAAAGTAGGGACTAATTAAGGAAAGAGTTAAAATAGAGATTGTAACTCAAAATCATTATTACGTTGATGGTAATATGAAATAAAATAATTAAAAAGGTAAATGGTATTTAACTTGTTCTTATCTTCTCATTCTCTATTCATGTTTCTGAGTTTTTTTCTTTTATGTTAAAATTTCATTCATTTTTAATTAAAGAAAGGGGTAATATTGAAGGTTGGAATTTCATTAATAATTAATATTTAATTATTTTCAAATATAACTGCTCTACAAACCTTTGGATATCTTCAGAATTTATCAGAATTTATATCATTATAATGCTATGTTTCACAACAAAACAGAAAAAAATAATATATATATACTGTATATATATATATATATATATATATATTTTTTTTCTAAAATTGTTAATAGGAGTTATCTTCATTAATAGATTATTGAATATTAAAAACAGGTATTTAAATTATTTAAACATCTGAAAAGAATTATTAATTCACCCAAATGCATTCCCATTTCTAATGGGCTTTGGATGCAGCAGGTCTAGGCTGAAACAATGGGCTAGAGCCCATCTCCCATTACCATGTGGATAGTTGTATGCCAGCCCAAGCATTACTGTTGTGATTGAACATCGGCCCAGACACCTTAATTTATACGTAGTAATTAAATCGAACTAAATGTCGTTTGTTCTACAAATTGATTTTAATTCTAGCCATAGTTGGCCAAGAGTAATACTAAATATTTAAGATTTAAAATGATAGGAGAATGATGCTGTATTAATATTTTAATATGGCCTGAAATTATCATTTCAATATATGTGAATAAAACTGTTATTCAATAAATTATACAGCTTTAATTCATCTTTAGAAAAATAATATATTATCGTAGTACAACACCCCCTTGCCTTATTGCTTTTATGGATATTTGCATCATTTCAGTATTGAATAGAAAAAAAATATAATAAATATACTTCAATCCATGTCGTCTAAAGAAAATCGTACTTGCATTTCTTTCACCAAAAAATATAATAGTGTCTTCTTTTAGAGTTACATTCAAAGTTCATATATGATAAGTGGTCGCAGCTTGGTTTGAGCAATAACTAAAAGAACATAAATCAACATGTTTAAACAATAACATCAAAATTAAGTCAACAATATTAAACCAATCAAGACCTTCTCTCTGTTACTGTATTCTGTAAGACTTCTCCATTCCCAAGTTGCCTGTGTTCTGTTTGCATCTGGGTGCCTGAAAGGAGTTTAAGAAAGCAGCTCACTGACTTTTAGCAGTAAGGAATTCCCGTGGGGTTAATGAAAATGGTGTAAAATCTTTATTTTGCAACATGACTTGAGTATTACCCATGATGATAAGTCTTAAAGCTAAGAGATTGTGATTTTTAATAATTGATATTTTTTAAGAATGAGCAATTTATAAAATGTCTAAATAAATATATAATTTATCGAATTTATAATCGATTTAAAATAAACGAAAGTGTAGCAATTCAGAAATTATAAGTTTGTCAGTTAATTTAAAATCAATTATCATTTAAGAATGAAGCAATTTATCGATTAAAAAAATTATAATCAATTTAAAGAATAATAAATTATCAGTGTCTAATAAATCTGTTATGAGGTTATAATGATTTTAAAGGAATAGTAATTTATCCAATTTATCCAATTTAAATTTAAAAAATCAATTGTCAATTTAAGAATGACATTTATATTAAGTATAATCAAAGATTTAAAAAGAATAAACAACAATTTATCAAATATATAAATAAATCTATCAATTATAAGAATTTATAATCAAATTTAAATTAACTTCATTTATAAGTAAAGTGCTCTAATTATCATTGTCCAATTTTAATTTAAAATCAAATTTTCAATTAAGAATAACATTTATCAATTATACAAAATAAATAAAATTGCCTTAATTAAAACAAATAAATTTGTCATAAAGTATAAACAATTTATAAATTCTATTACAGAATTCTAAATTATACACAAAATGAATAAGGAATGGATGTCTATTAAAGAATTATAATGCCTGCACTCTTCCCCCTAAATAAAAGCATTAACTTTTAAACACTTTACTGAATCATTGTTCTTCCCTCTTGTTATCTCAGCTTTTCTATGACTTCTGTATTACAAATATGGAGACCTCTGTTTCCAGTTAACAACAAAGATAGGGTTAAAGAAGTCAGAGTTTTCAATATCAAAGACAGAGGATTCAAAGGAAGCTGATCTGTGAATGATTTAGTCCCTCTTTTACTTTAGCCTACGCTCTTGCTATCTAAATTTGGATTCACTCTCCTTATTGAGCTAGTTAAAAGACATTAACCTTTGATAATTTGTTACAAACCTCTTAATTCTGCTCCAAGGATTATGTATGAAACTCTCTTATTTTCTTGGGGATAGCCTTTGCTTCACCGATAAACAGTTAAAGCACGATTTTTGTGGTTGGTACCGTTTATCAGGATGTGCTTGATATAAGCTCCAAGATTCAGATTTTCTTATAGAATCTAAGGCGCTGAAGGGGTTTAAAAAGCAAAGCTCATTAGCTTACAACAGTAAGAATTAAACTCACACATATGAAAGAACAACATATGATAATATTCTTTCTCCCAAATGGATATTGTTTATAACCTCATTCACTGGACTCAAAAATAAAACCATATTCAAATACTGGTTCTTGATGACAAAAGGAAACAAATGACCTTCAATGAAGTGTAACCAATCAATCAGTACCTAATGTCAATAAACTACTAACTAGAGTTTGCCAGATTCTCGAGCCATTCGAAATAAAATGGATCAAGTGTCTATTTCACTAACTCAGTTTTTCTCAGATATCATAAGTTAACACTAATAGGGCTAAAGTATCTACCTCGACTAGGGGCACAAATTCAAAACATATAATCAAGAATACTCATTTCATAAAACAATACTAAATGTCTAATAAAGCACATTTACAAAATTCATAATATATAATCCAATACAGTATTCATAAACAAATATTGATCAAGTAGTAAGCTGTTTCCTACCCTTTAAAAATAACATTTCATAAAAACATTTGAGGTGTAGACCCTTGCAGGTACAAGTTGAACTAAACAAAGAAGTTGATTAAAGCCTAGGATTACACAAAAAATAAAATAAGAACATTATTAATCTGCCAGCAAGACCTAAGTTCAAAGTACAGTTGCTCCCAGCTCAAAGGGGAGAAGAAGAAGGGATCTAAGGTTAGAATTTCAGTGAGGACAAATTTATTAAGAATAATTACTATATGTAATGTAAAGGAATATATATAAAAAAGAAGTACTATTAATATAATCCTATTTCTGACACTTAATCCCACATATCTAATACTAACATTTCTAATTAAAGTTCAAATTTGATACTTAATCTTCAGTGATACTAGATATTTATGTTTTTTGGTTAGGGACTCTCAAAAAACTTTATCGTTTAGCAGGTTGAGAGAACAGGTAGTATATAGTGACGAAATTCTCCTAACAGCAAATATGGGATATGACATATAGGTGAAATTATCATTTTTTACAAAACATACTATTCACGTAGAGATTTGCATAAACAGCTAGAAAGAATTTAAAAACCAAATTATTATAATTGTGAAATCCAAATTATATGAAAATAACCAAAATTAATAGACAATGAATTAGAGTGATAATAATCATGGAAAGCTATGTGAGGAAAATACAAAAAGGAATTAAATAGGGAGGAAAAAGTGAAGAAAAGGAAAAATAAGATTTTAGTTAAATCTCCTCTTAATACTTGTATTCCTACTTCACATTAATAATTTTATTTATTTAAACTTTCAGTGATATAAACTAAAATAATTTATATTGACTTAAAGAATAAGGGTCGTACAATCACAACTTTAAGAAACTGAAAGAAAGAAAAAGATGTTTCTTTTTATTTTGATTGTAGTTTCCATTTCCTGGAATTGAGACTTAAATTCGTTCACTGCAGGCCACTAACTTTGAACATTCTTAACTTTTATCACATGATTCGTCCATCTACAACAGCTCTAAGTTATAACTAGTTTATTAAATAGGAAATGAGAAATTTGACTACAGACAAGTGACTCCCTCCCATAGCTATTAGAAAGCTAATAACAAATGTCATTAAACATAAGGTAATGGCGGGGTGGGTTTCAGTACAGGCAAATTACATATTTTCTTGAATTTCCATATTTGTGTCTCTCTCTGTGCAGATACACAAACATGTTTCATCTACCAGCTTTCCAAAAGAGAGAGCTTGATTCTAAAATATACAGAGGGTATCAGAGACAAACAAAGACAAACAATCCTTCATGTTGTGGAAAGACACTTTTAATTCTTGTGAGGGAAGAGTACCCCATGGCTGAAGCCATGACTTTTTGCTGCATGCACTCACCACCTGACAGCGGCTGCAAGTTTTAACTCGAGCCATTTCTCACAATCTGATCACTGTTTCAAACATATAGGATAACATATGTGATCCAATGTTTCATTGATGAGTTTAATTCTCCATTGTCAGATATAACACCTCATGTAGTTTGCAGAAACAAGAATCTTCACTTTATTAACTTCTCGGTTTCAAAATCCTCGTCGAATCTACAAACCCATTCTTTTTGTCAAAAATGTTCCTACCCTTTCATTATACACACAGTTGTAGAGTTGTCTTCTCCCTCCATAATCCCATGGAGGCTCAGAGTGAGCTATTATATATATTGTGAAGGGAGGAGGAAGAAGGCTTTTGTCGATCTCAAGGCAGGAACCAGGTTTTGTGCCCGGTTGACTTGCTTAGCATCAAGAGAAAATATCAATGTCTGATAATTAAATTTTATGCATATTGATCCTAGGCCTTTGCTATTTTGTGTATATCTTCAGGCTAGCCATTGTCTGGACTCTCAGCAGTGAAACACCTGCTCCCAATTTGCTAGATATTTGCAGAGGATTTTGGAGCTCGTTCCTCCCATTTCTTCTGCACCCAGCCGTAAGGCAACTTTTTGTTTTTGTTTTTGTTTTGAAAAGAATATTGTGATTCGAGATTAATCGATTGAGTATAGAATCAAAAAGTAGTAACAAGTTTAAGATGATCGGCGTTTGCGTGTGTGGCGGTCTGGCCAAAATCTGGCGGATCTTATCGTTTTTGAGGCGGGACCTTCACGGCTTCAACGATGTTTGTAGGTTCAGAGTGGTCGTAATTATCTAGTGTCCAGTTCTCATATCAGTGTGGATGTGACGAAACATCTCTTCGTGTAATCCTCGTTGTATCTACAGCTGGCGTTTGCTGATCGATGAACAGTGCTGCCTGCGAGATTCGAATTAGACAGGCAAAACGTGGCGGGGTTGGGATGAGCCATAAATCAGATCTGTGTTTTGGCGTGTATGATGTTATCGACTTGGCAAAGGCCTCACGGCTTTAGAGCAGACCTCACGGGTTGAAATGAGGGCACATCTTTATCTAGTGTAAAGTTTCTTCTATGATGGGATGTATTATAGCCTCTAACGTTTGAGTAATCAAATCTTGCGAAATATCCAAGATTTTCTCACCTGTCTGACGTTTTTGGCGGAGCAGATTTGATGAATAGCTGTTCAAGTGGCTGTATACCAAAGTGCAAGCGCAGCTTCATCAAAGCTTGGCGATCATTGATGGCCCATTTGGCAAGAACAGATGAGTTGTGATAAGCAGCGTGAAGTAACTAAGTTGGCAGCCGCGAAAGAGAAGGAAAACGGTGAAACGTTACGAAATGCTCTTTGAAAAGAAAAGCGATTGAAAAATGGAGTGGAATAATATGGATTTTGGAAGTAAAATGATGAAAAATCACTGATGTAAACACTTCTAACAGAGCAAAACGAAAGCAAAGGGCCAATTGTTTGGGAAGACTCTCTCAAACTGAGACAACAATCATTAGAAACATATGTGTTTTCTTAAAACAATAAAATGAATCAATAATACAGCCAAATTTGATTAGTTTGAGAAATTCTGTACCTAATGCTAGAAACATGGGCCATTACTATTTATCTCGACCCAAAAACAAGTATAAATACAGCATTTCGATAATACAGTGCCAATAATTGAAGTTTCTTCTACAACTCATGCTCTCCAGCTAATTCTTTCTTTTGAAGAACTTAAAAATAATGATCACATTCGATCTCTAATATATAGGTTGTCTATATTTATTACTTTCTAAAATACCATTAAGTAAACGAAAAATGTATTTTTGACAAATAAAATATTGTCCTACTTATTTTATTAAAGAAAAAAAAGAAAAAGAAAAAGAAATTTCATAGGATTTGAAAGACAGATCCGGAAAAATAACCACAATAATCATCAAATCTTTACCACGAGTTGAATATGCAGAGATGAAGGGCCTCCTTAGTCCTTTTCAGCTATGTGAACGAGTCTGATCAAACTCTCTAGCAGCCCAATTTAAAAAGTAGTAGGGTATGGCCTCCCTTGATGATATATCCATACAAACTGAATTTTCCCTAGCTAGTGTGGACGTAATAATAATTTAATGTCTCTCTCCTCAATCATCATTTGAGGCTTGTAATAAATTTTACTGATTTGTTAAATAGGCCAACACAGCAGGAAGTATTTTATAGTGCAAAACTGAGTGATGCAGATCGGCTATCAAAACTTAAATTATTTACTCAAGGGGCATCTTACTATAAATAAAATAGATAAATATATTAGACCTAAAAATTCCTTTTAAGAGAAATTGGTTTAAATTTGAAAATTTTCTATTTCGGATAAAAATATCCTTAAAAGTACAATGATAAAACCCGACATGATAACTAAATCCTTACAATCATTTTGTGTCATCCCCGTAAATAAGTTTACAACTAAATCCTCAAGGGCATTTTTGTTTGAAAATATATATTTTTGTTTTTGTATTTGAATATTTAAGATAAAAATGCAAAGATAAAACCCTCGCATGATAACTAAATTATTATGATCATTTTGTCTCATTCCCATACTGTAAATAAATCTTTATGGTATTGTTATCCGAAATTCATATTTGCATTGTTCGATTTTAAAATTACGCTTTTGTAATTGGGATTTGTCATTTTAAACTATTATCCCTTTTTTTTTTTTTAATTCAAAGTTGAACACATCTTGTAACCCCTTCCCACCCCTTTATATATATACACAATAAAGAAAAACTAGTTAATTTGAATGATTTTTTATATTAATGTTCGTTAGTTAATGAGATAAAGAAAGGAGAGAAAAAGTGTTTGGAAGACAAGAAAGAGGAGCTATCCAAAGTTTATTAACGGAGCTTATTGTACAATATTGTCATTAAAGTCATTGTCATTTAGGTACTTAAATAAATAATTGATAATTACATAGGAATTAAGATTTTTGAACTTTATCCTTTCAAAAAAAGAAGAAATTTTTTTTAATTATATTTGTTTGTCAATAAAATTTTAATGATTAATGTATCATGCAGCATTAGATCTCTTTACCTATATCATATATTGAAATGGTAAATGAATTGTCAACTGTAACTTCTTTTTAACAATGTGATGGTGTGTCTGCTTCATCATATTTGTTCATCTACTCAGTTACAATATTGTTTTGTATTTATTTACTTATTTATATATTATGGGAATGGTTCTCCAATCTCTCCAAATGTATTAGTGGGCTAATTGAAATAGTTCGCTTTTTAATTCATTCAATCTTTATAACTTAATAATAATAATAAAAAAAGAAGCTTAATCTTCAAAACCTATGAATGATAAGAGGCTCATCCATCAAATTAAGTGTTGCTTCATCGACTCATCATGTCTAGCTAAACAAATAGAATTAAGAATTGGTTTGAACTAGATTCAAGAATTTTTGCCATCAACAACACAAATATGGTAAGAGGACAAAACAAAATAGCATATGAAAAGAAAAAGAAAAAGTACAGAAATGGAGTTGAGAAATAATAAACAAATATTGTAAATGGACAAAAATAAAAACTCCCAGCAATGCGTGTATAAGAGGACAAATGCATTTTAAAGATAATTCTTCACTTTGAAAAAGAAAAATATAAAAATAATAAAATTGTCAAATGTTTCGTGAAGCATTTAAAAAATTTCAGATCTCTATTTAATAAACGAATTAACGCTGGATCTGTCTTCACGAAAATCTGCTACCTTAAACATTTCGCTTTAATTCCGGCATACGGATTGTAAGTGATTTCCTTCGCGGATGGTTATTCAATGACCTGCACTAGACACGGTAACTTAGCTAAGAATAACTCAAGCTAAGCTCATTTAAAATAAATCAACTTGAACTGATCGAAAATAAATCATTTCTGCAGAGAATCCGATCCGAAATGAGACATGACATCGTTAAGACCATGGAGAGCCACTTATCCAACTTAAATTGCTAGAACAAAAAGAAAGAGTAAGGGGAAGAAATAAAAGAGAAAAACGACATAGAGATAGAGAGAAACAGAGAGAGAGAGTTGAGAGGAAGAGAGAGGAGACGAGATAGTTCTCACCTTCCTCTCTAATGAGCAAACCTGAGATCAAATAGTCGTCGGAGGACCAAGAACTAAAGTCAGAGTACTCAGCGAGGGCTACGCATGGACACCGAAAACTCCAAGTTTCACTGAGGTTTTGCGCGGGAGGTTCGTGAAGTCGAAAGCTTCGGGTTCAGGAAGTGTTTGCGGGACTTCCTCGAGGCGTTGCTCATACTCTAAGAGGTAGGATTCTTCCTTAATACTTCGATGACATTTTCCATTCTGCGCTTATTCGCTGAGCTTCTTTTAACACGCTCTAAGGATCGTTCATTTTTTTTCGCCTAAGGGGCCGTTTGACAAATTAATGAGTTATGAGAATAGTGTCATGTTTTGACCCTATATGATGTCCAAGCTAGGCTGATTTTAGGTTATAAAAGGAGAATTTGACTAGTATCGTATCCCATCTAAGAACTGACGTTAGCTAATCACCCAAATCGGACATCTATAACTTAAGTTATGGTCCGTTTTCCCGATTGCCCTAAGTCGCCTCTGTTTTATTTCAACTCATCATCCTGTGTTTTTGGGACTGATTTTCGGATGGGAAAAAGTGAGAATTTGGACTAGAATCCTTCAAGGAACTTGTAGCTATATCTGAGAACTTGATTTTAGGATTTTGAATCACCCAAATCAGACCTCTATAACTCAAGTTATGGTCCATTTTTCAGGACTGCTACAACTTAGGCTGTTTAATGATTTGTGTCCAAATTTTTGCCACAATTAGTATATGATTGTAGTATATTATTGCTTGAATTGAGTGATATACTTGGTTGAAATTGTGTGTTCTAATGGTTTGGCTTGTGATGTGCTTGTATGAATAAGGTCATTACATGACTTATTGTAAGCTAGTTGTAGACATGTCTTGTCATAATTCAGCCTTGAGGTTGATGAATGTCGCTACTCGAGTAGTAGTGACTTGTGATGTCAATGTATGTGTGTATTGATATGATGACGTGAATTGTATAATATATTTGGAATTTGTATGCTTTTTGATATAAATGTCCAAATGATGCATGGGTAATTATGTATAAGTAGGCATGCACATATAGCACTCATCATATATGTAGCATGGTATGAATGAGCAATGGCATGATTACATTACATTATGCACTAGGACATCATATGACGTGGGTGTGAGTGTATGGTAGAGATCGACACTGTGTTTGGTGTTCGATGGTATGTCGGGTACACAAATGCTTGACATCGTGTTTCGTGTTCGGGCGGTGGGCTTGGTAACATGATAACGCCCAAAATGAGTCTCACGATTTTAAAATGAAAATATGTGTGTTGGGCATAGCAAGCCTGGGGTAGATCCCCAGGTGAAAGACCCAGACAGGTTAGACATGATCACCAGCGGTGAAAGCCTGTTAAAAATGTCGAAAAGGCGCTTGGTGTCCTATGGTGTAAACCCGGAAATCAATGGCCCACAAATGCATAAACACACTGAATCTTAGGGGAAATGCAGTTGATATCGATTAAACTGGTCCAATGGATTTAATTTATAAACAAAGCTTTGTTTTGGAAAAATGGCCATTGATGAAACATAATGATTCGCTCGGGTTTTTCACACTTGTTGCTGCATGTGTGAGGAGTCCGTGAGGACCCTGACATGGGATAGGTGAGTCACATTCTCATCCATGACACGTAGACATTTGGAGAGGAATCATGTTTTTACTTGAATTGTGGTGTGCCATTACATGTACACTTAGGTGGGAATAGCCCTCAGAGGAGGCATTCTCTATCGGGCATTACTAATTGCCAGTGGGACCCCTTTCGTGCAATGGAGGTGCAGGAGCAACCAACTCGAGGCCGTGATTTTGAAGGAAGTCAGGATGTGGCTTTGATAAATATTTTTGTAAACTATATTAGAACAAGCTAGTTTTAATATATGTTATGTATAAGAGTGTTGTAATAAACTCTTATGGATTATTGTGATATAGTTGTATATTGGAGATATGGATGATGGGACTCGTGGTGGTCGCCATTACATCCGTTGAGACCCCAGATGAGTTATGGTTATACTAATATACTGTGTTGTATATTGGGTAGAGCTCCTCAAACAAAGGTGACTCTTCCCGGTTTTTATGAAAATACAGATCTCGACAAATGGGACACAATAGTGTGGTATCGGGTCACCCGAAATCCATAGGAATTTCGTGGGTTGACGAGTTGTCAACGGGACTCCCAAGTTTTGGGGCATCACAAATCCTCATTGAGAATACCCTTTCATTCTTGTGAGGAAAGAGTACCTATCATTTGAACTCATTGATATTTTGAGTGTAGTAGTAACTACGATCTTACTCACTTGCACCACTCATCAGTAGTTATTTTAACTTGAGCCATGTCTCTTTGTCGCTATTCCAAATAACATCTAGTACCCTCCGACCTTTTGCTAGACACCACTCACCAATTTTGAAAGAATTGAGCTAAAGAGAGAAAAATTAGGGAGATCTAAGCACAACGCACAATTGAATGTGAAAACATACAAGGGGTTCGTTATTTAACAAACAGAAATAGGAGGGAAATTCTGTTATGGGGAGTTCGTTATTTAAAGAACAGTAAAGAACGGAAAGTTTGGAGGGAAAGTTTAAAGAAAGTCTAATATACTGTTATACGAAACAACCAACATAACTTAAGTGAGTGGGGTGGCAAAAATGCTCGGCGTGCTCTCAGATGATGATTTCACTTCAAGTACCGAGGGCAAAGTAGAAACTGAGCCCAAAGGCGATAAGTGACGGTTTGTCCAAGTGTTAAAACAAGAAAACAAGAATGGGCAACAAGAAAGAAAAGATGAACACATAAATGTAAATAAAAACCTTAAATAGGGAAAATCACTTTAATATATGAGGTGAAAGTCTACTATTCTAAACAAGTAAAGTTCAAAGTGACCACTAATTTTATAGAACCCCAACCCTAAAAATAAATAACATATTTATAGTATCAAATCTAAGTAGGCCCATGGCCGCACAACCCGTGCACCGAACCTTACACTCGAATCCAAAAAATCCACAATATCGCACCAAGAAACATTTCGTGCCTGATATGATGGGAATTGAGGTCACCAAACTATAACAATAAGAAAATATTTGTTATCATGCAATCCACTTCTTAGATGAATTTGCAATTTGTCCAGATAAGTCAGCAAGTGAAAATATTTAGTTTTGGAATTGTTTCATATCCGAGTCTCCCATTTTCATCCTCATCTATCAAATCAAGTCTTTCACATTCTGTAATTACTAAAGTCTCAAACACAGGTAAGTGTTTCACAATTAGTGGCAAAGACACCAAATTTGGAGAATTCATAATCACAATATATAATTAGTATGCACTATAAGAATTTAACCATTTACCAACGAAATTTACATATTAAAACAATTTTGTAGGTAAAAACATGGGTTTATTTATTACAATTACTAACAAAATTTGGGGAATTAATTTTCAACACCACCTACTAATATTTACTATAAACTATTCAGTCAAGAATACAACACCAATTTTTGACGTTAAGATAGTACCCATTTACTTACCTACACTTACCTACTAAAATTCTGACATTTAAAATTTATTTAGTTATAAATACGCAGTAATTTTGGCGCAACTTATTTACAAAACTATTCAAGTAAATAATAAATTAGTGATGACTTTACCTATACTACAAGAATTTGACGCTTTACCTATTGAAACAATTTTGTAGGTAAAAACAACCATATTAGTGACTCCGATTTTGTTGTCGAGTAAATTGAAAAATATTTATTTTTATTATCATAATATTCACCGACCGTATGTTTTTGTAGATAAACAGACATATTTTTAAATTAATTTTCATTAATTAGTTACCTAAAAAACTTAGTTTTTTTCTCTCTTTTATTTTTCATATATATTTATTTTTTTCATTAGCGTTTCCACTTTGCTCCATTTGGATTTCGGACTCGACACCGTTATTTCAAATATAATTAACCAAAGAATAGGATTCAAATATGTCCCCTTCTCCACTTCTCACTCAGATTCTTTTATTTTTATTTTACTTTTTCTTCAAGCCTCAAATAACGGCTAAATGCCCCATGAAAATCCCAAATTACTATATCTATCCTTTTCTCCTCCATTAACTCCATCGAAGCACGCTTGTTTCTTGCCTCACTCCACACAAACTCACCCAGTTTTGGATCTGAGTACGAACTACAATCTCATTGTCGAAGAGGTTTTCAAAGTTTTAGAGGCCGGAGAGCCGGAATGATCAAAGCCCTAACTATAGGTTTTCTTTTGTTTTTGATTTTTTAATTTGAGTTTGAATTTGATTTTGTTTCTAGAATGGTTTTGTTTTGAGTGTTTTTGTTTTGGTCTTTCTTGCTAATCGCAAGTGCATGGGTCGCACAAATAATAGAGTGACTTTATTTTAAAACCAAGTATTGATCCCACGAGGAAGGTGGTTTTAGTGAGGATTAAGTACCTCAACTACTAAAGTCGTTCACTATTTGAGTGACTCAATGATTTGGTGAAATTGTCAAAATACTAAAAACTAAACTAAACCAAAATGGTGGTTGATTTGTGAAAACTGGATTAAATTGACTAAAACCGGGAGAAAACTACTTATAGAGGGATTAGGGTTGGTTATCGTCATTGATGTCAAATGATTCATTCCAGTATAAGGTCTTGATGAATGAGTTGTAACTTGAATTCGTTCGAGGACAAGGTACAAGGATCCTACTTTCTGTGTTCTGTATTTTCTCAGACTATCCACCTATTCACAAAGATTATTCTAGGCTTGATAAGGCTATTAATTTTCAAAGACATTTTTCCTGAGCTTTATTGGTCACGCTACATCTCAGACTGAGCTATCTCAACTAAGTTCGATTGGTCACACCACGCTTTCTACTTGCAACTCACTTAATACATTTAGTGTCCCCTCCTAGCGAAATCCGCTTAATACTAGACCTTTCTAATTCCCTAAGCCTCACCAAGCACCGAATCCCGACACTGATTCACGCCTAAGAGAATAAACCAGATTTTGTGGGCTTAATCCAAGTGTCACCAAGGATACCCTAGTAAAGGATTGAAGATCTCGATTCTCCCCGTACATCAATTAACCGAAACCATATTAATCCAAGTATTAACACCAACATAACAAATCAAGTACATAAAACATCAAACCAAACTAAAGATTAAAATGAATCTAATATCAAATCTGGAGAATCAACCTTATGAAATGTTTAGTCTAAGTATTTCAATCCATTTGAAACCTACAAATTTATGCTAACAACCAACACAAAATTGCAAAACATGATGAAGGAGAAAAGATAAAATACAAACAGATGTTAAGTCGCAAATATCTTCAATCCCAAGCTCTGTTTAAAATATACACTCCACAAGGTTGTGCTTCACAACAATAATCAATTACAAACCAAAGTTCAAATAACCTAAATCTTAATAAATCTAAAGAAACCTAACTTAAAATGGAACAAAACTTCAAGGAGAAGAAACCCTACAAGAGAGCCTCCTTCTTAAAAAGTTCTGACCTTAGAAATGAGTGAAAAAGATCCTTAAATACACCTTGAAAATGGGTGACAAACAAGCCCAAAATGAAAGTAATTTGGGCCAAAACGTCAGGTGGTCGCGACCATGTCCGGCCAGGGTCGCGACCTAGCGAATGTAGTATCTTCGTTGTTATATATTTGGTTATGGTTGTGACACACAGATCTCTATCATGTTAGCTATTGAGTCAGGAAGAAATCACGCAAATGAAGCCGAATCGTACGTTTAAATACATAATGTATGATAGATATATTCACTCACCCATTACTAACTCCGTAGTAGTGCGTAAAATTTAGTCCACAGACTTTCCAAGTTATTCTCCTTCTACGTAGATAGACCATGTGGGCGCACTCGATCACAAAAGAAACTAGATCTAAACACTCCGAAACCTTTCGGTTCGTTTCTCTCAAGGTGTTTTCATAAACCCGAGGCTAATAAACTTCTTTAAACTCCGGGATAGCGTGTATTTATGTACTGCAACCCTAACCCATTAGGGTTTTATAACACCTGCTTTATAACACCTTGCCCAATAAAATGGCTCCATCTTGTATCTTAATAATCAAGAATGTCTGGTATCTAATGAGCTACTGGGGGATCCTATGGCCCATTATTAATTAAGGCCTTGATCAACGTCTAGATTGCTTCGGAGCATAACTAACAATCTCCCACTGGTCAAGCAAGTCTCGGGACCGTAATTCTATCCGGGCTACTCCACTAAAAACCCGTATGTGAATTCCAAATTAATAATGTTTTATATTAAATGTATTTTCTTGTAAAATATCAGCCAATTAATTGATGATTTTTTCAGAAATCAACTAATTATTTTATTCTTGACTTATCGCTTTCTAATCTGATCCCATGCACCGCGCTGACTTTCACATCCGAGTACCAAAACATGTCAAGAGGATATTACACAAATTCCATTTTGTATATTTCATAAAATACTTGATAATCAAAAATAGCTATAATTCCCAAATTATCATATATTGGTCGCTTAAAATAGGCCTCACTTATTGATAAACTCAAAGAACCATAGTAACTTAATTATCTATTTATAATATACTGGATTAAGAAAAATAACATATCTAATATCGCTCGAGATTTAAATCCTTTCACGTAAATTCTATCTCGATTAAATCTCTTCGATCCTCTCAGAATGACCATAATTCATTCCAATATTTTATAATAACCAAGACTGATCATTTCATAAAATATTGCACTCTAAATAAAGTGCCCAACTTTATTTAATAACTGTGAGACAATTCATTAATTATGAGAACCTGTGATCATGTCTTCAATGACGTATCCATATGATCATATACTACATAATTAATCCGACTCATAAAATATAATGTGCAAAAATCGCATTTTATTATATCGTAAAAATGAAATTACAACTTGTCTTGCTCCTGTACACAAATGTAACCAACTCCCACTCATCTAAAGTAAGCCCCGGGACCCTCTAAGACCCATACAATTTACATACTTCTCAAACACACGTCGTGGAAGACTTAGTAAAAAGGGTTTGCTAGGTTCTCCTCGCATTCTATTTTTAGTAACCAATTATTCCTCTATCAATGAAATCAATCATCAAGTGGTACTTTCTTAATATGTGTTTCGCTTTGGTGAGACCTTGGTCTTGACTCCGTGTTACGCCCCATCAGCATCGCGCAAAGCGGTAACAGCCGATATGCATTTCCGTATCATACGGGGCATCCAAAAGGAAATTTGGGTTCATACAACTTCCTTCAGTAGCCTTCGTGATGCAAATTATTATCTAAACTTCAGCTAGGAGTCGTAAGAAACATGCAAGTCTCAGTTAACACTTCTCCAACAAATACCTCCATTTGGGGGTAAACACATCCTCGCTGTTGATTTACTGAGTCAATATCCTGGAAACTGAAACCGTATAACCGCGTCAAGACTCCCACCGGAATACACCAAGATATAATCTCGCCTTTTAAATACTTGAGTATATGTTTCATCATCATTCAAAGGTTCTAATTCCTGGATCTCACTGCACCGGGCTTACTACTCCCCACCGCATAGCAGAGATCCGGCCCGGCATATAGCATAGCATACATGAGACTACCAACGTACCAATAAAGGTTTTTTTACTCATGAGTTCTTTCTTCGTAGTTTTGGTGATTGCTCCTTAGAAAGATGAATTCCATGTCCGGCGGTAGAAGTCCCCTTTAGAATTTTCCATGCCAAACCTCGGTCACTATTTTATCAACGTAGGAGGTTTGGGATAAAGCTAACACCTTATTCCTTCTCTGGGCCTCTGAAAGCTTGGATTCCTAGAATATAGTTAGCTTCACCTAGTCCTTCATATCAAACTGCTTCGTGTAACCCTTTACGCCTGATGTCACTTTCATTAATCGTTTCCAATTAATGTAATATCATCTACGTAAAGTACCAAAAGACTACCACTATTCCTAGAATTTTCTTATACACACATGGTTCATCAAGACTTTCTCAAATCCATAATTTGATAACTCGATCAAACCTCGACGTCTACGACCGGATGCTTGCTTAAGCCCATAAATAGACCTATGCAACTTGCAAACCTCATGTTCTCGACCTAAGGCTATGAACTCCTGCCATTTGATATAGGATATTCTTCCGCCCATTTAGAAAGCCAAGCGACATCCATTTGCCAAATTCGTAATCGAGCTGTCGCATGTAAAATAAGATAATCCTGGCACATATACAAGCATGGCTAACAAGAAAAAGTTTCACTACAATCTATAATTCTTCGCGTAAATCCTTGCTACCAATCTAGCTTTGAAGGTTTCAACCTTCCCATCTGGTCCTCTCTTTCTCTTGTAGATCCACTTACACCCAATTGTTTTACCCCTTTAGGTGCTTCTATATAGACTCAAACCTGAAAGCTGGGGAACCTGCAGATTCCATCTCACATTCATTGCCTTTTTCCACTCAAGACATCAACATCCTCCACGTCCTTCGTATGTGTGGTCGTCATCAGGATTATCCAAACGACTGATAAGTCTCTCCAACAAGCATACCTTGCGTGTTTACGTATCATTCTCCCACTACGAGTTTGTTGCATCAAGGTTGTACATGTACGTAAGGATCCAAGTTTCATACTGTGGATTACCAATCTCTTCATTATGTTCTTGTTCTCGAGTTTCTTGAATTGGTCCAGTTGTTTCGTGGTTTGTTCACCTTCTTGATACATTTTGTACATTTTCCCCTCTTGAACATTAACAGGAAACATATGGAAAAATAGGAGCCTGTGGGAGGATCTCAACTGAGTCAAGCTTCAAGCAAACCACTTACTCTTAGGTTTAAAATTGTTCATATAATCCTCTTCAAGAAAGTGGCATGAGTACTACTATCACCTTCTTTCCTTCGATTATAGAATATTCCACCTCTCGGCTCCCTTAGGGTACCCAATAAACATACACATTTGCTCGAGATTCCAACTTTTGTTGTTTCACCAAGACGCAGCCGAGCACCCCAAATCCTAATATGGTTCAAGCCGGATTACGCCTTTCCATAATTTTGCGGTGTCTTTGAACTAATTTAGATGGAACTAAATTTAGTATGTATGCAAATGCTTAAGGCATATCCCCATAACGATCTGTAATGATGAATAATCGAGCATCGACCACCATATCTAAAAAGGGTTATATTTCCTTTCAGAGACTCCATTTTGCTGAGGCGTTCCAGGAGATGATAATTGGAGATATTATCCCCCCGAGCCAAGTAAGACTTGAACTCTCCGTGACAAGTATTCACCGCCTTGCCGACTAAGCCGCTGAGATACGCCACACCTGTAATCTGCTTTTCTTCGCTCAAATTTTACTCGAAATTTATCAAAAGCTTCAGACTTATGGCACATTAGGTAAACATAACCATATCTTGAGTAGTCATCAGTAAATGTGATGAAATACTCATACCCGCCTCGGGCTTGAACGCTCATTGGTCCACATACATCAGTGTGTACCAATTCCAACCAGAGGCACTACTGGCCTTGAAGGGCCTTTGGCTTTTACCTTCTAAACATGATTCACATACTGGTATAGGTTCAAAGATCATGGAATTTTAAAATTCCACTTTAACTAAACCATGAATTCTACTAGAATTAATATGACACAATCAGAAATGCCACATATAGGTTTCATTTGAAACCTTCCTTTTCTTAGATAAAGGAAATTGCTCATCATCGTATTTCTAATAGCATTACTACTATAGGACATAGGAGTTAAAAATATAAACCATTTATCAATAACTGGGAACAAATAAAAGCGCGACATTTTTATTGAAATCGAGGAATTAAATCGCACCAAGTTAAAACCATGTTCAACTAAACAACTACCAGAAACCAAATTCCTCTTAAATCCGAACAACAAATAAATAAATTGATAAACATAAAAGTCTTATTATTAAAACATAACTCCACTAGTCCTAACGCCATTACAGAGACATATTCCCCGCTTCCCAACTTCAAGCTTCTTTGTCCTTTTACTGAGTAGCCGCTTTGTTTGAACCATCGCAAAGAGTAACAACAAGCATGGTTAGTGGCTCTCGAATCAATGATCCATTTATCATTGTAATTCTCCACTAAACAAGTTTTTCCTCAACAACATTTATACTACCCATACCTAGTTCGGGGCAATCCTTTTCCAAGGATCTTTCAGCCTCGCATTTCAGCTAATTTGCCTTTCTAGCTTCTTCATTGCAGCTTGGTTTGAAAGTCGACCTGCTTCCTTCGCTTTGTTCTTCTTTCCGTCCTTAGGTTTCCTAGTTTTGAAGAACTTTTCAGCATGATAAGCACTTCTTGCTTCACGAGAGACCTTTCGCACTCTCAAGCTCGTGCATAAGTTCACAGGAGTAAAATCCCGCTTTGTCATATTATAATTCAATTTGAACTCGACTCAAAGTACAGATTCTAGGATCAAGTCAATCTTCATCTCTTGATCCAAATTAGCCCCCATCACCTCCTAGCATCGATGTGCCCCATCATTTGGGGACAATGGTCCCGCACATTTCTCCACATGTCGAGTGTTCATTAGTGCCCCATGGCTAAGCTTATTCAAGAAGATCGCTACTTTTAAAGAAACATCCCATCTAGAGTCTCAATTATTTCTAATACACTCTCCAGACATTAATTTGCTGCAGACGCTCAACGCCAAGAATAATATAACAAATGAAATAAGTCAGATTTGCCCGTCATTAATCCGCAAATTGCTTCTTAGTTTCCTCAAGCATTAGCAAGGCTCCCGGGTTTCTGAGTTGTTGTAATGAATTCTTATTCTCTCAAAATCAAGGACAATGAAAAGATTGGTTTCATAGGTCGTGAGTTATTTCCATCCAATGGTTTTAATTAAAATGTAGCTAGAGGATTTAAATGATGTCATTTTCTGAAATTTAAAAAAACACATATATTAACACGTAATCTACACAACAAACATACAAATATGTAGATCCCTTAAACTACTTATTATTAATGTTTATTGCAACAATAATTTAGTTTCCATTACAAATACTTACGCCAAGCAAGACATTTGTAATAAACTAAACTTTGAACATGGTAAGAGGGCCAAGAATATACGCTCAAAACCGTTATAAACGTGTAATCGAATAATCTGCTCATATAATAAATTGTATTTATTATAAATAACTGCTCATATAATAAATTATATTTATTATAAATAACCTTATAATAAATTATATTTATTATAAATAACCTGCTCATATAATAAATTTATTTATTATAATTTACCCACTCCATCATTGTTTCAATATTCTTTTCGCCTTTTAATAACATTGACAGAGTTCGCTGGGAGGGTTATTAATATTATTAAAATTGAATGTATTAACCATTAATTCTTAATTTCAAAATTATCTTAATAACTAAGAATTGTCGACGCTGGGGTCAGATAATCTTATTAAAATTTTGAAATTATTTTAGATCCAATCCAATAAAAATCCTAGCCATGCTTATCCGCTAGTATCACATAACCATTTTATTATTGACCTCATCGGAGCCTCCGCAGTTTTCAAATTAATTAAATTAATTTTTAACCTTCACCCATTCAATACTTTATTATTAATTAATTGGGGTGGTTTTCCATAATAATATTATCTAGATAAACAAATATTATTATGCACATGTGCTGTATCAAATGATGCAATTATATGGCACCACCTATTCTAAAATCTGCATGTTGCTTATATCACATGTTATATCCATATAATCAAACAATTATAAATATAGAATAATTAATAGGCCATAATCTATGGTTTCCTTAGAAAAGTTAGTACCATAAGCCCAATAGGCCAAGAAGCCCAACTTGATATCTAGCCCGCATTTCTTTCTTTCAGGCCTCAGTAAGTCCACGATGTCAGCTAGATTCGCTTTGTGGTTTTGGCCCAAAAAACACAAAACCCTAACTCATTCCCTCTATTGAATCCGAGCACCAAACGGTCGCCGACCGCCTACACAAAACTCCTGATCGCACAAACAATGTACCCCATTGTAGAGAAAACCACTACCAAAATCAGCCCATTCGACAACGTACGCTTTTACATTTTTTTATAATAAATCCGACTTACATATAAAAAAATGCAGAAAAATAAATAAAGAAATAATCGAGAAAACCTAATCTTATGATTTAGCCTCCTGTTACATCCTCAAAAAAAAATACAAGCAAAAACTATCATGGATTAAGGCCAAAACCAAATCATTCATTCATAATACAAAAATTATAAATAACATAAATAATAGAATCCTAGGTGCCATATATCTAATGTACATCATATATACATGAGAAATAAAATTATGGATTCAATCTATCACACACCGATTCAACCGATGCTCTGATACCAATTGAAAGAATCACGCAGCGGAAGCCAGGAATCGCACAGTTAAATACAATGTATGATAGATATATTTTCATCACCCATTACTAACCTGTAGTAGTGCAGAAAATCTCTTCTAGAATCCACATGACCTTCCAAGCTATTCTCTACGTGATGCGATTCGATGCGGTGGGCTAATTGATCACAAAAGAAACTAGATCCGAAAGACTCGAAAACCTTTCGCTTTCTTCTCGTTTTCTTTCCAAGGTGTTTTCACAAACCCGGAGGCTAATAATAAACTTTTTAAAAACCTCGAGGCTAGGAAGCAAAGGTATTAGATCACAACCCTAACCCCATTAGGGTTTTGCAAATAATCTAGGCTTTATAACACCTGGGGCCCAGTACAAATGGGCTCCATCTCGTATCTTAATAATCAGCTTAAACTGCCTCGTCATCTAATGAGCTAGCTTGGGGATCCTATGGCCCATTATTAATTAAGGCTCTTGATCAACGGTCTAGATTGCTTCTGGAGCATAAATCCAACACTATGGTCACGACCACAACTTCTTCATTGCATAACTTTCATAATTCTTGCCTAAATTGCTTGATTTTCGTCTCGTTTTCTTCGTTTCTACAAAATACACAAATATAAGGGGTTAGACATCAAAAAGAATAAGAAGGGTGGTTAGTTAACATCAAAATCATGAATTATGCTACATTTTGCACTAAGAAAAGCTAACCTAAAGCACACATACGCCCACATATGTGGATGAATTTAATCAAGAGCAGGATCTCGATATGGGTTCTTAGCACTCTGTGTCTTATCAAGTTTGTGGGAAAAAGTATGTATCATGCCACTAATTTATAAATATTTGTAATTACATCACTAAGTATTGCATAACCATGGTTTAGGCTACCATCAGAAAAAATATTTATGATTTTGCACAGGAAATGCCCTTCATTAATCCAACTGGAATTTTTTTTTTTTTAAAAGAAAAAAACTGTTTGGGTCTTCTTCTCCATCCCTTCTTCTCCTTCCCGCGCATCTTCTTTTTCTTTCTCCTTGCCGGCTGTAATTTTCCTTCCTAATTCTTCTTCTCCTTCGAATCTTATATTTGGTGGATGTTCTTGAATTCCCAATGACCAAACCCTTATCCTTACCCGTCCTTGTGATTTTGCGATCTCCCTAGGGCAAAGGCAAATAGTAAGTATCTTATTAATTTCAAAACTAACTTCGATCTCATTGGGTTGTTCTTCCATGTCTTGCAAATCAAAGGATTACTGTTATTATTTTTGTTTCTGATTAGGTTCGTGGACTCATTTTGATTTGATTTGATTTTTTTTTCGTTTTGATCTCATTTGGTGAAGTTTCATTGTATGTACTACCATAAAAGTGAATGCACGACTTTAATTAGTGAATGTACTATCATAACATGTTTATCTAGAAACCTCACCATTTAAGCCCACTATTTATTTGTAAATCGTTGGTTGATATAAATGTATAGTATGATTGAAATGGCCCGAAATTTAACCATCAAAATCAATTATAACACATTTTTAGCATATGTACTACCATAAGTAGTGATTGTACTATCATAAATAATCAATGTACTACCAGAAGTAAAGAATGCACTACCATAAATAATCAATTTAAGCCCACTATTTATTTGTAAATTGTTGTTTGGATAGTAAATGTATAGTATGATTAAAATAGCCTAAAATTTAACCATCAAAATCAATTCTAACACATTTTTAGCATATGTACTATCATAAGTAGTGATTGTACTACCATAAGAGCGATTGTACTACCATAAATAATCAATGTACTACCATAAGTATGGTCAAAATTCCCATAACCCTTATATCCAAAAAAACACTTCAATTATAATCCCACAATAATATTTTTAATTGATGTTGACAATATATAAAAAACCTTAACAATTTTGATAGATACCGGTCTATTGTTTCGCCCATTACGATTGGGTTATCCATTATTAAGCATACTATTTCGCAAGCAAATGAAAAACTATTACTTGATTCGTTTGCCTGAACACTGAGTTTGTGATCTCGACTTGCATGTCGTGTAAATAATTGTAGGCATATATAAAGGTGGTCTATTCAAAGCTTATACATCTAAAGATAAAGCAATGCGAGCATGGGTTCTATATCAATCACGATGAAAGAGACCTGATGGAGCCATTATATCCTCTTCACTCACTCCAAAACATGGACAAGAAAAGAAGCAATATATGAAAATTATATCAAGAAAGTGATGATATATTTCATTATTGGAATCTTCAATTCACAACATTAATGTTTGTAATTGTTATTAGCAAAGTGTTATACAACATTTACCAACACCTATGTATTTCAGAGGAACATGAACTTCAATTGTAAACATTATTTTGTCGAATGAAATTGTAGTTTTACTTTTCATATTGTTGAGTGAACAAAATTTTTATTTTTTTATTTATTTAGACATTACTTGGTCAATTCTATGTGAACAAACTATCAATCTCTTAAATCAAATTATATTATCAAGATTAATTTGAAACAAGGGAAATGCATATGTATTACAATAAGTAGTCAGTGTACTACCATAAGTAGTAAGTGTACTATAATAACAAGTCAATGTATTACTATTAGTAGTCAATGTACTACCATAAGATGCAAAACTAGTGCGTTCGTTTACAAGACGGTGCGTCCAAAAGTCCGTCTAGACAATGTTTCGGATGCAAGCATCATTTGTTACTTCATCTAATACCAAGAAAACACCTAGCCACTTTTCCCCCTTTTGGTCGCGCACCATGTGTCGCCCAAATAAGGTATATGTTTTCATTAAGTGCGCTATTTTCTTCATTTTTTTATACCGTTCATCCTAACCTCCCCCTAACATTTCATTTGCATCAAAAGACTAGGGTTTTCTCTCAAACACCAACATATGAGAAAAATGTTAGCTTTACCATTTTCTATACAATATTTTCCCAACTGCTTTATAAACCACTTTTGTGCAAACGAAGTATTCAATTTCAACAAGTTTGTGATACATCTTTAATGTTATTTATTACATACTAATATAATGTGGATATATTTCATATCAAACAATAATATGAAAGGTAAAACTACAATTTACTAAACAAAATAATGTTTAAAATTAAAGTTTACAGTTCCTACAAAATACATAGGTGTTTGGTAAATGTTTTACAATATTTTACCAATTACAATTACAAACATTAATGCTATGAAGATTCTAATAATGAAACATATTAGCAACATTTTTGACATAATTTTCATATATTGCTTTTCATGTGCCTTTTGGGAGGTGAATAAGAGGTAACAAACTCAATGTGTTTTTCTATCGTTGATATGTAATTTATGCTCCCATTGCTTCGTCTTTAGATATGTGTAAGCTTTCAGACCAATCTTTATATAATAACACCTTTCATTGACATTCAAGCTAAGAATCACAAACTCCGTGTTTCCGACCAACAAAGATCATGTAATAGTTTGTCATTTCACACCAAATGGTATGTACAATGGTTACAATAATGCATTAGGCCAAACAATAGACCTGACATCTAAAATTGTTAAGTTTTTTTTATATATTGTCAAACATCAATTAAAAAGATTATTGTGAGATTAAATTGTGAGGTGTTTGGATATAGGGGTTATGGTAGTACATTCATTACTTATGGTAGTATATTGATTATTTATGATAGTACAATCGCTACTTATGGTAGCACGTATGCTAAAAATGTGTTAGAATTGATTTTGATGGTTAAATTTTGGGCTATTTTAATCAAACTATACATTTACCATCCAAACAATGATTTACAAATAAATGTGAGCTTAAATGGTGAGGTTTCTAGATAAACATGTTATGATAGTAAATTCATTAGTTACAGTTGTACATTCACTGTTATGGTAGTACATACAATGAAATTTCACCAAATGAGATCAAAACGAAAAAAAAAAATAATTCAAAATGAGTCCACTGACCTAATCAGAAACAAATATAACAATAGTAATCCTTTGATTTGTAAGACATGGAAGAACAACCCAATGATATCAAAGTTAGTTTTGAAATGAATAAGATACTAAATGTTTGCCTTTGCCCTAAGGAGATCATGAAATTGCAAGGACAAGTTCGAAGGGTTTGAGCTCATGGGTATTGGAAGAACATCCACCAGAGATAAGAATCGGGAAGGAAAAGAAAGGAATTGAGAAGGAAAATGGTCGGCAAGGAGAAGAGAAGACGATGGCAATGGGAAGGAGAAGAGAAAGGATGGAGAAGAAGACCCCAACAAGTTTTTTCATTTAAAAAAAAAAAATATATTCCAATTGGATTAATAAAAGGCATTTATGGTTTTTACTTTTGCAATTGTACTTTTTATGCAAAATCACATATATGTTTTTTTATAGTAGCCTGAACTATGGTTATGCAATACTTAGTGATATAATTACAAATATTTATAAATTAGTGGCTTGATACATTCTTTTCCCAAGTTTGTGAATGATTGTTGTATTCATTTTTAATGCTTTTTGATGTTTGCAATGTGTTTGAGCTCTAATTTGCTATTTTTTTTTATGGTTCCATTAAAGACTAGGATTAGTAGAAAGAGTTTATGGAGTAATGCTTTTGATACTTTTGTTTTTGTTCTTGGATTTTGGGTATATTTTTCAAAAAAAAAAAAAAGAAAGGTTTATTTAGAAAGAAATGCAAAGAGCATGTCCAAAAGAGCTCTATTTTTTACTCTATCTCTATATATAGAGATTTTTGAGCAAAAATCATGCTCCAAAAGTTCTCTATTTTGATCTCTAAAATAGAGACATGAATATTGCATCTTTGAAAACTCACTATTCACATCTTTAAATATAGAGATGATGGGGCCTACATCTTAATAAACATTATTATCCTATTATTTTATTATTACGCTACTGTTCTTTCATTATTTTATTATCATAATAATAAAATAATTATTTTAATTATATTTTTATAACATATTTTTATTTTTGACATACTTATATTTATTATTTATTATTTTATTAATATTGAATTACTTTTCATATATAATATTGTAAAATGATTTTAATATATTGATTTTGTAGTATTAATTTATTTTTAATAATTTAATTTTTATTAAATTATTTTTGACACAATATAAATACATTTTATTATTTTCATTTATATTGAAAATAAAGATTGTTGGTTGGAGTTGGATATAATAAAACATTAAGATTTTAATTAATTAATGTAATAATTTCTCATAAAAAAAAATACAAATTCATATTGAAGAAAAAAAAGAACATAGAGATTATATCATATGATGTTTTGCACATCATTTACTTAAACAAATGCATTAACTACAAGAAACATTGTTACTATATATTTCCCATAAATGCTCAATTAAAGCATTTCGAAGTGCATAATGAACTTCCTTATCTTTAATTTGCTTATGGCGAGCAAGGAACCGTTGAAATTGATCTATTTTATCTACTATCATACCAACTTTCGGAACAAACATCACATTCAAATCAACAATGCTCCCATGAGTGTCATATTCATCTTTTATAATCATATTATGCATTATTATGCACATTGATATAATATCATGAAGCACTTGTTTCTCCTAATAACGTGCCGATCCTTTGATAATTGCAAATCGTAATTGGAGAACACCAAATGCTCTTTCTACATCTTTTCGGCATGCTTCTTGCATCATTGCAAAATATTGCCTCTTGGGACCTTGTGGATTAGAAATGCTTTGAACAAGAGTTGACTCATTTAGATATATACTATCGGACAAGAAAATAATATCATAATTAGTCCCTTGAATGGTATAATGGGCAAGAGGAGCTATACCTTGAGCTAGGTTAACAAATAAATTAGATGACTATAGGACATAATATCATTGTTAGAACCTGACAATCCAAAATATGCATGCCATATCCATAGATCAAGGCGGAGGCCACCACTTTAGAATGATAGATGGAGGCCATGGCGCCGAATATTGTCCACCCATGCGCTGAACAATCCTTCCATTCCCAATGCATACAATCAAGGCTTCCTAACATACCTGGAAAACCACGTTCTTCACTTTTGGACAATAACCTTTCAATATCATTTGCATTAGGAGATCTCAAATATACATTGCCAAAAATCTCAACAATTGCACGACAAAATCTTTTCATACAAAGAATTGCAATGGATCAACCAATCCTTACATATTCACAAGGGAATCACGATCTATACATCATTCAAAATAAATTTATAACTTTGCAAAGTAGATAATCCATGTCTACCGGTGCAAAATTTTTTTTTTTTTTTTTAAGAAAAAATCATCATGATCTTTAACTACATCAACAATATGAAGAAATAGATCTCGGAGCATTCGAAAACGCCTACGAAACAAGTCTTCCTCATATGTTGGATTTGTGGAGAAGTAATCATTCCATAGTCGAACATGTCCTGCTTCCCTTCCACGATTGATGGCTATATGACCAAGAATGGAGCCTTTATGCAGTGGTTGTTCATCTTCATCGATGCAAGAGGCTATGAGAGAATTGTTGGACGAGTACAAATGCATCAATAATGCTTGTTCCTCATCCCATTCTCTAATTTCCTCTTCCCAATCTCTTATCTCCTCTTCATACTTAAGAGAATGTGGTGAATGCTCATCTCTAGTATTTGATGAACTACCTCTAAAATTCATCTTTTCAAATTAAATAAACTACAGCTTGATTAGAAGTGAAAGTTTGTGAAATGGATAAGTAGGTTTAAATACGCATCCAATTGCTTGGTCTTATTATTGATAGGTTCGATCAAACTTACACATGGTGTAAGTTTTACCATTTGCTTGGTCTTGTCCTTCTTACACTTTGTGTACTTGAAGTTTTCTACTTGTAACTTCTAACCAAAACTTTTACAAATAGTAGATTCCACTTTACACATTATATTCTTTCTTTTGTCATTTATAGGTTCTATCAACTTACACATGGTGTGTGTGTTTGACCATTTGCTTGGTCTTGTCCATCTTACACATTGAGTACTTGAAGTTGTCATTGGTAACTTCTAAATCAAAACTTTTACAAATAGTAGATTTCATCTTACACATTATATTATTTTTGTCATTGATAGGTTCAATAAAACTTACACATTGTGTAAGTTTTATCATTTGCTTGGTCTTATCCATCTTACAAATTGAGTACTGAAGTTGTTATTTGCGGTAAGTTTTACCATTTAATACTTT
The DNA here is from genome assembly GCA_016808115.1 of Tetrastigma voinierianum. Taxonomy (NCBI): domain Eukaryota; kingdom Viridiplantae; phylum Streptophyta; class Magnoliopsida; order Vitales; family Vitaceae; genus Tetrastigma; species Tetrastigma voinierianum. The sequence goes on along the minus strand of JAEQBH010004137.1, from coordinate 340,118 downwards.
TACCATTGATAAGTATGACTATGTGTGATCTATAAATTGTAATGTACAACATCTTTAAGAGCACAACTCCTTTTCAAAAATCTTTACTCTTCATCAACACCACACCTCATTTTCAAAATCTCTACTCTTTTAAGACCACAATTCTTTCTTCTCAAAATATCTACTCTTTCATTAACAATGTTCTCTAACTCAAGTCGTGGTAGCCGTGGAAAAGCCTTCACGATGGAAGAAGATAAAATATTATGTAATGCATGGCTTGAGGTTTCTCAAGATCCCATTTATGAGATAAACCAAAAAAAAGATAAATTATGGGAGCGTATTTACGAAGTTTTTGATCATAACAAGCCTAATAGTGGTCGAACATTGAAGTCTCTTTCATGTCGTATGTCATGCATTATGAAGGCTATCAACAAATTTCGTGGATGTGTGAGGCAAGTTGAAAATTTGAATCAAAGTGGTGCCTTCGAAATAGATATTGTAAGTAGATATAATACTCATTTTATAAAAATGAATATTTATTCTAACTTCTATCATTTTGCATTATATATATATATATATATATATATATATATATATATATATATATATATATATATATATATATATATATATATATATATATATATATATTGACATTTTGTAGTTGAACAATGCTAGAGTCTTATTTGCACAAGACTCGGATGAAAAAAGAGGATTCTTGTTTGATCATGTTTGGCCTATACTTAAAGATGCAGAAAAGTGGGCAGATCTCTTACCCAAACAATGACAACAACCAAAAGCCTTTCAAGGGTCTCATGGAGAGATTCCTACACCTAAATCTCAAGAGGCATCATATTTAGTTGATCTCAATGCAAATGATGATTAAGGTCATGTTGACATGCAAACTAATTATTCATATAGTCGTTCGATGGGAAGAAAGAAAGAAAAAACAAGAAAAATGTTAGAAGTTGAGAAGACTCATCTCCTTGCCAAAATGTATGAAGGAAATAATGAAATTATTGAGATATTCAAAGAGAAAGAGAAGAGATGAACGGTTTGCTTAAAATGCCAAGGAACTGAGAAACGTTATCACTGAAGATGCGCGGCCGGAAAATGAAAAACAAAAATGAGTTGGAACGTGAAAAAGACAAGAAAAAGAAATTAGGGAAAAATCTGACTCAATTTTCACTCCATTTGAGCGTGAGTATTTCAAGGTGAAAAATGGAGATTATTGAAAATGACTCTCAAATCCTGAACAAAGTGATCACGTGGTCCTAGTGATGGTAATTTTAATAATTATAATGAATATAATAGTGAAAATTATGGAGGTGATCAATTTCACCTTATTAGTTTTATACTGTATCTTTATCATTTTGTTGTAATGTATTTTTAGTGCATGTAGCTTTTTATTAATGTTACTTTATTTTCTAATGTAATATGATGTTGTATAATATAATATTTACAGTTCTAAAAATGCATTTTTAGGTTATTAATATATTTTTATTTATTACAATTTTATTTCTTTAATATAATTTCTTATATTTATAGATATTTAAATATAAATAAAATTGGCTCACATACCATATTCTTAAAAATATTCTAATTTTAAAAAATGAAACGTTCTTAAAACTAATAGCTGATTTGTTTCTGAAAATGTGGTATCACGCTTTTTTGAGTCGAGTCTCAAAATATGAGCCCATCATCTCTAAATATAGATAATATGTTTACCTTGAGTGAAAAATAGAGATTTCATTTTGGATATGCTCTTAGTGCAACAGTCTATTTTAGAGAACAGTGTTTAAAAAAAAAAAATTCTATTACAGGAAAGGTTTGAATATTTGTTCTTCCATGTTTCATTGGCAAGGATATATATACACTCAAATTGGGTGCATTGTGTGTGTATACATGATTCAGTTCTAGCTCAATGTTCTAGTTTTCGATCAAGTGAGGTGTTACGGGTGCTTGAATCTGCCCCTATATGAATCTAACATATATTGGCACTCAGCTAAGTTGCTTGTGGTTTTGTTTTCTTGGATTTTACCTGTGAAATGGGTGTACCGAAGAATCCTGCTTCTTGGGACTACATGGGGTCTTCTTACTTATCAGAAGAATGTGCTCTTGTAGTCATTTCAAAACTGATGTAACCTGAACTGTGTATCTGTGGTTATTTGTTGCCAATTGAGTCATGTTGAGGGAGGAAATACACTTGCATGTAACAGTTTAAGTGTGTCCTGAGAGGACAACTGGGTTTATTTGTTTTAAACTCAATCTGTCATTCAATTTATACCTATTGATGTCAGATTGTCGGTTTGAAAATTCTTTATCAACCAGTTTCTTTTGCAACTTCTTATTTCTACACTGGCTTTGGGGTTTTGCGCGCTTTTGATTCCCATTCACATCGATCTCTAAGATTCTTACTGATTTCAAATTCGTTGGTCTCTGTTTATAGGAATAATTTTTTTCTCAATCAAGAGTGCCAAAACTGGATTTTATCAAATGTCTACTCTTTAGTTTCGTATGATTTTGGTTTGGAGTGACCATCATACCCTTATTTTCTAGGCTCTGTATTTTTAGTGGGCATGCATAGACATATTCACATGGAAAGATCTAGTTAGTTCGTTAAGGAACTACTTGGTTTTCCTCCAACTTTCTTGGGTTTTGTTAATGATGCATAAAGACCATACACTGGTTTGAAAACTACGTGTGGTGTTCATCCCTCTTGTTTTATCTAATAACATAATGTTCTGATACTTATAACATGAACACCATGCAAATGTTGATCCAGCATTTGCATATTATAAAAAAAAAAAATATTAAAAATTAAAAATACTTATAAAAAAATTTAAAATACTCATCAAAAAAATTATACTGGAGCTCACAACTTATGATGCTGCATCCCAATAACTTTGGGAATCTTCCCCTCTCCATCCCAATGTTTGAACATGTTATAGTAGTTTGACGTTCTGTCATATATGCACACAAAGTTAAACATTGTAGTTGCTTGCCATTATAATGGTAACCAAACATTTTATCCCAAATGAATCTTGAGCCACTAGTGTCCTTACTATGCATAGAACTGATTTTAATATGGTCAGCCACCTCTCTTTCTTTCTTCTTATCAATGCATGACTTAACTGGTAACCAAGAAAAATTTCTATATGTTAAATGACCAACTCTCCTAAAAGCTCAAGCTGCAGGATTCGGCGCATTACTTAATATCATGCCTTAACACCCTCCTTCACGTGCATACGGTCCCATACCCGCACGTGGAGAGCCGCAGTCCATTATAATTCTCTGTAAATAACACATGATGATTAAACTGTGCCAGAAAGTGATTCCGAACCTGCGACCTCCCCCAAACCAAGCCTTCGATACCACGTTAAATTATCAACCTTAAAAGCTCGCCTCATAGATTTGGTTTAATACGACATCACGCTTCACCAATAATACAAAGATTTCGCCCAGGATGCTTTAAAATTATCTTTATGTTATCCCTTGAAAAATTATTGTGGTACTGATACCCTTCATTTTATTGATTTTGATACTTGTAATGAAGCTTGAATTAAACCAATGGCAAAATAAATTCTCTAATAATAGCTTAAAGATGTGCAGAAATTGTTGACTACACCAAGCACTATGGGATGATTTTGCCTTTTGAAAATAAGAAGACTTCTTGAATCTTGATCGTACTTAAACTGCTTTTAACCCTTACAGATTCTCAAGTTCTTGTAAAAGTTAATCTTATGTCTCAGTTATCTTTCTTCCGCAATCCGTTTTGATATTATGTTCCAGCAATGAGATCAGAAAGAACCACATAAATTATTATATTATAGAAAGTATGGATTATATGATAAGGAAAACAGGTTTCTTATGTTTAATTGCATCACTAAATTTCTAAAGTCTAGAATCTTTGATTGCTGGTTAACTATATTCATGGTTGTAAGAGAGTTCAATGACTTATTTTCCCATATTGCGGGTGGAAAACAAAAGAGTACGATTTATGGTCTTGGGTCTTAAGCTAATGAGTACTACAAGACTAATGTTTTTTCAACTTGAAACTTACGCCCTTTCCATAATGAATTTAGACGAAATTTAAGATCTGAAATGTGTTTTACTCAACAAGAGGAGTGCGATCAATGATTTATGAATACTCAATTAAAACGCTATATTATACAAGGCTGAATGAAATGTCACAGAGTTTAATAACCACCCCTAACATCTATCACTCGTCTCTGACGGACTCGTCATGACGATGCATTTATTTAGCTGCACGACGATGACTAATGTATAAATAATGCAATCTTCCAAAGTAATATCTATTGTTGTTTGATGATTTATTTATCATGTTATACATTGTAAACATGTTTGGTAACTTTCTTTATTATTGCCATTTTATAGTTTATAGTATTATACTTTAGTCACCTTTCTTGGTGGATGTGTCTTATGTAATTTGAATATTATAATTTTATTATTAAAATTATTTATTTACTATCTAATTCCATACATATCATTTCTTTTTTGTAAAATTTATTATGTTTTAATCAAGATGATAATAAATTAAATTTGTAAAAAACAATATATAATTTACATTGCTCACTGCATATTACAAATCAAGACATCTACTAAATTAAAGTGTTAGACAATCAACTTACTTACAGATTACCTACTAAATTGACAAGTTAGGCAATCAACTTACTTATAGATTACCTACTAAATTGTCAAATTAGGCAATTAATTTACCTGTAGATTACCTACTAAATGGGCTAGTTAGGCAACCAACTTACTTATAGATTACCTACTAAATTGCAAGTTAGATTATCTTACCTAAAATATAGAATATTTGCTATAAAATTTATCGAGACAATATACAGCCTAATTAAATTTACCTACAAAATTACCAACAATAGAAGTGGTAGGTAAGTCATTTTTCCGAAAAAATATGATATGGAAATTGTCTACCATTTACCTATTAAAAGTCTATTTGTACTTACCTACTATTTCACTTTTTATAGATTTTTTTTTATCGACAGAAATATTAACTACAATCGTGTTTCCTAGGAAATCAGTATGTAAAATGAATTACCTATAAAATTTAAATTATTACCTATAAAAAATGTTTATAGATAAATGAATAATTTTGTATAGCGATGCCTTTCATAGAGCAAGAAAAATAAAACCCCAGAAATTTTTAAACCCAAAAATAAAAGAATAATAACAACAGAGATAATAAGATATCAATGTGGGAAAATGAGGTTTTGGTGTTTCATTTGTCGTCTATAGAAAACCTAATTTAGTAGAAAATGTTATTGTTTTCTCACATTTTGGATCAAACCTTCCCGAAAAGCATAATTTCTAATGGGGACAATATGTTTTGATGGGTGCTTTATTGTGCTTTAAGTCAAATATATAGAGAATTTTTATTTTCACGCTTAATAATACATTTGTTTTAAACATCCATCCCATGTTGAGTAAATTTGTTTGATATTTTTTAAAGAAGAATTTGGTATCTATTATTAAAAGCACAATATTCTTTGCCTTTTACTTCAAAAAAAAAAGACTTTATTCTTTTCGATTAAAAAACATTGGTCCATCCATACTAAAGTTTATTAAACTATCACCAATATAAAATTTCGTCATTATAAAGACACAACAATAAACTAAAATTTGAAAAAAAAAAAAAAAATCTGAAAGTAGGGACAAATTGTGAAGAGTTAAAAATAGAGGGTGTAACTCAAAATCTATTATTACGTTGATGGTAAAAATATGAAAATAAAATAAATTAAAAGGGTAAATGGTATTTAACTGTTCTTATCTTCTCATTCTCTAGTATGTTTCTGAATTTTTTCTTTATATTAAAGTTTCATTATTTTTTAATTAAGAAAGGGGTAATATTGAAAGGAGTTGAATTTGTTAGATCTCAATAATTATTATTTTAATTATTTTCAAATATCAACTTTCTCCTGACAGGTCTCACTAGAGTTATCAAGAAATTTATATCAACATAATAATACTATATTTCTCATTGTTAAAACAGAAAAAAAATAATATATATATATATATATATATATATATATATATATATATAATTATTTTTTTTCTTTATATTAAAAGTTTCATTATTTTTTTAATTACAGTGTAAGAATATTGAAAGGAGTTGGAATTTCACATTCAATAATTATTATTATTTTAATTATTTTCAAATACTAACTTTCTCCTGACAGGTCTCATTAGAGTTATCAAGAAATTTATATCAATATAATAATACTATATTTCACAATAAAAACAGAAAAAATAATATATATATATATATATATATATATATATATATATTTTTTTTTTTTTTTTTTTTTCTAAAATTGTTAATAGAGTTACATCTCTTCCATTTAGCCGTTGATACGAATGTGAACGGGTATTTAAATTATTTGAGCATCACAGAAAAGAATTATTAATTCACCCAAATGCGGTCCCATTCTAATGGGCTGGGCTGCGAGCGGTCCTGGGCTGGCACAATGGGCTAGAGCCCACCTCCATTACGATCCAATGGATAGTTGTATGCCAGCCCAAGCACGACCACTATTGTGATGGGCTGCCCAGCCCAATTACACCTTCAATTTATACACGTGGTAATTAAATCGAACTAATGTCGTTTTGTTCTTACAAATTGATTTTAATTTCTGTCCATGATTGTAAGAGTAATACTAAATATTTAAATTTGAAATATTTTCGGAGAATGATATATTAATAATTTAATATAGCCTGAAATTATCATTCAATAAGTATATGAATAAAAATTATTATTATTCAATAAATTATATACAAGCTTTAATTTATCTTTAGAAGAATAATATATTATTATAGTGCAACACCCATACCCTGTGCTATGGATATTCTTGTTGGGCTTGAGTATTGAATAGAAAAGGGAAAATATAAACCAAATACTAAATCATCGTCCTAGAAAAATCATACTTATATCTGCCCTAAAATATAATGGTAATATTTCTTTTTAGAGTTACAAATTCCAAAGTTCATATAATTGTGAATCACCAACTTAGTTTGAACCAATAACTAAAAGAACATAAACCAACATGTTTAAACAATGACATCGAAATTAAACATAAACCAAACAATCAAGACCTTCTCTATTCCCAAGTTACTCATATTCTGTAAGACCTTCTCTATTCCTAAGTTACTCATATTCTGTTACATCTGGGGTACTTGAAAGGGGTTTTAAAAAAGCAAAAGCTCATTAGCTTTTAGCTCAGTAAGGAATTCAAAATACTTTTATAACTACGAAAGAAAAACAAATATATAATAAATGCATTTCTCAAATAGATATTGCATGTCAAGTAATTTCTTCTCGGACTTAGAAAATAAAAGACTCTTCATTTCGAAATGGATTAGCCCATTGACAAAAACAAATGACCCTTCAATGAAGTGTCATTGAAGGGTACCCTAAGGTCAATGACCAATCAAATGGTACCCTAAGGTCAATGACTACCCCACTAACTAGGTTTGCCAATTCTCAAATAGTTAAAATACTGAGGATCAGTGCCTATTTCACTAACTAGGTTTATCCAATCCTCATAGTTAACTAATAAGGGTAAGTGTCTACCTCTCTGACTAGGTGCACAAATTCAAAACATATAATCAAGATATCATTTTCATAAAGCTAAATACTAATCATATAATAAAGCATTTTGCACAAAATTCATAATAAATAATCGAAATACTGATATTCATAAAACCAAATATTGATCAAGTGGCAAAACATTTTCCTACCCCCTCCCAAAAATAACATTTCAAGCAAAAACATTTGAGGGTCAAGCACCCTAACCTGGTACAAGTTGAACTAAACAAAGAAGTTGGATTAGTTTTTAAGATTCACCTTAAAAAAAATAAAATAAGAACATTATTAACATGCTTGACAAGACTCCAAATTTCAAGCTAAGTATGAGCTCTAGCGTGCGAGAGAGGCCTGCGGCTCAAGCCTCAACTTAATGTAAATTCCTGCATGAATAGACATTATAATGTAATGCAAAAGGAATAGATATAAAAAAAAAAGAAAAAAAGAGAACACTATTAATATAATCTTATTTCAACTTGCCTAAATGTTATATCTAATACACTAACTTATTTACCTAATTAAAGTTAATTTAGTCTTTTTTTTAAATAACTCAACCCAATCACATAGATATTTTCTCGCTTTTGAAGCTTGGGCACTCAAAGCTTTAAAATGCCTATTAAGCTCGGTGAGAACTCCATTTTCATATAAATGGCGTTAAATTTCTCCCCATATAGATGTGGGATGTGACATATAGGTTGAAATTATCATTTTACAAACAAATCACGACAAATAGAATTTATAAACAACTAAGAAAATTTAAAAACAAAATTAATGTTATAATTGTGAAATCCAAAATTATATGAAAAGAAAGTAAACCAAAATTAATAGAAAATGAATTAAGTGATAATAAATATTAAGGCTATGTTTTGAGGAAAATGCAAAGGAAAAAAAACATAGGAAGGAAAAGTAGAAGAAAGAAAAAAAAGAAAAGGAAAATAAGATTTTGGTTAAACCCTCACATATTATTTTTATTCGCTACTTCACATTAACCAATTTTATTTATTTTAACTCATCAATATAAAAACTAAAATAATTTAATATTGACTTAGTGTTGAATAAGAATTAAATTACAATCACAACTTTAAGAGGAGAAAAACGAAAGAAAGAACGATGTTCTTTTATTTTGATTGTAGTTTCATTTCCTGGGTGGACTTAAATTCCGTTCACAAGTGTGCTTGAATAGTTCATAACTTTTATCACATGATTCATGTCCATATGACAGCTCTAAGTTACTTTGGTCAGTAAATGAAATGAAATTTGACTGCAGACAAGTAAGTCCCTCCCATAGTAAGTAATAGCTAAAGTATTCTAGACAAACGCAAAATTAATGGCGGGGGTGGGTTCTTAGTACAGGCAAATTCTGTCTTCTTGATTTAGCCTTCATTGTCTCTCTGTACGGATACACAAACATGTTCATCTACCAGCTTTCCAAAAAGGAAGCATTCTAAAGCTCTTACTGCAAGAGGAAGTGCATGGAAGACAAACAAAGACAAACAGTCCTTGTGTTGTAGGAAAGACCTTTTAATTCTTGTGAGGGAAGAGTACCCCCATGACTGAAGCCACTGACTTTTTGCTGCCATGCATGCACACCTACACCACCCACGAGCAGCTCTTTTAAGTTTTAACTCGAGCCATTTCTCACGTCACGATCACTGTTCCAAACATCATATAGGACAAGCATATATGATCTAATGCATTTCTATTTAGTTGGGTTTGCAATTCATCCATTGTCAAGTCAGCAGCGCCTCCCTTGGTTGCAGAAACAAGAATCTTCTTTGTTAACGTCTCAGTTTCTAAATCCCGTCAGATACACAAACCTACTTCTTGTCAAAAATGTTCTACTACCTCGTCGTTATACACACACCCTCCGATTTAGCAAGAGTTGTCTTCCCATCCTGCCAATCCTAACTCTTGAGATAAGAGCATAATTTGCCCAGCCTATACAGTGCAGAAAGGAGGAAAGTGGCCATTTGACCGGTTTTAAGGGCTTAAATATAAATATAAATATACGAAGGAAAATACTTGAACATCACATACACGAAGGAAAATATAAATATACCACAATTTAATTTTTGTAAATGTTGGTCCTAGGCCTTTGCTATTTTGGCCGACCCTTATCTTTCAGCCCAGCCCATTTGTTTCGGGTACTCTAGTAAGTACTAACTCTAATTTAACGGAGATTTTATGAGGGATTTTGGAGCTCGTTCTCCCATTTTCTTCTGTACAGCCGTGAAGCAATTTAAAAGATAAATTTATTGATTCAAGTTAGTAATATAATTGATACATAGAATCAAAAGTGGTAAAAAGTTTAGAAGATGATGCAGCATTGACATAGCATCCAAGTTCATATCAAAATGGATCGACTCAAGGTATAACGACTGTACTCTTAATCACGAGACATATCGTCCGCTTTGTGCGTCGCGCCTTTCACGACTTTAAAACCTCGGTCTAATTAGGCGAGAGGAATTCATAATTATATAAATACAGAAGTTTCTCTACGTCCGACGATGCGATAAAAACTCTCTCATGCGTATTAATAACGCCCCATGCGATCATGGCGCCAAACGAATTAACACCCCACAGCCAGTACCTAATCGCACCCCACATCGAGACGGATCGCCTCCGATACCATTCCCCCCATATGACTCGGCCCAACAACGTATATTTGCCTACTCAACCATGCCCCTTGGCGACTTTAAAATGCTTCGACAGGCCGAGAGTGAGCTCTATACTTATATACAAGGTAAGCTTTCTCCCCTATCCGATACGGGACAAAGGACGCAAGACTTACACATTTAATAATCCAAAAATGCCTAGAATATCTAAGATTTCATCCATATCTACAACATTTTGATGAACAAGATTTGATCTGATAACTCTATTAGATCGAACTTTGCTCTCTGAATTACCAACACGAAAACCCATAAAAAAGCTAACCGCCAATGACACAACTATCCGTCGCAACAAGTCAGTACAAACATGCCGCAATGTTAGCAAATCAAAACAATAAAAAACAAAAGAAAACAAAGACAAACTTAGATACGCTGAAAAAGAACCACTTTCTTTATACTAAAAAAAAAGAAACTTAGATTTATAAGAAAATGATTTAAATGTATGGTTTTAGTGCTAAGAACGACAACAAAAAATCATCCAGCCATCTCAACGAACAAAGGCTTAAAAAGAGGTGTTCAAAAGGGGTATGCTAGGTTTTGGAGAGAAGTTTCTCTCGCTGAGACAACCCAATCATTAGAAACATATTATCGTTTCTTAAAACAAAATGAATCAATATCAACTAGAATTTAGTTGAAGTTTGAAAATTCCTGCCCTTTTAAATGCTATTTAGGAAAGCATGAGGCCCATTACTTTATCTCGACCAAAAACAGGTATGAGTAGCATTTCGATAATACAAGTTGCCAATAATTGAAGCTTTCTCACACTCCATGCTTCCAGCCATTGTGCTGCTTGAAGAGGCATAAAAATAAACAGTCAAGGCCCGATCTCTAATATATAGGTTGTCTGGTATTTACTTCTAAAATACTCATTAAGTAAACAAAAATGTATTTTTGACAAATAAAATATTGTCCTACTTTATTTTATTAAAAGAAAAGAAATTTCATAGGATTTGAAAGACAGATCCGGAAAAATAACCACAATAATCATCAAATCCTTACCACGAGTTGCATATGCAGAGATGAAGACCCTCCTTAGTCCTTTTCAGCTATGTGAACGAATCTGGTCAAACTCTCCTCACTTGATAATATCCAAGGCCAAAACTGGAATTTTTTCTAGCTAGTGTGTGGACGTAATACTAATTTAATGTATCTCTCCTCAATCATTTGAGGCTTGTAATAAATTATACTGATTTGTTAAATAGGCCAACACAGCAGGAAGTATTTTATAGTGCAAACTGAGTGGATGGATCGCCATCAAAAACTTAAATTATTTACTCACGTGCATCTTGGTTATAAATAAAATAAATAAATATATCAGACCTAAAAATTCCTTTTATGAGAAATTGGTTTAAATTGGACAAATTCCTATTTTGGATAAAAATGTTCTTACAAGTATAAAGATAAAACCCCGATATGATAACTAAATTCTTACTATCATTTTGTCTCATCCCCATAATATAAGTTTATAACTAAATCCTCATGGGTATTTTTGTCTGAAAATATGTTTTTTTGTTCTTGTATTTGAATATTTTAGATAAAAATGCAAAGATAAAACCTCCATATGAAAACTAAATTCTTATGATCATTTTGTCTCATCCCCATATTATAAATAAATCTTTAAGGGTATTTTTATCTGAAAGTATATTTTTTTGTACTTATGTTTGGATTTCGGCTAGTTTTGTAATTTTTTGGGATTTGTCATTTTAAACGATTATCCTTTTTTTTTTTAAATTCTTGGTTGAACATCTTGTAACCCCTTCCCACCTTTTATATATATATATATATATATATATATATATATATATATATATATATATATATATATATATATATAATTATAAAGAACACCAATTAATTTGAATGATTTTTTATATTAATGTTCGTTAGTTAATGAGATAAAGAAAGGAGAGAAAAAGTGTTTGGAAGACAAGAAAGAGAATAGCTATCCAAAGTTTAACAGAGCTTATTGTACAATATTGTCACAGTTACAGCCAAGTGAGGTACTTAAATAAATAATTATAACATGTAGGAATTAAGATTTTGAACTTTATCCTTTCAAAAAGTACAGATTCTTTAATTATATTTGTTTGTCAATAAAATTTTTAATGATTAATGTATCATGCAGCATTAGATCTTTACCTATCATATATTGAAATGGTAAATGAATTGTGAACTGTAACTTTAACAATGTGATAGTGTGTCTGCTTCATCATATTTGTCATCTACTCCAGCTACAATATTGTTTTATTTATTTACTTATTTATATATTATGGGAAATGGTCTCCACCCTCCAAATTATTAGTGGGCTAATTGAAATAGTTCGCTTTTTAATTCATTCAATCTTTATAACTTAATAATAATAATAAAAGAAGCTTAAATCTTCAAAACCTATGAAATGATAAAGAGGCTCATCCATCAAATTAAGTGTTGTTACCTTAATTCATCATGTCTATAGCTAAAACAAATAGAATTAAGAATTGTTTGAACTAGATTCAAGAATTTTGCCATCAACACAAATATGGTAAGTGTTGGACTAAAACAGTTTTTTAAGTGTAAAAATTGAGTTATTGGTTGACTTTGAGCCTAAATTAAAGTGGGACGCGATTTTATTTTGAACAATATTTCGTGGGTTCATATTTTACTAAGTGAGGAGAATAATGTAATATATTCATTTGCTCAACTTATAAGAAATTAATGTATATAGGCTCCCAAGTACTTTCAAAGTGTTGTTTCGACTTTCAAACAGCTTCGTGTCCGCTCATGAAAGGGTGTCATGAGACTTTCATTTTGAGTTTTGTCCTCTCTGCTTGAGTTGTGTCTTTCATTTTGAGTTGTGTTCTTTTAGGATGGTGACTGGTCCGGGAAGTCACTAAGAGGTCTATAAATACTGTGTTCATTGTCATTCTAAATATAACAAACAAATTTCGCCGCTCATTCAAGAAATAAAGGCACTAAGACAACCTTTAGTGCATATTCTTCTCGGGTGCATTTAAGGTGCTGCATTCAGAGAGTGCCACAACATAGTTTGGTTCACGGATGTGAGCAGATTGAAGTGCACTTCTATCCGCGGTGAAGATCATTGTATCCCGGTGCGTACGGTGATTCCATATAAGCACCAAGAGCGCCAAATCTATCTTAAGGACATAGTGTCAAACACTAGCCTTGATCTACCTAAAGTTCTATCACGGTTCCTGTTTTGCAATCGGGTTAGTATCTAGTTTGCATATATCAGAAACTGTTACGTGTAACACTTTCATGTCACACTTTATATTTTCCGTAACACTTATATAATCGTTTACATTTACTTTGTCATCGTTTTAGTATATACTTTTGGTATGTTTCAAATCAATTTCAAATCAAAATAATTTTACTATATTTGAATACCCTAGAGTCAACACTCCAACATTCTTAAGACAGATTTTCAATTAGTTTAATTACTTGTTGTGGTTCTGGTTTTGATATAAAAACAGTGACTTTGTTTCTGGTTTAATTTAAACTGTTACACCAAACAGTGACTTTGATAAACCATACAAAAAAACGTTAAAGTAATAATTTCAAAACAGTAACATAGACCGTTTATGGTTTTATAACTTACTACTTTTATATTGTTTGAATAGTTTGTAATCTTTGTTTGTCAGAAATGGATGCAAATGATATTAATGTTCCTGCAACTACAAATCATGTTGTGCCTATTTCTGTTCCTACTCATGTGTCTCATGGGGAGAAACCCGAAAAGTTCAACAGGAATGATTTCAAGAGATGGCAACAGAAAATGTTGTTCTATCTCACTACGTTGAATCTTGCAAAGTTTCTTCGTGAGGATGCTCCCGTTTGTAGTGAGAATGAGGCCGACCGCCAAGTTGTTGCTGCGGTGGATGCATGGAAACACTTTGATTTTCTTTGCAAAAACTATATCCTCAATGGATTGGATAACACATTACATACGTGTATATCCAATCAAGACGCAAAGAGCTTTGTGGAATCCTTTGATAGAAAATACAAGACGGCTGATGCTAGAATGAAGAATTGCTGTGGGTGATTCCTTTGATTATAAATGCATCCTAAGACTATCATAAGTCAAGTTCAAGATCTTCAAGTGATCCTACATGAAATTCATGCCAAAGGGATGGTGCTTAGTGAATCTTTTCAAGTGGCTGCAATTATTGAGAAATTACCGCCAAATTGGAAGGACTTCAAAAATTATTTAAAACACAAACGCAAAGAAATGAATCTTGAAGATTTGATCGTGAGATTGAGGATAGAGAAGGACAATGTAAAGATTCAAAAGAAAATATAATCATTCCATAGAGTCAAAGGCACAATGTGATTGAAGGGATACAAACTAATAAGAAAAGTGAAGTATGTTGGCCAACAAGGCCAAGGGTGGTGATTCCAAGAGGTTCAAAGGCAATTGCTTGTGTGCAAATAAACCGACATCGTGGCAAAGGATTGTTTAAATCAGAAGTGATGAGTAAAAAACCTATCAATTTTTAGTCCATTTTTCTAATTTTTATTACAATGTAATTACTTGTTTTTATGCAAAATATGTACTATTTACCAAATTTATATTTTATTAAATTTATAGCGTAAAATGAAAATTCCAAAGTAAGGATCGGCAAAGTAGTTCAATGGCCAAGGTGAGGTCGCGACAGAGAATTGAGGTCGCGACCAAAAGTCATACTATACTGAATGAAAAGCTATTGCAACAAAAGAGAAGTTGCTGAGATAGAAAAAGGGCTTCAAGGAAGGATTTCATGTCGCGACACTATTCTCGAAATCCCGACATCGAAGGAAAAACAACTCCGCTGCAAATGTATAATCGAGGTCGCGATTATGAATGGTTGATGACTGCTTACAAGGTTCTGCATTAAAAATTTAAGGTTGCGATAAAATATAAGTTGGAGACTCCAATTAAGGTCGCTACCGTGCATTTATGTCAGAACTACATTTAAGCAATCGACAAGGAGTATAAGTAAGAAAAGCCACCATCACGGCGTTAGCGTACACCGCTTCGAGGTCACGATATGAAGAAGATATTATCAGTAGCAAATGTAAATTGATGTCATGGGAGAAAAATAAGCCGAGGATACAGGTTTAATCGAGGTCGCCACTCGTAAAAAGTAAGAAGATGAATTAATGGAAATTGTTGTAAGTCATGAGGTTATGAGTAGATGGGGGAGAAATGATGCCGTGACATGCTTTTAAGGTCGCTACATAAATTTCAAGAAGTGAAAAGAAAACGATTAGGGTCGCGATTTCCAATCCCATGTCGCGATAAGACAATGAACAAGAAACAATTTTAAGTCGCAATACGAAAAAGGAGCTGCGACCAAGAATCGTTGATCGACAAAGAAATGGTGTCGTCAAAAGAAATGGTGTCGTGACATGCTTTTGGAGTCGCGACCTGAATGATAGAAGACGGCCAGTGTGACATGGAACTGAGGTCGCGACACAGAATTTATTAAGGGGTTAGAAAAACGTGGTCGCAACAAAGATCAATATAGCTGGTGATTCGTGCCACAGTAGGTGTATCGGAATCAACAATATTTATAACCTAAATTCCTCCTATTTCCGTAGCAAAGCTATTGCAGTATAGTGGCTCTAGGGTCGAACTCATGGATGGGTTTTCTTTGTACAAAATGATTTGCAGTGATTCAAAATGGTGAATTTCACTTTGGATTTAAGGATTTCATAAAAACAGGGGGATTTTGATGGTGAAAACTGGAAACGAAAATGAAGTAAAATAGGCGGGAACCTTTCAGCAGTTCCCGCTTCTTTTATTAATGAGCAAAATTGTCTTTGGTTACAGTGGATAGGAGCTTATATACTGCCCCAGCCAAGCAAAATTACAAAAAGAACCAAAATCAAAAGCTATTACAAAGGACAAATTTGGAAGAAAGGCAAGAGACAAAAGCGAGTCAAAGCGTCAAAAGAAGGATGGTGAATAGGGCGGGGAGACATGAGCAGTGTTGTAGGATAAATTTGAGGATGAGCGATTGCAACTACTTGAAAATTTAGCGACTTGCCAAATTTTACGCAACTCAATTTCTTGGCATTTTGCTCTTCTTTCCTTTTGGTCTCGTCTACAATGTTGAGTTTATTTCGAATTCTTAGTGCTTGGATCATTTCGACAATTTTGGCATAAATAGCTTATAAAAAAGCGCAAAATTGCCACAAAATGCGATCATTAGCATGGCAAGGGACCTTAATGTGCCAATTGTGTTAATTATCTTTGATTAGTATAAAAGTACACAAAACACAATCAACGGGGTTGAAATATCACTTTGGCGCTGTCGGTTGTGACAAATGATGTAGCGACATGAAGTGAATTCGCGACATATATTTAAACAAAAGAGGAAAGAATAGTCGGTCATGACCCGGAGAAATAGAAAATTGAATGGAAACTATTGGGACTGAGAAATGAGGTTGTGATTTGATAGGAAGAAAGAATGGTCGCGACATACTTTTGAGTGTGACAAAATTCTGATTGATTAAAAACTACTTAGTCGCGACCCTAATGTCCGCGTCGCGATGAAAACAAACAAACTAGCAAATTTGAGTTGCGACACAGCGAAGGCTCAAGACAATTGAATGATGTCGCAACTGAAGAAAGTTGACAAAATTAAGAGACAAGCGATGATGTCCTGACGTAATCGAGTCGCGACATAGAAATCACGATAAAAGCGAAAGAGCCAGGTCGCGACACCAATTCCTGGAAACAAGAAAAGGGGGTCGCAACTAGAGTTCTCACTATTGACAACTAACATGGTCATAACAAAGAATTCATGTCGCGACCACTAATCAAATGCAACTAAAGAAGCAAAATTATAGCGAAAACATCGGGTCGCGACTCGGCAATTGCAAACGAAGTGAAGAAGCGTGGGCCGGTTTCTGAGTCACGCGACAGACTTGGCGGATCGAGTGCAAATGATGTTGCGACAAGCTTCTCAGGTCGCGACCTAAACAGAGAGCTAGGCCATTTATTTTAGGGAAATCCACCTAGAGCCTTGGAATCAGGCCCAATTTCTGAAGTTATATATAAGCGTACACAATTTGAGTAAAGTAGCTTCCGTTTTTCTGAAACCCATTATGCGGGAGGGACGAGAAGATCTTGTACATATTTTTTAGAATAGACTTTTCTTTTCTTTTATTATCTTTTCTTTTTTTGGAATTCTGAACTAGTAATACATTTAGAATATAGAAGCTGGATTTCATTTTTCTTTCTCTTTTCCAATTATCACCTGGAATCAATGAAGTTCAGACAATTTTTGGAATTCGTTTCTTCTAGTGAATTACAGTTACAGTGGATGTTTTGATCAATACTCCATTGTTGATGGTGATTTTGTAGAAGCCGCAACTTCCATTGGGTGTTTGCATTGATTCCCTGATTTTCTGCTTGAATTGGAAGGAATTTCACGAAATTTAGTTTGATTTATTTGATTGATGTTTGTGAATTGGAGTTGTTCCCAATGGTGATAGAATATATCTCTGGGATTGTTTCCTGCTCTGATTTCGAAGCCCTCCCAGTGAAACTTCTGAATGGAGATTCACAGCTAGGAGCGTTTAGCTTGTGGGTATAGTGACTATCATTGAAGAACTAAGAGACTCGAGGGTTCATTTGAATCAAATTTCCTATTCACTCATAGTTGAGGTTGAAGGAAATATTTATCAATTTAACTCATCGGAGAGATTTCATAATACGTTGGATGAATCTACAGATCTGTGTTGTTTGAGATCTAATCGAGAAGAAAAATCCATCGAATCTAAAGGATGAGTCATCAACCATTTTTAGAAGTTTCTGTGACCAGGACTTGGTATGCAAAATCTGCGATCTTAAGAAATGGGGCATGAAGTATTGAAAAAGAAAAATACCCGAGATCTTATAAAGAGTGTGTTGAATCTGATGCTTGATTAGATCCTTCTTTGAAAGAAGAGAGGGACCTCCTAATTGAGTGAATAAACTAAAAAATCAGTTACTAATAGGCATCTTTGACAAATCGAATCAATCGGGATAGAAAGAATCAATGAATTAAAATACGAGAAATTATTTGTTCCCCAACAATTTCATTTGGTGTTCATTTCTAGCGAAGTCTGGTCGATCCGGTTATTTGTTAGTTAAATTCAAATTTTATTTTCATTAGATAGCAAGTAATATAGAAGTTATCTTATGCTTTTATTCTAGTTTTCCAAACTATTAAGGGAGGTTCAATGATATGGATCTTGAGTGGTTAGTGTAGTTGATTTCCAACATTCTTGTGTCAATTTACGTAAGATGATCTTTGGACTTGTCTGATTTTACTACTTGAATGACTTGTGCACTTGCGGTGTCGTGGAGCTAAACCCTTGTATTCTGAACATAAATCAGTTTTATTCATTTCCAAACAACTCATTCAACTTTGACATAGATGCAGGAGAATTGTAAGACTCCTATATAAATATTCATCCCGGTGGTTTAGTCTATATTTTCACGAACTGAGCAAGTTTTATGAGTCTTAGATTCTTAGGGATTGAAATGATTTGAATAAATCAATATTATGACAAAAGAGAGAAATGCTAATTTGAACATTTTTTTCGTTATTTTATAAAAGAAATGCACAAAAAAGCAGTTTTACGATAGCGGTGGCTATAAGCTACGATCTTTTAGGAGAAACTTAAGGATATATGATTTGTGATACCCTTTGTTCCGATTAATCTTAATATGTCCATTTAGGAGGTTAATTAATGCACGAGGCTTGAATCGGTCTACGTTCACGTGGATTCTAAATTGGAAAAAACAATGAGGGCTTAGGAAAGTAAGCGCGAGAGAAAGAAAAAAGCAACAAATGACGGATGAAAATTGAGTCAGACGGTTGAACAAAGAAACGCCGATAGAAAGAGGCCTCCGACAGATCTGATGGAGGAGGAGGATTTACGGAAACTGTCCTTCGACAATTTTCAATGATTGTTTGCCATAGAGAGGCCTTCTTTCTTTATTTTACGAAACCACAGCCTTGATCACCATGGTTCAGCGAATCAGTTCTTTGGCCATCTGATGAAGATCCTAATGAACACCTTGGCGGATTCACTTGGGATGTATGCCTGATTAAATGAGCGATTATGGAGCGAAGGTGATAAAGCTACCTCTTCCCTTTCATAGAGATATTGTAGTCACATGGTATGAATCATTGCCATATAACTTAGTTAATACATGGGAAGAGGCAGTGAGCTTATGCCTGGGCAGATTTTCCCCCATCCTCATCGAAGAGAAGGGAGATCGTAGTGTTCGTGAGGGAGATGGCTTGTATCTTTTGCATGGGAAGGTCTGAAAATTTCTTGGAGAGATAACCTGTAAGCAGCTGCATAGATCTCTGAAGACTCCAAAATGGATATTGTTTATCCTCTGCGGATGATACTTTACAAGGGTATCATAGATGCTTATTCAGCTGTGGGCATTCAGGGAGGAAAAGTGTAGAGAGGCAAGGATTTGATAGCGGACCTAGCGAATACGACAAGCCCCTCTAAGATCTTCGAGGAGCAGCAATGAGAGAATAAGAGGGTGGGGTCATTGAGATAAATAAGATGGCTAGCCATGGGAAGCTGAAATTGGATGCTATAGTACGGGATGGATAAGCAGGAGAAAGGCCTTTATAACTGAAATTGGAGTAGTGGAAAGAGATAGAATAAGAAGAAGTGTTGAGGGACCAACTGAAAAAGATACTTATCAAGTTGAGGAAGCAAAGTACATGAATGACCAAAGAAGCTATCAGCACTAGAGCCTAATCGACTTGCCTACACATTATAATCCGGCACTACGGAACCATGAGAACTTCTCATATGGAGGAACGCACAAAGGCCCGAACACGAGGCGAATCTACGAGTAAATTGCTCAGCCACCCAGTTTAACAACGACAACGAGGAGAAAATAAAAATGAATATCGGTCGGAAGAGGACTGACCCTTTGAGGAGGCAGATGTGCCGGTTCATGGGGATAACAAAAGGTTGCTAAACCTCCATGACGAAACTTGCGAGTTGGAAGCCTTTAAATCCTTTCGGATTTTGAGCAAAACCGCAAGTGCTTCACTAAAGAATTTGGAAACACGGGTTGGGTAGTTATTTTGACCTTGCGAGGAAAGAGACGATACTTTCTAGTGACACCAGAAAAATCCAAAATGTATGCAGTTCAGCTAAGGAGTGGCGAGGAAATGAAGCGCTTGATAGAAGCGAAAGAAAAATGATTGACGGAGAAAGAAGTGGAAAAGGAGACCGAAAAGCAGTGTTCGAGCCGAGGAGGCTGCGAGAGGCTGAAGTAAGTGCAACTTAACGACTTAGATGTGGTGAGCAAAACGAAGGAGAAGATTCAAGCATACATTTGCGGTTCCATTCCCACAAAAGAGACTTTAGAGCGGGAGGAACAATTTTCTAGAGATTCTTGATATGAGAAGATGAGGGTAATATCCACTGCGAAGCGATCACTCAAATGCCAAATTGCGAATTTACGAAAGATATATTGACGAAGAAAGGAGAAGGAATGATGAGTTTAAGCGCAGCTTGCGGTGCGATTATTATTCAAAAGAGTCTGCCAGCAAAGATGAAGAGGATCCGGGCAGCTTTACATTCCACATTCCATTAGGAAATATGAATTGAGCCTTATGTGACTCAGTGCCGGCTTGCTCAAGCAATGCCCATATCAGGTGTCTGAGACTAAGTTTGGGGGAACTTACTCCAACAACAATCACACTGCAGATGGCTGATAGGTCCATGGCACAACCAGGAGGAGTCCTTGAAGATGTATTAGTCAAGGTAGGGAAATTTATCTTCCTTGTGGATTTTGTTGTTATAAAGATGGAGGAGGATACCCAGTTCCTGTGTGGGAGAAGCCTTTCTTAGCAATGAAGCGCGTAGTCGATGTACAAAGGGTGGTGACAGGGAGTGGGAGATGAAGCAGCACAATTTAACCTCCACAAAGGCTTGACACAACCTGATGTTGATGCAGAAAATTGTATGGTTGTGGATGGCCTTTATCCAGTGATTTTATGGCCCCGAACTCAGTATAATCTCGACATTCTATCAATGAAAATGAGTTGAATTTCGATCTTAAGAGTGTTGATTATGAATTGCTGCATTCCATATTCAATACAGAAATAGTGCGAGTTTGAATGAAAAAATATAGAAAATTCGACGAAATGAAAGAAGGAAATGAGAAAGAAACCGGTCACGAAGGAGTTAATATTGAAGGAATTGCACAGTCATCGAAGTATGCTTTCTTAGAACCCGAAGGGGCAAGCAGATAGTATATCCTTCTGAATGAAAATGAAGAACAAGTGCCTTAAGAATTCTCGGGAAATATAAGCAAGCAATTGCACGGTCAATTCAGGAAACTTTAGAATTCTCAGTCCTTCTATTTTATGCACAAAATTCGATGAATGATGATGCGAAAACATCGATTGAACACGAAGGGGCTGAACCTATGATGAAGATGTTGTAAGAAAGGAAATGCGAAATGGCTAAATCTGCGAGGATTTATTTATGCAATACTCCAGACTGACCCTGGAGTGAGCCCTAGTTCATGTGGTCCTAAGAAGGGTGGATTCAACGTGATCGAAATGAAAGAATGAGGCCCGGTTCTTCTGAGATTGTGATAGGGTGTGTATAGATTACGAGAAAATTGAATATCTGACCAGGAAAGATCATTTTCCTTATACATTCATTGATCGGATGGCCCCAGACGAGGTTAGTAGGACATCCTCACTTTTGTTTTCTTGATAGATATTCTGGATATAACCAAATTGCTATTTCACTGAGGACAGGGAAAACTACTTTCACATCTTAGTTATGGTACTTTTAGCACCAGAAGAATGTCATTTGGGTTATGCAATGCTCCTGCTACATTTCAAAGATGCATGATGTCTATGTTCTCAGATTTGGCAAAAGAGGTTATGGAGATATTTATGGATGACTTCATAGTTTATGGATCTAGTTTTGAACATTGCCTATAGAATTTGGGGATAGTACTTCACGAGGTCACGAGACCAGGCTAAGCAGATTGGGAAAATGCCATTTTAAGGTGTGAGGCATTGTCCTTGGTCGTAGAATTTACGCGACGGGGCTTAAGTGGACAGATAAGGTTTCCACATTATAAAGACTCTTACGCCGCAACCAATGGTGAGAGATAAGAGTTTCTTGGGACATGTTGGTTTTTATGAATTTATTAGGACTTCTCCAAATTGCAGACCATTATGTAGTATTAGAAAGGATGCGAGTTGAATTTTGATGCGACCTGTCCCGATCTTCATTTGAAGAGATCAAAATCCAGTTAGTTGAAGCTCCGTCATGGCGAGCCAGGCCGGAATAGTGAATTTGACATTATGTGTGATGCTAGTGATTATGCGATGAAGTTGTATTGGGACCCGAAGGCGAAGCGAATGTTTCGAGGCCATATCTTGTGCCATGAAACCTTGATGAAGCTCGAGGAAGCTACTCGACTCTCCCGAAAGAGATCTTGGCTATGGTATTTGCATGTGAAAAGTTTAGGCCATATATGTGGGGGTCCCGTGTCATCATCCATGCGATCATGCGGCGATTAAGTATTTGATGGCTAAGAAAGAAGCTAAGCGAGGCGATCGGATGGGTGTTGCTCTTCTGAGAATTTGATGCGGAAATTAAAAACCGAGGGATTTGTGACAATGTGATGGCGATCCTTGTGGTAATAATTTTCAGAATTGAAGAAGAGGCGAGTGCGAGAAAATTTTCGGATGAAGCGAGTTATTTTAAATTTGTCATTCCCGACACCTTGGTATCTTGTGTGTGAACTTTCTAACGCTTGTGGAGTGATGCCAGGAATTTAGCTACGTGAGGAAGAAATTGAGGGTGACAGTAGGTTTTACATGCGGGACCAGCTGTGTGAGAGGAGGCGATATGATCATCGGGAGGTGTGTACGAGAAAGTGAGCGAGCGAGAATTTTTGCAAGGGAATGTCATGTGCATCGCCTTATGGGACACTGCGGGGGAGGCAAGCGGGCCCTGGAGATTCTCGATCAAGTTTTTATTGACTCTTATTTTCAAAAGATTGTTTTGAATGGGTGAAACTTTGTGATCGATTGCAAGAATGGGAAATATCGGCCGCAGGCATGAAATGCCCACTGCGTAGTATCTGGTGGTGTAGTTATTTGATGTATAGAATAGATTTTATGAGCCCCTTTTCCGTCCTCATTGGAAATCTATGCCTCTAATTTGTGGATTATGTGTCCAAATGGGTTAGGCGACGACTTGTCCCGAGAATGATGCTAATATAGTTTTGGGGTTTCTGAGGAATATTTTGAAGCGATTTGGGACACTGGGAATTTATTATTAGTGATGGAGAAGCCATTTTGCAAAGCAAGGTGTTTGGAGAAACTCATGGCTTGAATGTAGGTCAGACACATCATGAGTTTGGCTTATCCTCCCTCCAAGCAAATAGGCTTGGTGAAGAGATTTCGATAGGGAGATAAAAAAATTATAGAAAAGACTATAAGCTCAGGCGAAAAGATTGGTGTAAAGCATTGATGCATTATGGGCATATAGAACTGCATATAAGACTCCCATTGGAATGTCCCCATACAAAATTGTCTTTGGAAAACCTTGTCACCTCCCTCTTGAATTGGAATACAAAGCTATGTGGGCCATCAAAAAATTGAATTTTGATTTCAGGGCTATTAAAGAGGAAAGATTACTCCAACTGAATGAATTGGAAGAGTTAAGAAATGAAGCTTATGATAATGCCGGGATTCTGAGCAGAGACAAAGAAATGACATGATCGAAAGGATTTTGAGGAAATTTAAAAGCGGGAGATCGGTCACAATTTATTCCAACTCCAGATGAAGCTTTCAAGCAAGCGAAATCAAAATGGAGTGACCCTTATACAGTAGTGGCAAGTACAACCTTTGGGGCAATGACATTGAAAACCAGTAATGGGGAAGAGTTTAAAGTGAATGGTCAGCGATTGAAGCAGTATCTTGGAAGAAATATGATTAATACCTAGTTCTTAGTGAAGGAAAAGAAGTGAAACAAAGAACTTCATAGCGACATGAATCGGTAAGAAGACTGGCGCGACTTTTGTGGGAAGTGACCCATGCAACATTTCTTTCTAAGTTTTATTAGTCAATTTATTTATTTATTTTATTTTTCTAAGTTAGACTTATGTGTTGTTTCTTGTTTAAAATTTTAGAGTGTTTATTGTTGCGGTCAGGCGCAGGACATGATTTTCATTTATTTAACTCGAATGAAATGAGACCACGAGGGGAGTCATTCTGATTCCCTAAACATGTCTTTAATGAGAATGCATGATTGAATTTTGGGGGAAATGGAATTCCAAATTCTCTGTTGAATTTGATGCTTCATGAGTTGATTTGTTGCATATTTGAATGATGAAGGTTGATTGCTTTTGTTTGTTTGAATTTTAATTTAGTCTTGTGAATTTAGGCCCATTTCTGAAGACCATGGGAGAATTTGCAATTTCGCGACATACTTTTGAAGATCCGCGATCAGGGTTTGAATTGAAACAATGAGATAAGAATTTCAGGTCGTAACATTAAGCGATGGAGTCATGACATAAGTTTTCCTTGTCATGACGAAAGAAGGTCCACGACATTAATCTCGGGTCATGACAAAATGTGTGAGTTTTAAAGGCGAGATAGCAAAGGCCTGATGTCGTGACAGTGGGATTTGGAGTCCTGGCCCAGTTATGCAAAATCTGATAAATTGAGGTTTTAAACCTTCGATTTGGGATCATGGCTTTAAATGGGACATTTTAGTGTTATGATTAGTGTTGTAACTTAGGCATTAATGTGTGGCATTCCATAAGGCCAAATGACATTGAGCCAAATCCCGTCGTAAAGATTGAAGCTGAATATTGATTTAAATCGAACTCAATCCAGGTTCTTGTCTTCCTGACTTTCCATTATCTTTTCTCTCTTCGACTACCAAAACCCTAAAAACCGATCTGGGAATTCCAAATTCTCACCCGTAGCGAGATAACCAAAACCTTATTCCAGGGATCATTAGAGAATAATTAATGAGCTCGTGAGTGAACATTGCGGAGTGGAGGTTCACTGGAACCTCGGTCTGAGTGCGTCACGAATGAAGAACCAGAGAAATCGGCCGTGATGAAGAGCGGTGAGGAAGAAAGGGCGTGAGACGAGAGAAAACAATGAGGCGCCTTTGAAGAAGAAAAAAAATAGAAGCGGCAAGACTTTGTCTCTGAAGAAGTACAAGATTTATGGAATAGAACTGGCTGGTGACAAGAGACCGTCGATGAAGGGTTTGAGAAGCTAATTTCCGCTTTTTGAGATAATGGAAAGAGGGGTTGGGAGGTTCTGTACGCTGAACTGGATTATTTGCTCTGACGAGGAATTCTATCTCTGAGGAAACATAGTGGGGATGAGAAGACTCGACTTACGTGCGAAGACCAGGTACCTTTTGGGCACAAAAGAATCAGCGAAATGTTGAATTAAAGGAACTTCGAAGCACGGAGTTCTAAATTTAAGAAAGTGGTAGAAAATTGATGAGTGCTGAAACACTCATGCCATACACAATGTCACATCTTACGGTTTAGCTTAATTTTCTGAGTTAAATACGGGCTCCTGCTTGGGATATCTGATTCTTACGTTTATTACAGCGAGCGGCGGGTGGAGCAGGCGATTTTGAATCATTTGGAGTAGAGGCGAAGTGCGAAGGCGCTGAGGGCTCAGCGACGTTCTTGTCGTATTGTAGTCACGCATCGAACATCATTAAAAACACGTGGACCCGAGTCGAGGGGGGATTGAAAAGCGTCTGACGAGGGGCACGGAAGCGGTAAGCGACAACTCGGATCAGCGGAGAAAATTTTGCCTTTGTTTTCTTCTTTGACAAAATTGCGATCATTTTATAAGTTAGATTGGTATTGTGTTAATCAGTATGTTCTAGATTCACATCAGGGTTTTGTTGAACCTGTCGCGATTGCATGGATTAAGGTTTTGATTTTATATTATTAAGTTATTCATGACACATTAGTATGCACTCATATATGAATTATATACATGTGATGTCGACATTGGCATGATTTTGTTGGGTATCCAGGGAGTCGAGGATGGAGGCCCGGAGGATCTGAATGGGCTGACCCTCGGTCGGTCGGTGAATAGAGATATCCTTTGATTAGGGTGGCGATTAAAGTTAGAACATTTAAGCGTTTGAGCATTGGGTTGGGAGTAGAGATACGCTCCCTGACCACACGCTATACAGCGAATAAGGCGGATACACCGAGAGAGGGTATCTTGTGAGCACGATCACCGAAAGTCATCAACAAATGGCAGATGGGTGAATAGTAATTTCGGTAGTAATCATCGGAAGTGGCGGGGGAGACATGTACAGTCTTTACAACATAGTTATTTACAAATTAATTTAGTTTAGTTTTAATCTGCATAAAGTTAACTAATCATTCAGGTTTAGAAGTGGATAATATTGAGATAATTCTGATGTCAGCCTTAACTGGTACGGATTGATATATACTTAGGTACACTCTCACTAGCAGGCGGCCAGTGTGTATAAGGCAGTACATTTTACACATCATGCTTTCGGCCTGTCAAGGGTTTTGGATCTGGGTTGTGGAGAGGTTTCGTGTTGAATCTTAGACGATTAAGATATTACTCACGGAGTGCTATTTTATTTTTAATTGTTTGTGTGAACTTTTGGTCTTTACATTTAGTGTGTGATTCGCGGTCAGTTTAATCAGTGCATGCGAGAAGGCGGATGAGGTTGTTTCATGGTTGATCTTTGGAAGAACCTTACCACAGGTCAACACAGCAGAGCAGAACAACATGGAGATAAAAATCTATGATCCATGTGAACAGTGAAGAAACAGATCTTGGCCCCGTGACAGTGAGCTGAAAAGGGACATGATAGAGATAACGGTGGGAATGTTCTACCTAGTAGTTATCTGACTGAATGATCCATTCATCGCTGTGAAGAGTTTGCCTAAAGAAAACACCGTTGTTTTGAAGCGTCTATCAGGACTCACATTGACGAACAACGGGTTGAAGTCGATAACCTGGATACTTTGGGAGGAACAATCTGTTCCACGGATTGCCCAATGAATCGAATATACATTTGACCCGACTTCCTCGAGTGCGACACGTTAATTTTAATGGAGTCCTTTGAAGGAAACAGGTGGAAGGATTGTTTCACAGCTATAACTCAGGTGATGAACAAAAACATTGGTTGACAAATGATGCCAGTTCAATGCTATTTGAATGACACAGTAGAGATTCTTATTAAAGTTCTTTACTTTAAAAATTGCTGGTGGTGCAAGATTTAATACTTTGAATGACTAGAGGGAGAGCACAGTAGAAGAGGCATGGGACCAGATTCGCGAGCGTTGGGTGCCAGCGTCGCAGATTGGACTGGATGGATGGGTCATGCACACATGACTAATTAAGGGAATGCGAGCTAGAACGTTGATGGGTTGCTCGGCGGGAGGGTTTGTGAAGAGACCACGGACCCCGAGCGCGTCTTTGGGAGGATTACTGGCACGCACCTGCTGTACTAATCGGTGAAGCAGAGATACAAGGCCACCGGTGGGGCGTGGCGGCTGATAACGGGGTTCTCGGTAATCTAGTTAATCCATGTTACTGACTTAACTAAACAAGCGGCCCCTAGACATCGAGTACAGTCATATCTGGACCGACTATGGGGGTTTAATGAATTCATGGATGACAACTATGATACAAAATGTCGTCGAGGCAACCAAAATAAGCAAAACATAAGTATGTGGTAAAGGAGTTTTAATCAGGGGGTTAGTGTGGGGGTTGAGCCATGGGGTAATAACTGTGAGGCCAATCAGGCCAAGGTGAAACGTAATGCTGAGAATAGTCAGGCAGTCGAGGGTTGTGGATGGAGGAACAATCAAAACAACATGCATTTTACCAGGAGTGGCAGGCCACCTCCCAGAAAAAGTGGACTTGGGTGCAGTATAAGTATAATGCTGCCTTGCGTAAAGCCTTTATATGAATGAGACAAAGGCGAATCTTTTAAGCTGATCCACCAGTTTGAACTGAGTAGCGGCCGTTAAGAAATTGCGAGAGTGAGTGTTGAAATCTGGCTGATCTATTGTTGTCAGAAGTGGGTTCATGCGACAACTGTTAATAAGAACTGGAGAGGGAATGAACATGTAAGCGATCACGCGAAGTGGTAAAGAATTGGCGATATAAGAGCGACCCCGATGTGAAGGAGGTAAGCGAGAAAGTCATCGGTTGATCGAATGATATTCTGAAGAGGAACGACCCAGAAAGCAGTCTTGCTGGGAGAAGAAAGCGGAAGCGGATTGTGCGAGCTAAGCGGCTGGTCCGTATCCCAAGTGTCTAAGAAGCATAAAAATTTGGATAGCGGTTCTTTCAGTTTATGGAAGTGATCAGCGCACCTGTTATTAATTTGATCTTTCTGAGGCAATGCCCGAAGTTATGTCAAATTTATGAAAGGACATCTTGTCCCCGCAGAGAAAGAAAACATGATTTTGAAATAGTTAACTGGCGAGAATGTAGTGCGTCTTGGGAGAAGCTCACCGCCAACTAAAAGACCCGAAGCGGTTTCATATCAACGAACGCCAGGAAGCGTATCTTTGAAAGAGCTTTGTAGTGAATTTGGCGCAGTATTAATCTGTACTTATCCATGGCTAGGCGTTTGGGGATTGAAGCTGCTGGCTGAGTCACACTCCGGCTAAGCGAGACGGGTCCTTAAAGCATCGAAAGAGGGTGATAGAAGATGTCTTAGTGAAGGTTAGCCAGAGTTCATCTTCCCGACAAGTTCGTTGTATTAGATATGGAAGAATAAAGAAATACCATGTAATCGCGTTAGACCATTTCTTCTGTGGCGGAGCTTGATGATTGGCGTTCGGAGGAAATTGGAAATTGAGTGCGGGAGGATGAGTGTTAGATTCAACGTGTTAGGTATGGACATCAAAGCGGAGAATGATACATGCTTCATGAGACAGTAGAGGCTATATTAATACAGCCAAGTGGTCTCATTTGATCCTTTGGAGAAATTGCTTTAGTATGAAGTGGTCGAGAATACGGGTGACGAGCGGGTATGTAAAATGGATGGATTCCTTGAGACTTGATAGGAAATATTTTGAATCTGGTGAAATACTAAAACACCGAGTGCCATGCGTTTGAACAACCACCGAAGATGGAGCAAAGCCATTACCTAGCCATTTGAAGTATGCTTATCTTGGGACGGCCTCCGCGCCGGTGATCATTGGCGTACATGAGAAATGAGAGATAAGTTATTGAGGTACTTGGAATCTAATGGCCGGATGGTGCGGCAAATTTAAAGGATTACCAGCCCTTCTATGTGCATGCATCAGATTACATTTGGAAGATGGTCATAAGCCTCGGTGGAAGCACGAGAGGAGATTGAATCGACTATGAAAGAGGTAGTCCTGAGGAGACGTAAAAGTAGCTAGATCACAGGAGTTATTTATCTGACTGACGGTACATGGGTAAATCCGTCTGAGTAGTACTAAAGGGAGGAACAGTCATAGAGCAGGGAAGAATAACACATTCTGACCCAGAGCAGTCCTTAGGTTGGAGAATTTGTATTGATTATCGGAAGCGAATAGAAAATTTGCTCGAAAAGATCATTTCCATTTGCCATTTTGGATGAGATGTTGGATCGATTAATGGGACATGAATACTATTGCTTTGGATGGATATTAATTTCTGATCGATTATATAGCCCTTGAAGATGCGGGAAGACAGTTCACATGTCCACTATGGTACGGTCGCATTCGAGAGCGGATGCCAGTATCTGATCTGCGGGCACATTCTAACGTTGTATGATGGCCATATTCTCCGATATGGTTGAAAAAACAATCGAGGTCTTCATGGATGATTTTTCTGTCTTAGGAAGCTCCTTTGACAATTGTTTGGAGAATTTGAGGTTGGTGTTGATCAGATGCGGGAATTGACCTTGTACTTAGTGGGAGAGTCTTGTTTTATGAGTGCTGAGAGGAGCATTAATACTTGGGCATGATTTATGCAAGAGGAATAGAGGTAGACGGAAGCGAATTGAAGCAATTGAGAAATTACCTCCACCCTCGTACGCAAAGGGATAAGAAACATGTCACATTTGGATTCTATAGGCTAACCGTGAGACTTTCTCAGTTAAGCCCAGTTGTCTAATTCTTGCAGTCCCGAGGGACACCGTTTGAGTTTGATGCACAGTGTATGCGCGCATTTTTAGTCTTGAAAGATAAATTGGTATCGGCTCCTATTGTAATGCTCTGAATGGGCCTTTCCCATTTGAGCTAATGTGTAGTATGAAGTGATGTGATTGGAGCTTGGTGTTAGAGGCTGACAAAGAAAGAATATTCCAAGTGATCTACTATGCTAGCTGAACCTTGAATGATACTGGCTGAATTATGCCTGCCCCGAAAGAACTATTGACCATTGTCTTTGCCTTTGACAAATTTAGGCCTTATTTGATTAGCCTTAGTGGATTGTCGGATGACCATTAGCCGAAAATACTTGATGACTAAAAGGACGCAAACCGGACTAGTCAGTTGTTGGGTTCTCTTCTTGCAAGAATTCGATTTAGAGATTGTAAGACAGAAGAATGGCTGAGACCTGTTGCAAATCATCCTATCACGGTTAAAGGGGCAGAGTGATGAGGTCCTTATGAATGACGACTTCCTAGATGAAGCGGCTCTGCCGTTGAAGACAAAGGGTGGTTCCATGGTTTGTCATTACGTGAATTGTTGGTGGCTAAGGTGATCCCTCGAATTTAGTATCAACGGAAAAAGAGGTTCTTCGCGCGCGAAACACTTCTTGTTGGGAGAACTATTTTATCACAGACATTGTCTTGACAGTGATCGGGAGTTGTGTGCTAGAAGATGAAATAGGCAGTATTACGAGACCAGCTGCACCATGTGGGGGGATTTCGGCGGCCCGGAGAGCGACGAGGTACTTGATCAGGCTTCTGCGGCTGGCTTATTCGAGGATGCTCATCGGGTTCGTATCCACTTTAGAATGAATGCTGCTTGAATGGGAGCATTTCTAGAAAGGATCAGGCAGCGTACGTGATTACGAGTAAGTATTTTGATTTATGGGGATGGATTCATGGGTCCATTTCCCACTTCTTTTAATACTTTGTACATCTTCTTTGGTAGTAGATTATGTAATATACAAGTGGGTTGTAGGCAATCACAGGCACGCACTAATGATGCTAGGGTAGTGGCGGTTTTCTTGCAGCCCGCACGTATTCTCACGGTTCGGCCTCCCCAGAGCAGCGATTCAGACAATGATGCTCATTGCCAATAAGATGATTATTGAAGTCTTGCAGTATGGAGTGCGACATCGCACATCCTCGCATACCGCCACGAGACAGTGGGCGGCGGAGGTATCGAGATGGGAATCAGTCCGTGCGGAGCCGGGGTTGTCAAGCTCTGGGGGTGGTCGAAAAGATTGAGGATGCTGCAGGCATACGAACAACATTTAAAACACCACTAGGTATGTCACCATTTTGAATAGTTTATGGGAAAGCATGTCACCTGCCGGTAGAATTGGAGCATCGAACTCTTGAAGCGGCTTCATTGAGTATGGATGAGTACATTAGTCGGAGAAAGCGGATCTTTCATTTCGATGGGTGGGACCGAATTCCGCAATGAAGCTTATGAGAATGCTCGCATATACAAGGAAAGATGAAGCCTTTTGATAAACATATTTCGAGGAAAAGAGTGAGCGAGGCAAATAGGTCCTCTTGTTTAATTCCCGACTCAAACTCTTTCACAGAAAAATTAAAGAATCGAGAATGGTGGGACCGTTCACTTTGTGACCCGAGTTTTCCACATGGAGGGTGGCGATTCGCGTCGGAGGAACATTCAAAGTTAACACCCGGCCGGTTGACCGTACTTTGAGAGCCGAATTCATGCGAATAAAGCGGACCGTTCCATTGATACAGTCTGATGGCGAGTCATTTAAGCCGGGTTCCGAGCACATTGAGGTCGGGCGGAAGTCGGAGCTACTTTGACATTAAACAAAAGCAGCTTCTTGAGAAACGACCAGCTTTAGATATTTTCTTTCCATAGTTTAAGTTTTATTGTTTATTTTAATTTTGGTTTGGTTTTGTAACGCCACAAAATACCTAAAATTTTATAATAAAAATTATTATATATTCAGGGTATAATTAGACGGCAGGTATTTTTCGAGAGGTGTTATGTGAATATTGATTAAATGATTATATCTTAAATGAGAGATTTATTGAATTCGAAACCAAACCCAGTGAAAAAGAAAAAAAATAAGGAAATTGTAAAATGGGGACTGAGAGGTCGATTGTAAATAAGTTTATATCTTTTAAGTGAAATTAGAAATAAGCGAGCAAGGGAAAATAATAGAAATGAAGAATAATAGAGAAATGGGAGGGACCTAAATACAAAAGAAATAGTTAAAAAAATCGAGAGGGCATGCTGCTAGTAGGTTGAGCTAAGTAAGTTTCATTTTTAAAATACGACAAGAGCTGACATAAGAAAAGGAAAAGGGAAAAGATGAGAGAGTAAGGCAAACCATATTTGAGAGGGAGAGTTGGGAGAGAGGCTCTACCTTCTTCTAGATTTTCCGACCATCGACTATCTACCTCACAAGAAGAGGAAAGTCCTTCGTAACAAGAACTCCGCAAGTAAAGACCGGAACGGAGAAAGCTTTCGACAAACTCCAAGAGGTAGGTCTTCTCCTACTTTGGTTATTTTCACCCTAAGGGCTGGGTGAGGTGGTTATCTTACCCTTGTGGAACAAGTTTGGATTGTATTTAAACCACGAAGTCAGCTACATCGCAGACAAAGACATTATCTCGACCTAGAGCTGATTTTTCGGGATAATAAATAAAGGGAATTTGGAAGTGAGTTCTTCTGGTAAATTGTAAAGAACATCACGAACTTGATGTTAGTTTTTGAATTCTCTAATTCGGACCTCAGAGCCTAAGTTATGATAGTTTTTCCCCGACGCGGCACTCCTACCATAAATGGGCCAAGGCACCTCATCTAGTGCGCACCAGCTGCACTGGGCCCAAAGGCACCCGGCAAGTGCACCCGGCCGCTGCACCTCGGCCAGTCGTCGCCGCCAAGTCGTCGCCTACTGGTTTGACTACGTGACCTCAAACTCGGGCGTCATAACTTCTTCGTCCGACCGTTGGGTGTCTCTCGAACTCTATGGAAAGCTCTATCGAGTCAAGAATCCATTCATATGCCCGGCGAGGATAGTAGGGGCTAATTAGAGTGTTTCGTACTCGAGTTCGCCTAGGTCGCCGCCTGGCTGGCCTGTGTCGTGTACTTGTCTCGGGCTTGACTACGGTGGGACCCCAACTTTAAGGTCATAACTTCTTTCTGTCCGAACTCCAAGCTGGGTGTTCTTGGACTCTATGGAAAGCCCATTGAGTCAAGAATCCATATACATACAGCTTGTTGAAATTTGAACTCAAATTTAACTCCAAAAAAATCAATCCTAACCAAAACCACTAGCACACACGAATAATATTGTTCTTTAATGGTTTTGGAATAGGGGCACGAGGAGGAAAAGCCAAACTGAGATTGAGATTCCGAGGATTGGAATCAAAGTAAAGCTCTTTGGGTTTGTTCTAATCAATTTTTATTCCTCATTTCAATTTTTTGCATGTTTGTTCTATATTTCCTATTCTCAAGCTCAATATTTGAAAGGCTTGCTCTAAAATGCATAAGAAAGCATATTGGAATTGTTTAAATGATTTGAAGGAATTGATTGTAAAATGTTTGCATATGCAGCCTGTATGACTATTGAAAGTGAACTATTTATACAAATGTACATATTATACCGTACTCATATAAAAGATTAACGCCCTTAATAGAATGCTAACTGCTTAGCTCAGATATGATAGATCAAGTACACCACAATAGGGGTCAAATAGCAAACATCGCGAACGACTGTACTGGATGTGTCACCCGACGCTGTTCCGCCGGGATCGTATCTGCATGCTCACCAATTCGATTTTTAACAACCTGGGCCAAGAACCCAACGGACCTACTATGTTATAAAAACTATTTTTATACTCGGCCTACTAACGGACTGCGCTCTGGCCACTGAGCATTCAGATATCAAGACATAGGTTAAATTCAAGTATGGCATAACTAAATTTAAGGCATAACTAAATTGATCGGGCATAACTCGACCAATTTCGAGCATATTTGAATTGATTTGAGATTGTGAAATATTGAATATGAAAGTGGGATTTTTTGGGATGATCAATGAACTATAACTAATTGTATATATAACAAATATATGTATTGTATTTACATCGATCATCCATAAAGGTTTGAAAGTTTTGAATTGTTAAACTGCATGATTTGTTTTAAACGAAACCTAAGAATGGATTTATAGAACCACTAAGCATGAAATGCTTAATGTATTGTTTTACCAATGCGCAGCCTACCGAGTGATAGATAGCGCATCCAAAGTGGACCCAATGATCGAGGAGGTCGTAGTCATAAAGAAGGAAATTTCGAGTATGTCTGACATGTGCATTCATTCCATGTTTTTGATATTGATATTTTGTAAAAACAATTTGGAACTCGAACATCTATTTTGTAAATCATTGTGAAAAGGCCTGAATTGCCTTCATTGTAAAATGTATTTTTGCTAAATGTAAATGTTTTACGGATTCTGTCTAATTTTGAAATCGCTCGCAAAGATATAGATTTTCGAAAGCGATCGAAAGTGATAACAGGCATCCCTGACTCCTAGCTTGGATCCGCCAAATGGATCGGATGGGAAAGAGGTCCTACCGCTTTAGTGGTATCGTATTTTAGGTTTAAAGGTTTCTACAAAAATGATTTTTGAAATTGTTTGTAAATGATTTTGAATCAGGCATAACATGCATTTCATTGCATATAAAGGATGATGACTCGACGCGATTCACTGGTCTTAATAGATACGTGGACGGCCTCCGCTTCCTAGGGTCGAGGATGACCGTGGACTCGCCTAAACAAACCCGCTACAGGAAGGGCAAGCATCCCATGCCCCACCAATGAATGGAACTGTATCAGTGGCAGGAGGTACTATGGGTATCCTCCAAAGAGCTAGCTCAGACATCGGGTGAAAGAGCCTGGCAAATCACCGCACTACCCAGCAGTTTGATCACCATTGAGAGAATGGCAAGGCACCGGTTCAGAAAGACGGATGGGGAAAGAAAGAGGATGAGCCTTCTATGGCGTAGAATCGTCGAGGGAACTAAGCTAATGCTTGTGCAAATGCATTGCACAAATGGAAGAGAAGTTGAACAAAGACCACATTAATAGATGAGGCTTATCAGTGGTGGGTTTCCGTGACCAGGACCGCACCATCGAGAGAGAGAAAAGTTGCCACATGGTCTCTTCATGAGTTCAAGAAGCACTATGGGTCGCATTATCTCGAGCAAATATGAAATGAGAGTTTCATAACTGGGCAAAGATATGGAGCGACCAACATCGTGAGAATTCACGCGGCTGATCAAGTATGCCCTCGAGATACTAGCAAAGAAGAAGAAAAAGTGTCGAGGTTCAAGACGGCTTAATGAGAGTTCGAGCCCATGTCACATTTTGCCATGAGGGTGATTTCTCTCCAAATTTGTGACATGTGCATTGGAATGTGGAAAGAGTAAAGAGAGAAAGAGAGAGAGAAAGATAAAAGATGTGGAAAGAAAAATCTTGGCTACCAGCCAGAACAACAAAGAAAGGAAGAAAATCTGGGGGACCACAAGGTTCCGGGCCACCACGCCAGTTACCTAGGAATACACACAAAGACTGGTTTCACTGGCGTGAGTACAATTGTGAGGAGGGTGCTTCTAGAATATGACCGCCCTCATTGCTCCCATTGTGGGAGAAAAAAAAAAAAAATCATAAAGAGAATGCTGGAGACTTACGTGCTTGTTTGATTTGCATCTAAAGAGCATGTGAGCAAGAGATCGTCTGCAGAGCTCGCTTCATTTACAGCACCCTAGACCGGGGGTACAACTTGGGCCAGGCCGTAAAGGCAACAAGAGGTCGTGATCACCGAAAAGTATTCCGAGACAAGGGACACAAACTTTGGGTAGGCAAGATGGTCGTGTTCCAAATAGAGCATATGCAATGAAAGTAGCGGAAGATACCGACGCCCGTGACGCGGATAAACGTAATTTCCAAATCTTACTACTACCGCACATGTATCGATCGACCTCGGGTCAACCCACTCAATATTTGCACCGACATACCCAACTTGGGTAAATTAATGAGGAGTGAAACCGGTATGACATTCGGGTGACGAACCCGCCCGCATAGTGTTATCAGGAATGTAGAGCGATAAGAGATCGTCCCATCTAACACGAGTATGTAATTGGGAGATTTGATCGAAGTTATCCCCAGTGAGCTCACATGTGACATCGGGATGGACCCGTTGTCCCGACATCAAGCAATAGTCGATTGTAGAATGAAAAGAGTACCTTAAGAACACCGAATGAAGACGAAGTAACTTTCATCTGTGAGAGGTCAAATCACCATTTTATCGCGATATCCCGCTGTACCAATCGCTAACAATGGGCGCGGAAGGATACACGTGAAGCTCATCGCTTATGTGATTGATACCGTAAAGGCAAGGCCTAGTGTAATCATATCCCTACTGTTAGCGACTCTTCCATTCTGTCCCAACAGAGCAAAGTCGTTTTGATTGCCCCCACATGTGGAGATTGAGTTTGTTATCGACATCGGGTAATTGTGTGCCACATCGACATCCATTACATCGTACAGAATGGCTCCACTAGAGCTAAAGGAATTGAAATTGCAGTTGCAAGAACTACTAGAAAAAGGGTTTATTCGACCAAGTGTATCCCCATGGGGAGCCCCCGTGCTTTTTGTTAAAAAGAAAGATGGTACACTTTGCCATGACATTACGCATTAACCAACAAGTTAACAAGAAGTGAATAAGTATCCAAGTACTCCAAAGAATTGATGACTTGTTTGACCAATTAAAGGTGCAAGTATCTTTTTCGAAGATTGACTTGTGATCTGGTACCATCATTGAGAATTAAAGATGTCGATGTGCATAAGACTGAGTTTAGGACGCGATATGACATTGGGTGAGTTCCATGTAATGCCGCTTGATCGACAAATGCTCACGGCTACGGACCTAATGAATCGTGGTTTTCCGAATCGTATGTGGATCAGCGTTTGTCGAAGGTTCATAGACAACATTCTTGTGTATTCAAAAGACGGAAAGTCATGACACACACCTTCGCGAAAAGTTAGAGACTTTCGGCAAAGATAAATGTATTAAACCGAGCAAGTGTGAGTTTTTGATGACGAAGGTCCTTCGGGCACATTGTATCGAAAGAAGGAATCCGGAGTAGATCCAAAGAAAATAGAAGTGGTTGTTGAATGGAAGCCACCAAGAAATGTTACGTGGCGTGTAGTTTCGACCGGCAGATATTGCTGCAGATTCGTTAAGGGTTTTCTATGACCGCACTCCGATAACGAGACGGTCTTAAAAATGTAAAGTATGAATGAGCAGAAAATGTCAAAGAAGTTTTGATAAGTTGAAAGCATTCTAACCGAGGCCCTAGTTTACTCAACCTAATTGCTGTAGAGAATATGTGATTTTTAGTGATGTGTCACTAAATGGGATTTTGATGTGTCCTAATGCAAGAGGGTAGTGAGGAATTATGCTTCAAGACGCTTGAGCTTCGCATGAAAAGAACTACCCCACGCATGATTCGGGAATTAGCCGCACTGTTTTTAAGGCCAAAATTGGAGACATTATTTGTATGGAGAAAAGTGTTTCATTTACACTCCATCATAAGAGTCTTAAGTATTTGCCTCCTCACAACGAGCTTAGCTTGAGACAATGGAGCACGGATGGAACTGAGCAAAAGATTATGACTCGCATGATTGATTATCACCCGTGAAAGGCCACTGTAGTGGCTTACGCTTGAGTAGAAAGTCATCATTAAACGCTCGCATTGAATGCCCATTTGTCATTATCGCATCGGCGGTACCGCAGGCGTAATTGATACGAGACCGAAGCTCATAATCGCGCTGGGAGAAATAAAAAGAAAGATGAGAAAATTGTCGTCAGAATAAACTGGGATTGAATGTTAAAGAAAAACCGAGTTCACAAAGGAACGAAAATGGAGTTTTGTATTATAAGGACTCCGCTTGTAAAATTCGACCGTAATGATTTGAGGAAACCATACTAAGAGATAAATGATCTTTTGCTATCCATCCCTTAAAGAGCACAAAAGATGGTCGAGATTTAAAATGTCATTCTCGTGGTCCTGAATGAAAGAGATGTGTCCAATTTGTAACCGCGTTTGGTGCGTCAAAGAGCAAAGGCGCAGCATCAAGTTCCTTCGATTATCGCAGCCATCGTAATACCCGAGTGGAAAACGGACCGAATCAACGCGCCAATCTGTGGTCAGTTACTATCGACAGGGCGGTTGGCATGACCCGCCATCGGTAGTGTAATCATCGACCGTCGCCTTACTTCTACCGCGAGAACCGACCGCTTCACTGGCCAAGCTAGCAGAAAGCCAGAGTATCAAGGAAATAGTTCTGGCATGGGGATTCCCGATTCATTATTTGAACGAGATTCAAGGCTTACTTCGAGATTTGGGAAAATCGCAAAGAAAAATGCAGACTCGACTTACCTCAAGATGCACAAATGTCACCTACTGTAAAACGGATGGATCAATCCGGAGAGCGATCCAGATTCCTGAAGATATGTTGGCTGAAGCCGATCGACTGGCGTATTGGATCACCCGACACATCGCTTTAATTGAATTTCCAGGTAGCTAACAAACGCTTCCCAATCAAGACGAATGGCGCCTTATGAGGCTTTATATGGAAGAAAATGTAGAACAATCACAGGTTGGACTAATTGAGTGAAAAGAAAGTGATCGGGTCCCGACTTGATACAAGAGATCAAGAAAAGTGAAAATGATTAGAGAAAAGATTGGTTGTATTAATGAGCAGACGTAAATCATATGCCGACATGAGTTAAAAGATTATCCGATATGAGATCACAGTGTTTTGGTACGTCAGTTAAGGTGATGATTCGAAAGCGCGTCATTCCGCATCTGTCCCTATGAATGAGAATTCAAAACTGTAGATAGAGATTAATGTCTAATCAGAAAATAAAGATCCGGTATAGTCGTGCTTCATGTGTCCATGCTACGGAGGTACCGAATGCACTGTCACATGTAGTCTCTTCTGAGACAATCGAAGCCGAGACCGCATTTGACGATGAAGAAGAGCCACAGATTTACCGCTGGCGAAAGAATTACGGAACAAAGAAGATTCGCACGCGCTTTGCCGCTGAGAAACCATTAAGACCAAGAAGTCAATAAGTTTTATGTTCCATGGGTGCCAGTGATTCGCGACCGCTTGATTCAAGGTACTTCGAGACCACTTTATTAAGTGGGAGAGTTGTAACGCCCAAAATACCCTAGAATTTTTATAATAAAATTATTATATATTCCGTATAATTGAGCCAATCTCGTATTTTTCGGGAATTGTTATATGAATATTGATTAAATGATTATATAAAATGAGAGATTTATTGAACTAAATAAACCCAAGTGAAAAGAAAAATATGGAAATTGTAAATTGTGGACCCAAGGGTCAATTGGTAAATAAGTTTATGTTGTCTAAGTGGAAATTGGGGAGAAATAAATTGAGCAAGGGGAAAATAATAGG
The DNA here is from genome assembly GCA_016808115.1 of Tetrastigma voinierianum. NCBI lineage: Eukaryota > Viridiplantae > Streptophyta > Magnoliopsida > Vitales > Vitaceae > Tetrastigma > Tetrastigma voinierianum. The sequence continues at coordinate 300,136 of JAEQBH010004137.1, read as the reverse complement.
AGACTTAAATGAAGAATAATAGAGAAATGGAGGGACCTAAATACAAAAGAAATAAAGAAAAAAAAAATCAAGGAGAGGGCATGTGGCAAGTAGGAAAGAGCGAGGAAGTTTCCTCATTTTTAAAATACGCTTAAGAGTGATACATAAGAAAAGGAAAAGGGAAAAAGAGGAGAGAGAGTAAGGCAAACCATATTTGAAAGGGAGAGTTAGAGAGATAGGCTCTACCTTCTCTCTAGATTTTCCACGAATGTAATTCATCTAAGCCCCATGGTTAAAGAGGGAAAACCTTCCTCGTGGATACAAGAGCTGCAGTAGATCGGACCCGAAGTTTCGACAAACTCTGCTTATGGGTCTTCTCCTACTTTGGTTATTTTCACCCTAAGGGTTGTGAGAAGTTATCTTGACCTTTAGGGAATGTTCGATTGTATTTTAAACCATGGGAAGTCACATTGTGGTAGTGCACATTAGCCGGACCTTAGAGTTGATTTAAGTAAGAAATAAGGAATTTGGCAGTGAGTCCTTTCTGGTAAATTGCAGCCATCAATGAAACGGAAGTTAGGCTTGCATCTCTCACTGACCTTGCAGCCTAATGACCGTCAAGCCCCGACAAGCAGCTCGCCAATACAAAGCCGCCAAGGCACTCGCCCGCGCACCTCGGCCGCACCCTACGGTCAGTCACCACCAAGTCAGTCGCCGACCGGTTTGACTAGTGTGGACCAACCGGGCGTCATAACTTTCGCCCCACTGCTTTGCGTTCTAGACTCTATGGAGTTCATTGAGTCAAGAATCCATTCATATGCCCGAGGAGTGATAGTAGGTGTCGAACGAGGCATCAGCCTGAGCTCACCAAAGTCGCCAGCTTGGCCGCCAGTCAGCTCATCCGGGTTTGACCAATACGGTGACCTCCAACTTCGGAAAGTCATAACTTCTTCGTCCGAACTCCAAGCTGGTGTTCTTTTGACTCATGGAAAGCCCATTGAGTCAAGAATCCATCTATATATAGCTTGTTGAAATTTGAAACTCAAATTTAACTCAAAAAATCAATCCTAACCAAAACCACTAGCACGCACGAATAATATTGTTCTTTAATGGTTTTGGAATAAGGGCTGACGAGGAGGAAAAGCCAAACTGAGATTGAGATTCCGAGGATTGGAATCAAAGTGCAAAGCTTTTTGGGTTTGTTCTACTGACTTCACTGCTTCAATTTTTTTACGTTTTGTTTCTATATTTCCTATTCGCTTCAATATTTGAAAGGCTTGTTCTAAATGCATAAGAAAAGCATATTGAATTGTTTTAAATGATTTGAAGGAATTGATTGTAAAATGTTTGCATATGAAAATTGCATGACTATTGAAAGTGAACTATTTATACAATGTACATATTATATCACTTTGCTATAAAAGATTCAACGCCCTTAATAGAATGTTAACCTGCTGGTTCAGATAAGGATAGATCGTATACCACGGGTCAACAAAGGCATCGCGAATCCATTGTATTAATGTGTCACCCGATCAAGAGCCCAACGGACCGCATCTGGCAGAGTGTTCACTAATTGATTTTTTAATAACTGGCCAAGAACCCAATGGGACCGCATCGCGTTATAAAATCGTTTTACCGTGACCAGAAGCTCAACTGACCGCGTTTCTGACTCGATATTGGCGTAAGTATCAAGACATAGTTAAATTCAAGTATGTTAACCGAATTAAGGGCATAACTTAATTGATTAGCGTAACCTAATTGAATTTCTCGAGCATATTTGAATCGATTAGACTGCGGAATATTGAATATGAAAGGTATTGGGATGATCAATGAACCATATAACCGATTGTGATATATAACAAATATATGTATCAGATTTATATCGATTTCATCCATAAAGGTTTGAAAGTTTTGAATTGTTAAATTGCATGATTATTTTTAAACTTAAACCGAAGAATGGATTTGTATAGAACCACTAAGCATGAAAATGCTTAGCGTATTGTTTTACCAATGCGCAGGTATCGAGTGATAGATAGTGATCCAAAGCGACCCAAGATCGATGGTGCCGAGTCATAAAGAAGGAAATTTGAGTATGCTCCGATATGTGCATTCATTCCATGTTTTCTTTTGGATATTATTTGTAAAAACGTATCAACTCTAAACATCTATTTTGTAAATCATTTTGAAAAGGCTTGAATCGCTTCATTGTAAGAAAACGTATTTGTTAAAATGTAAATGTTTACGGGCTTGCTTTAATTTGAAATCGCCTCGCAAAGATAAGGATTTTTTTGAGTGATCGAGTGATAACAAGGTGATCCCGACCGATTCTGATCCACCAAAACAGATCGAAGTGGAAAGTGGGTCACACTGTGCTTCGTCTCTTTCCGTAATCGGGATTTTCTTTACCGCCTCTGCTGTGGCCCGCACGTAAATTAATGTGGGAGGATCCGCCGAGAAACCTCATTTCAGAAGTAAAAGGGGTCACAATTGGAATAGGTTTTTCATACCTAGAACTTTCGATAATTTTTCATTGCCTTCTTTCGTCAAGTCGCGACGTTGGCTCTCGCCGCCGACATTGCTCTAAAAACCCATGAAAAATCCGTTTCGCACCGCGCCGCACGCCGGAACATCGCCCGCCGCGGACGCTGGCGCTCCACTTCAAGACATCGCGATGTTAGATCTCAACGTCGAACGCCATGGTTATTGAACGCCGCGACGCTGGATTTATAGCTCCTCGAACGCCGCGACGTTAGGATCCACCGCCGCGACGCTGGGCACACCCGCCGTGGGAACTTCGCGACGCCGAGCCCGAACGCCGCGATGTCGCTCTCGTGCTTATCACCGTAAGCCCTCCATTTTCGCCTTCCTCGCACACCCTTATCGGAACTCCCACACATCCATTGCTGCCACCTCCGACCTCTCTGTCGCCTTTACCACCAACGCCACACACCCTCCGCCACTGTCTCGCGACTCCATCACCACTTAGTGGTGCCTTAACCCCGCCCCCGTCGCCCTAGTGAGTTCGACACAATATTTTTCAGGTGGGCCTGCACCGTCCGCCCCATCGCAGGTCCGTTCGACCGCTAGCACCTTGCAGGCACCTGTGAGGTCGTGGCAGGTCTCCCGATCACCTCCTAGTCTTTGTTCACATCAGGCACCCTAAAGCGCCGACATCATTTGTCAAAGTCACCTCGAGTGGCCTCTCGCGCTATTCGCCCCGCGGCGCCTGCGCTAGAGCCCAAATTCCCCTCCACATATGCCTGCAGCCAAAAGTTGACCGCAAACTGGTTCGCCAATGAGGACCCGACTCCAAATTTCGACCTCACCAAATTTGTCAATGAAGGTGCCGCCGATAGGTTTGGCACCATTTGTAAGAATCGGTCCTTCATCAAAGAAAAGGGCTTCCACCACCCCGATGACTTCTTTCGCAAGACCATTGCGAATAAGGGATGGCGGACGCTATGCCAACCACCTCGTCCAGCTACGACGAGTGTGGTACGAGAATTATACACTAACCTCGCATCCCATGTCGAAAGCGTCCTGGGGCAGCGTGGGCGGTTAAGCGCACTTCACGCCAGCCTATCAACCAATTCTATAATCTCACCTAGTCCCAGCTCGTTGATCGACTATAGTCGCTAGATCACCCCCGAGGTCATCCGAGTCCCGACCAACTGGGCTGGCGAGTGGAAGCTCAATAGCCAAGGGCACGCCAGACTTCAAGGCCAAACATTCGCCTTATATTCCTGCGGTATGGCATCACTTCATCACTGCCGCGCCTCATTCTCGACCACGAACGTGTGTGAAGTGACCGCAAGCGTGTCTCGCTTCAACTACGCCATCATCCAGACAGGCCCGATAAGTCAAGGCAAGCACGATGCCATCCTCCATAACTGGACACAAATGAGTCCCGTGGCACCCATTTCTCATATACTGCGAGTAAGCAAGCCTGGTGCTCTTAGAGGACAATGAGGCGCGATACAACCCTATTGTGCTTGCGTGTATGCAAAACACGCCCATGTAAGGTCTCGGGGCAACGAACCCTGACGAGGATGAGCTTCATGAGTATCGCCCGCTGGGCCTTCCAGCGATCCCGTGGAGACGCTCTGCCAAGTTCACTTCACCCACCACCCCCACAGCCGCATCTCCTGAGGCGCCCCATCCAATCCGGCAAACAAGCATGTAGACCCGGTGTTACTCTCACCGACCGCTTGACGCTTCTCGATCGTGACCCAAGAGCACCGAGTCCTCACGCCCAGATTACGGAGGCCCGCTGGCCGACACGTGTACCATCTTCGCCAACCAGCGACCATTCTCCGAACCGCAGGTCCCTCCAGACCAACTCGCACAAAGATTCGCCTCCACTAATTAATCACACAAGAAGGGACACTGGCTCCGCATCACTGGGAGTTTCTTCCACCCTCTCTTTACTATAGCCGTTGGGGACACTGGACACATCTGCTTGGGGGGTGCGGGCAGGATCTGCTTTTGTTAAGTCGTATAGTTTAGCGATGGGGTATTTTATTTTTCGTGTTCCCTGCTTTTAAAGCAGCTAGGTTTGTTTTGTTTATTTTAGTATGCTAAGTCTTCAGGTTTAGTTTATACCTGTGTTAGTGTATGCTTTTTGTTTATTTATATTTTTTATGATAATACCTTTGTTTTGTTGTTTCTAGTCACTAGAGTCCCCGGTATTGGGGATATGTTGACGCTGGTATGCTTTAGGTAGTGTGTGTGTGGTGCCATGCTTGAGAGTCAAGGATCTCTTTTGACCGAGTCCACAATAATCATGGGCAAACATAGTACAATTCCAGAAAGGATTCGTAGGGTGTTAGATGCTCGAGAATTTCGTGTCGACTAGGCAGGAGGGGCAAAGTGAATCACCTCCTGGATATTCAAGAACCCACTCTCAACGAGCCTATCACACCCACACGATGACCCACTGAAGATGTCAGCTGTCCGAACGGTCAATAACCCAGTAGTCCCTAAACACTAAAGTGATAGGACAATAAAAATAAAAGAGATCGCTTTGAGCCCCAAGTTATAAAAAATAAAAAAATAAAAATAAAAATAAAAAGAGAAAACGTAGAAGAAACATATGAAATGTAATAAGTGAGACTTTCTAATCTAATCCCGCACACCCAGGGGCCTGAAGCCTAATGCCTCGAGCCAATCGGGTCGGGAGCCATCAATTTCACCGTCTCGTTATTGTGGGACGTACATGGAAGTCCCCACAACTTAAAATATCTTAGGTTTAGCCAGTGTTCGGGGTGACGTCTTAGGAACTACGTCCTAAGTGTCTCTTAACCAACTGGTGGGGAGTCACCAACTAATCCCCACTACATGAACACTTAGCATAAACTTACGGGCACTAGTTTTTCTTTCATGCGTAGGTAGGTTTAATGACTATAAACGGTGCATTCCTATCCTTCCGTAGTTAGATTCTCCCAACCAGTGAGCCGAACCTAAGCTCGGGGGTTTTCAAACCAAGGTATACGCCAGAGATCATTTATGCAATGCACATGTGGTCCCTGGGAAAGGCTATTGAATACATCTGAGGTCGAGGCGCTGGTCAATCTAATCGAAATTCAACCGAATTCTTTCGAAAGTCAAACACCCCACGATCTCGAAATCAGAACAAAGAGGCAAGAGCATGAGCCTGGCCCATTTTGATCCTTCGCTCGCCGCCATGTGCATCACAATCCTAGTGTTAGATTATGCATGTAGGTCAGTCCCGCGAGTCAATTCTGCTCGGGACGCGTTAAGCTAAGCTCGGGGGGCGTGATAAGTGCCTAAAACACTCATGCCATACCGTGATCCCGCCTTACCCGCTTTAGCTTAATTTGCGCTTAAATACGATTTATAGCCCGACATTCTGATTCTTGCATTTTCAGGAACAAGTGAAACTGCGCTGGATCATTTCGGGAGCAGAGCGTGGCGCGTAAAGTCAAGTAGACCGTCAGCGACGCCCCAACGCCTGGGTCAATGAGAATGGAAGTCAACAGCGGCCAACGTCATGATCGCCGCAATTTCGCATCAAACATCACAGCACATGGACTAAATCGAGGGGGATCAAAACGCATTTAACGAGGTTAACGGAAGCAAAGCAAGAATGACTCGCATCACGAGAAGACACCTACTTTTGTATTTTCTTCTTTCCATAAAATCGTTTATGTTTTATAGATTGATTACGTGTGTAATTACGCCCAAGATGTTCGGATCTCACATCTAGTATTCTTGTTTAACCCCTCGTCACGATCGTAATGATTAAGGTTTTGATTTTATATTATCTCGCTATTCATGAGTTGTTAGTATTCACTCTATATCTATGAATTATATACATGGATGTCCGGGCCAACATTGGCATGATTTTACCGGGTATCCGAGATCAGAGACAGGAAGCCCAGATCTAATTAGAGTTATCCCACAACACAGATCCCATCCAGGTGGCGATTAAGGTTGTAAACATTTAAGCCGCTGAGCATCGGGTTGGGGCAGAGATACACTCCAACCTCGCTAATGGTGATAGGCTGACACCTCGAGAGAAGGTATCTCGTAGGCACGATCACCCCGTCATCAACAAGTCACGAATGGACTGAATAGTAATTTCTCGAGGTAGTAATCCATCAGAAGTGGCAGGGGGAGACATAGCCCTAGTCTCTACAACACAGTTATTTACCAGGATAATTTAGTTTAGTTTAATCTCACACCTTAGTTAACTAATCATTCAAGGTTTAAGTCCAGATAATATTCAAAGGCTAATTTCAGTAATCAACGCACTTCTTCCCGGATCGGCTATCCGCATTTCCTAGGTACACCATATTATCAGGCGACGTGAAACTCACATAGGCGTACACATTTTACACATCACGCTTTTGGCCTGTCAAAAATCCTGATCATGAGAAGATCATAGACCTCTTAACCGGTGGGCAGGGGAAGTGGGAAGCCACAAGGAAGAACCCTCACTATGCTATCAACAAAGGATCCCTCACTGAGGAAGCTAAGGTCTGGTTCTACTTCCTATCCTCAGTAATCATTCCAACTAAACATCTCTGTGCAGTAAGAGAACAAGAGGCAATCATTTTATATGCCCTTTTGAAGGGCTATAAAATGAATAGTCGGAGGACATCAAGCGGTCTATCGTAGGGTACCACTTTGTAATAAAAATAAAGACTAATCCCTTTATCCTACAACAATCGCCAGACTATGCATCTCACCGTGAGAGGATCATAGGATTTAAGAAGAACCTCTACAGTATCTCCTCCGACCCTTACTAGGTGACAAAGGGGCCCAAACAAAGGAAAAGGGGATTGCGGAAGTAGGCGACAAACAATGAGGAGAATGACAATAGGGAAATGGAAACCATTCCAGAGCAAATTCCTCCAATAGAAGAGGAAGAGATGATTTATCGAGCTCACTAAGCCATTCCCACTCGATGACGTGAGAATTTCCCGAAAGCAAGGTAAACCTGCAAGAGGAGAGAAGGGAACACTGAAATTATGGAAATGCTAAGATCAATAAAGAAAGATATGGAAGAAAGGGAGCAGAAATGGGAAAAACAGTAGCAAATCAGAGAAGAGTTCTTAGAAGTTGAATTCAGGAGGACAGAACAATTATTGGAGCAAACCTTGAGACAGAGAGAGGAAGAATGGAAAGAAGAGATGAAAAGGAGAGAGAAAGAACAAGGAGAAAAGATTTAAGGCCATTGAAGCCTCTACAACAACCAATGAAGATGAAGAAGTGCTTACCATTCTGAGCAAAAGAGTAAGCCGAGATGGAGGGTAAATACGCTAAAGAAGATTCAAGCCTTCAAATATTCAGATAAGGAGCAATTCAAGGAGTTCAGTCATAGCTGATGAGATAAAGAACCTGAAGATAATGATGTCTATAAGAAAATCTCGCATGAGTTTGGATTTGATCAACAAAAATTTATCGACATGCCGAAGTCAGACATCTTCGAAAGTTGAAAGCACAAAGGAATAAGATGGGCTTTACAAGACACCTTGATCAATCTCGTGAATTTAACAAATGATATAACTCAATCGACAAGGCAAAGCCCACACTTTCGAAAAGAAAAGACCAAACATTACCTTCTCCAAATTCTTTCTCCATGTTTAGCAAGCTTTGACTGCATCCTCCCAACATCATACCAAAAATCTGATAAGAGAAGTGGAGGAAATAGTTCGTCTCACTTTTCTTTTCTCCCACTATACCCTTCATCATCATTAATATAAGCTCAGAAAAGTTCATTGGAAAAGTGTTTTGTGAATTGTTTGTTGATTAGATATTTGTCTGTTACTTAATAATGTTGCAAACTGTAACATATACATTATTAACCGCTTAATCGGGACCTAGTAGTCAGATAAGTTTCTGATAAAATGAATTGTTCAGTGCAATGATTCAGTTATGTCAATGTTTCGTGCTATGCTTAGTGTCTCGAAGGGGAATGGTTATCGTGTTTAAGTCGCATTTGTGAAATGGCATAACAAACACTGATTAAATCAAACAACAAGCCGAGAGAGTGCTTAAAAGAGCTACAGGCATCAATTGAAGTAAGAAGTTGCGCTTAGTTCAATCAAAGTTTAAATCATGTGAATTGGGAAAAAGTATACAATCGAAAGAAACAAAATGAAGATGATCAAGTCAGATGTAATGTAAACAATAGTCGCGCGACAAATCTTGAAAAAAACAATACACATGGTCAAGGAAATTCTTAAAACTTTGAGAGGGATTAGGAACATCTTCTGGGATGATTCATAATCAAGGGTGCAAGGTCCTAGAACTTGTTAGATTATTGGTCCAGGCGAAATCCTAGGTGAAAACAACTAACAAGAAGTGATAGAGGCCATCTTTGGAAGTTTGAACCTTTTCAAACCTACCCTCATTATATGCAAAAGCATACACTCTAGTTCCATGCTTTGAGCCAAAAATGCCTAATTTCTTCAAATAGTAGCAATTAGAAACCGAACCTCCCCTCATAATAATTCCAAAGAAAGAACCCCAAATTACTCAATTTTCGAATAAGAATGTTTATCAGTAAAGGAACAAGTTTGGGGGGAATATATTTTTCGATTACAAGGATGGATGAGGAAAACAACTGAAGAAACCAGAGGAAAAGAATAAGAAGTTTAGGAATAAGTTTGTCTGCATGGCTCATCTCTCGAACAATTAAGCTCGTAGGGTGTTTCAACACCTAGCACCCTAATGCCAACCGGTATAGAGTCAAGTAGCCAAAAGTTCTCTAAGAAAGGATAGAAAGCCTAAGAAGACGTTACGCACTATTCTAATTCTTTGATAATAAAGAGAAACGAAAAGAGTTCCATTAAAAATAACCGAGTCGATAAGCTGAAAGTATAAACTAAAGGAGCCACAACATCCAAGATAGATATACAAAGCCAAGTTTAGGGAGTTTATTATCACAAGGAAGGAAATGATGAAAGATGAAGGCCAAGGATAGAGAAAGCTGAAGAATGAAATCTCTGCATTAGTAAATTCTGTACTCAATTGTCCACCCACTACCCAAGACTAACATTATACGCTTAAAGACCTCTTTTGATCTAAGGTCAATTTACCTACATTAGTGGAGATCAATATGAAAACAAGCCTATGGGACTTTGACTAGTTTTCAAGAAGATCCCCATAAGATTAACTAATTCAACAAAAGATGAAAAGGAATAAGACCCACAACACCACGTAACAAAGCATCTATCAATGGGAACTGCTTTAATACGCATTCACGCTTTATTTGTACAGAGGTTGAAAACATTCCTTTTTCTCAGTTGAAAACTAAAGTTTGAAATGATACTGCAATCTTCTTGTTCAAGTCAAAGGGTGGAATAAGAAAAGATTGTGTTGTAGAACAGAAAAATGTCCTTTAAAATAAAGTTCAATTGTTTGAGGACAAGCAAAATTTTAAGTTTGGGGGAATTTGATGAGTAAAAAACTCATTGAATTTTTAGTCCATTTTTCTGATTTTTATTACAATGTAATTACTTGTTTTTGCGTAAATATGTACTATTTAATTAAATTTATATTTTCGTTAAAATTGATAGCATAAAATGAAAATTCCAACAACATCAAGAAATTGATGGCCAAGGTGCAGGTCGCGACAGAATCGAGGTCGCAATTTCAAAAGTCATACTATAATCGAATGAAAAGTTGTTATGACAAGATAGTTACGAGACAAAAGGGCTTCAAGGAAGGATTTCATGTTGCGACACTATTCTGAGGTCGCAACACCGAAGGAAAACAACGATGGTTGCAACAGATAATTGAGGTCGTGACTATGAATGGTTGATGACTAAGCTTACAAGGTCTCTACCAGGCAATTTAAGGCCGCGACAAAATATAAGTTGGAGACCCAACTGCTGGGTCGCGGACTAGTATTTATGTCGCACTACATTTAAGCAACCGGGATAAGAGTTATTGCGTGCTACACACCATCATGTCGCGACACCCCGTGAGGCCGCGACAATGCAGCAAACAGCACCGTCAGCAAACGTAAATTGATGTTGCGATAAAAATGTAAGCTGAGATAATCGAACTGGTATCGCAACAGAAAAGTTACATGAATCGATGGGAAATTGTTGTAAGTCGGCGAGGTTACACAGATAGGGAGAAATGATGTCGCAGACATGCTTCAGTCACACATAATCTGCAAATAGAAGGAAAACGACAGTCAGCGACCTAAATCCCATGTCGCGACAAGATAATGAACAAATAAACAATTTTAAGTCGCAACATGAAAAGGGGAGTTGTGACTAAGAATCAGTGGCTGACAAAAGAAATGGTGTCGCGACATGCTTTTGAGGTCGCGATAAAGAATGCAGTAGAAAGCAAGATAGCCAGGTCACGACATGGAACCTAGGTCACGACACAGAATTTATTAAGGGGTCAGAAAAACGTGGTCGCAACAAAGATTAACATAGCTTGCAACAGAAATGATGTAGCGAAATGAAATTGAGGTCGCGACATATATTTCAAAGAAGGGAAGAACAAATGTCACAATGTAAATGTAAAATTGAATGGAAACTGCTGAGATTGAAATGAGGGTCAAGGATCGATAGAAGAAAGAATGGTCGACATACTGAGGTCGCTATGAATTACGGATAAAGAAACCCATTTGGCAAGAACCCAATGTCCATGTCACTTCATTACAAGAAACAAGGCACCAAACAAATTTGAGTCATGAATCGCTTAAGGCTCAAGACACCCAATGATGCTCCAACCCAAAGAGAGGCTTCAGACAAGAATAAAGAGGTCGTATCATTGAACAAAGATGTCGCTACATCGAATCGAGGTCGCCGGCCACGTAAATGCAAGAGCGTAGAAAGAGCTGTCGCAATATCGAATTGAGGTCACGACACCACCCCTGGAAAAACAAGAAAAAGGTCGCAACTGTAGTTCTCACCGCCGACAACTAACATGGTCATAACAGCGAATCTGGCACAAGGACCACCAATCAAATGCAACCAAGAAACAAGTCAACATAAAACATCGTCGCAAACAACAATTGCAAGAACAAAGTGAAAGAACGCTATGCACCGGCCCTTCCCGAGGTCACGACAAGACTTGACAAGATCCGGTGAACAAATGATGTCGCTGACAGCTTTCTTCAGGTCGCACCCAAACGCAGAGCCTGCCATTTTTGCTTTGTGGAAATCCACCTGGGAAAGCCTTGGAATCGTGCCCATAATTTCTCGAAAGTTATAAACAAGGCATTACGCTTAGTAAAGTAGCTTCCGCTTTTCTCTCTCAAACTCATTGTCCTGTGAGACGAGGAAGACTCACCGTATATTTGCAAGAACAGACTTCACCCGTTCCTTCCCCCCAGATCAAACTCAAGAATCGTTAGAATATAGAACCGGATTTCATTTTTCATTCTCTTTCCAATTACCAATTTAGAATCAATGAAGTTCGCATACTTTTTGAATTCGCTTTCTTCCAAAGAATTATAGTTACAAAGGATGTTCTCGAATAATACTCATTGTCAGATGGTGATTCCGCAATTGAGAAGCACATCTTCCATCGAAACGGACCCGCCGTTAGTTACGCCCGGCTGACCGGGAAGGAATTTCCGAAATTGATTTCGATTTATTTGATTGATGTTGTTTGTGAATTGAGTTGTTCAAACGCAACGTAAAACATCGTCGCAGCCAACACCGCAGTTAACAAAGCGAAGAACGCGCACCAAGCTCGAGGTCAATGGCTGCACTACAGATCCAGAAAGACAACATGTCGCGATGAAGCTTCCTCGTGTCGCGACCTAAATAGAGAGTCAGTCATTTGTTTTAGGGGATCCACCGAGCCTTGGAATCGTGCCCACCGGGCGTTATAACGCGACACAGTTTTAGTAAAGTAGCTTCCGTTTTTCTGAAACCCATTGTTTGGGAAGACGAGGAAGACTCACTGTATATTTTAGAATAGACTTTTCTTTTATTTATTTTCTTTTCTTTTTCTGGATCTGAACCAGTAATATGTTAGAATATAGAAACTGGATTTCATTTTTCATTCTCTTTTCCAATTACCACCTAGAATCAATGAAGTTCAGACAATTTTTGGAATTCGTTTCTTCCAATGAATTATAATTACAAGGATGTTCTTTGAACACACATCCATCGTTGATGTTGACTCAGAATCGGTGGTACACATCCATCGGGAATGGACCCGTCGTTAGTTACGCTTCCCGCTTGAATTGAAGGAATTTCAAATTGATTTTGATTTATTTGATTGATGTTGTTTCAGGAATTGAGTCAGTTCCCAATGGTAGTACCTTATACCATCTCAAGGATTGTTTCCTGCTCTGATTTCTAGGAAACCCTCTGAGTGACACAGAGATGGAGATTTTTAAGAGCTAGGAACGTTTAGCTTGTGGGTATATTAGACTATCATCAAGAACCAGCAGAGCTCGAGAGCTCATTTCTATTAGATTTATTCACTCATAAACCATAGAAAATTCCAATTTCGTGGAAAAATACAAAATCGTACTCTGCTATAAAATTGTAATTTTTAAAAAACCGGGAATTTATTCTTTAAATCTCTGGATGATGAAACGGATTTCACCGTTAGATTCGTCCCGCGAAATCTAGCTAGCACGTAAAATTTAGAATTCCAAGACGCACTGAAGTTGACACGCTTTTCGAGGCATCGATTTCTGGGTGTGCCATAAAATGATTTTCGATGCGACAAAAGTCACATATAACAAGTACTCATGTGCCATGGTGTATGAGTAGAGAAATGATGAAATGAACCGAGATAGTGTCGAATGTCAAAACCGGAAGAGGGATAATGGTCATTTTAGAATTTGTATTAAATGAGACAATGCCAAAACATGTAATGTGACATGTCTTCCAATTATGGAGGAAAAACGTGAATCGAGGAAAGTGGCGTGAGGTCTGAATGGCGTTTTTTTTGGGTTGAGAGTTCTCCTTCTCTCTGTAATATCAAGCAATCCAATCACTACAGGCCTTCTGGACGAGAAGGAGCCGTCTTATCGCGAAGAGGCTTCCGCGTGGGCACCGGATTTCAGGGGTTTCTCAACTCCGAGAGGTAGGGGTTTCTCCCTACTGGGTTTTATTCTTCTTAAGTACTTTGTCGATGTTTGAGCCGAATGAGGCTAAGGTGGCCAGTTGACGGCCCCAAACCTCGGGACCGACCGATAAAATTTTTGGAACACCGAATGGAGTACTCGCGGATCGCCACGCTGATTTGGGTTGTTAAATCTTGAAATTTTGTAATAAATCATGTATTGGTTTGGATGATAGCCGAGAATGGTCATGGAATCATGGGTTCACTAAGTGAAACTGATGAATTAGATTTTTTCGAATAGTAACCGAGGGTTTCACTATTCTCAAACAAGCCGTTTCTCAAAATATATTTTTGTGTGAAATGTGTTTAATCGAGTTATTCAAGTTGAATTGCTCGTGAGCCTGATCATTAGCCCAAGCTGAAGCTAATTTTGATGTATGAAATAAGAATTTACATGATAAGATTGTTTGAATTGAATGTTTTGTAAATATATGCATGTTTATATATTTACATGTGAATTGGGGATCAGATTGAATCGCAGATACATTTATTCTATATGCAATCGGAACACCCTAGGACCATAGGAGCGAAAGTGCATGAGATGAGTTTAGAGAAAAATGGTTCTGAGGGTTGTCTAAAATGTTAATTATCAAGTATAGTCCAAACCAAAAATATCAATCGTCTGAGACTCGCCCACCGATATACATCTGAGGCAGTCCACAATAATATCAATCGGGTCGGAGACTCAACCCAACTGATATATGCAGCATATTAAATCGGAGGTCAGTCTACAAACAACAAAATAATAATTCCTATACGAGGCTTAGCGAAAGGTGAGGAGTCATGGTGACTCGGGTACGAGATTTATTGAGTTAGACATCTGGCAGATCATGCATTTGTCAATGTGTGCTTATTTTGGAACATTGCACTACACTTGCAGAGTAGCCCACTTGTGGCGATTCCAATTATCGAAAGCATTAGCTCACCCCGTCGAGGGATACATTTGCCGTGCAATGTGGAGCGGTAAGTGGACCCGCCATTCTAGAGACTGAGGTCAGGAAGAAAGTTTCGCCGGGCTTTGATGATTCGACATGCATTAGACCTCTAATTTTAATATATGTGTTGTATAAGAGTAAAACATTTGAACTTCTAGAACTATTGGATATAGTTGATTCATAGTTGGTATTGTTTACGGCCCAAGTGGCCGTTTATCATGTCAGGATTATATTGACCTCGGGGATTGTGTTTCATACTGTGTGTTGTATTTGCAGAGCTCCCGTACAGTAAGAGACTCTCCATCACGGAAGTCGTCGGGTTACCCGACATTCACGAGTATCGCGGTGACTCGTAGTCAACCCGACCCCCGGCTCAGCGCCACAACTGCACGAGCTGTGTGTACTACTACCTAGTATCGAGGATCAACAGAGGTGCTCAGATAAAGATTATTATCATCACCATCTAGGTGTGGTTCGATGTCGTAGCATAGGTATGAGATTACCTAGGAAAATCAATTTATCGCAATCATGACACTGTCTACGCATGTGTTTTAG
The DNA here is from genome assembly GCA_016808115.1 of Tetrastigma voinierianum. NCBI lineage: Eukaryota > Viridiplantae > Streptophyta > Magnoliopsida > Vitales > Vitaceae > Tetrastigma > Tetrastigma voinierianum. Next base: position 285,086 of record JAEQBH010004137.1, on the reverse strand, counting down.
GTGATTGTTCGATAAATGACGCTTTAACATGCTGAATGTTCATTTAATGGTGTGTATACCATGTTATATGTGTTATGATTGCTTGTGTGCTTTTGAAGTACTTAGTACATAGGAAAATGTTGATGTGTTAGAAATCTTGTAAGTTTTTACAGCAAAAACTGAACAAAGAGGATAAATAAAATAAATTTTAATAATTTTATTTGAGTTAAGTTGGATAATGAAATCAAATTTTAATACATTTGGAGGTTGAACACTATGGTTAGTGTTATATAAGGAGTGTTTGGCAAACTGACCATTTCCGTAATTAATGAAGAAATAAATAAAATAAATTTTAAGAAATTTATTTGGTTTTATTGAGAAATGAAAAAAAAATATATATATATATATATATATATATATATATATATATATATATATATATATATATATATATATATATATATATATATATATATATATATATATATATAAGGTGGAGAAATTCTTTTTTAGTTTAAAATTGAAAAAGAAAATAAATAAAATAAATTTTGGAAAAAAATTATTTAAATTAAATTAAAATCAAATCAAATCAAATCGCATAAATTTCGAAAAATAAATTTTTCAAAAATGAAATTTTTGTTGATAAAAATGTTTTAAATACATTGCCTCAGACAACCTGAAATGCAAGGACAATGTGTATACACTAATTTATGTATGAATAAGGTCTCTACTGCTGCTATGCCTGTAGACATCAGATGGAGAATTAACTCACATTGAACTAAGAGATGGTTAAGAGAGGACGAGGATCGAGAGATCGTCCACTGGTAATCGTCGTGCACCACCCAAGATTCGACCACCCACCGCATTTGATCGCTTGCACTTTCAGAGGCCGTAGGTATCATACAAGCAGCCTATAACACAGCCGGTATAGCTATGAGTCGCAGGTCCCAGAACCCCAGAGGTTTGTGGCGCATCATCCTCCAACATTCACAAGGGGGAGGAGATCCAATCCAGGCGTGCACCATCAAGGTTCATGCAGATCGAGAAGGTGTTGGGGAGGCTGCGGAAATTCACCTCCGACACTACCGTGATTAGACTACCGTGTCTAACCAGAGAGCGAGGCCCAAATATGGTGGAAATGGGCAAGGACCTCTGAGACCTGGGGAGGAGTCTTTGTGTATGTGAGTTCCTCCTGTGGGATTAGGCTTAGACTATGATGATATGTCGAGGTCAGGAGTCGAGATCTCGACTCCTACTCACGTAGACCCAGATCATGGACATGTTAGAGTCTCGAAGGTCATCCTAGGATGGATCGGGTCACAAACTACGTGGTCAGCATCGATCAGGAGCATGGGAGGGCCATCACCGCCTACATGCAGGATCTGCATCAGGTGGTATTTCAGGGGACAGCAAGCGTGATATTTTACCCCAGACAAGATAATGAGTCCGTGTGTCGTGACAAGCAATGGGTCAGTTTACGAAGCCCATCTCTGTGAGGATCTAGGAGAGACCGACTTAGATCTACCCTGATAGTTTACGAGTATGGATGTTTTTCCGTATGAGCCACCGACTATTCCACAGAGGGTCAGACTTCTGTATCGAAGCCACACCTGGTACTTCACCCATCTCTATGACTCAAGATGATGGCACTCGGGCCGAAGTCATAGAACTCGCAGTCCAAACACAGAGCTACCGGACAGTTAAGTTCATAAGACCGAAAGACTTCACCATGTGGCGCCCTGGCTTTGTTTGCGGCAAAGAAGACGGTGATCCTTCGACCGTGCATTGACTATTGTGTACGAACAAATGGTTACGATCAAGAATCGTACCCATCGAGGATTGACGATTTGTTCGACCAGCCGAGAGGAGCGAAGTTCACCTAAGATGGGGACCTTCGCACACCCGGTTATACAATGTGTGGTTGTGAGAGATGATATCCCTGGGCAGATAAAAATAGCTTAGGACACGCGCATGGGCACTCGAGTTCACTGCGATGCCCTTTTTTGATCGACGTATCGCGCCAACCACATTTGTTAGATCTCATGTATAGGTATTCCAAACCCCATTCAGCCGCTTTGTCATCGGTCTCGTGGATGACATTGACTACTCCCGCCGTAGCGGGAGCATGAGTATCACTGAGGATCGTCGCTTGTCGAGAGACCATCGCCACGCCAAAGTCTTAGTGCGAAGTCGATAACCAGGCGAGTTTTAGAACACGCGTGTCGTGATCGAGGTCACGACCTAGAGAAGGTCATTGAGGCCGCTATGAGTCGAGATATATTAAATGTCACCTTCAGATATCGCAGCTTTCGGGATTGACCGGGTATTATAAGAGATTCGAGAATGGGTCGTAAGTCATTCATTCAAGCGTAATTGTAGACTTCGCCGCTGTGATACCGATTCCATGGTCAGACAACTCGACCAAAGAGAGAGAGATAGAGGATGCTCTGAGACCTGATGCGAGTGTTAGTAGCAAGAGGAAGGACAACGCCTCTTCCGGGCTCAGAGCAGGCAGAGCTTCTAGTTCGCGAGGGTCCCAGAGTCGCGGCCATCCAGTCGTGGATAGATGAGGTTGGCCACAGCAGACAGAGCAGGCATACCATTGTCAAGAAATTGACAATAATGAGGAGTGGATCGCCCCTGCAGGCGCATCCCGTGGTTTTTGGTAGACAAAGACAATCCCGGCCAGTCAGAGAACAAAGAGTATACTGCTCATTCTCCACACCCTAGTACGTCGCATAAACCAGCTCTCGTCTGCGCCCATCACACTCCTAATACGACGACAGCTGAGGCCGAGAGTAGTCAGTCGTGACGATCGAGTTACAATGGCGTATGGACCTTAGGGTGGTAGACATATCGTTGTCGAAGGTCGCTTGGATTATGATGAGTCGCACAAACCATCGCAGTCAAGTCAAGAATCGGGATCTTAGTCGGTCGCCATAATCTCACACGACCTCGATTCATGGGAGGTTAAGGCCTTTGCAGGTGCCGTGAATAGATAATTGCTCCAAGATGCGGGTGTGAAGTCGATCTTATAGTCAGATTATGAGGAGGATCTCCGAGACTTGCTCACGGTGGACCCGATCAGGTCACAAAGATGACATTATTGCTTTGTAACTCTTCTGCGTGAACATCGCTGCCGAAGCCCAGCGCGGTACAGACGGCTATTCACCACTCTCGTGAGCTGTAATACTTGTCTTTAGATTCACGTCCAATGAAGACTCATAGTCTCGATTCAAGAATGGAAGAGTAATTAGAGTGTGTCATAAAACAAAAAAGTGGGTCGTTAACCCTAAGGTGAGAATCCCTGAGTTGGGTGTAAGACACCCTGGGAGACAGACCTATATTTCAGGTGAATGTGCAGGCTCAAGTGTGTCGAAAGTTAGTTAATCGAGATGAAACACACTGACACTAAGACACGAGACTGACAGGATGTGAGTGACTAGACTGATGAACCCTCGCAATTGCATCGTGAGCTCGACAGTTCACAAAGTCATCATTTTAAATTCATTTTCCTCGCTAACTATCAAAAGAGACAATTACTCAGAAATAAGGAAGAAACCTCACCCATTGCTATTAGCGTAGAATGGAAGAGTAAGAAAAGCAAAAGAGAAAACGCAAAGGAAATAAAAGCAACTAATCGCGTAGCGTAAATGAAAAGAACTGGCCGAAGTCATTGATGCGCGGTTTACACGTACCCATGAGGTCGCGACATCGAAATCAAGGAAATCGATGCGTACGCGACATGTATAACAAGATATAGAAGGCGTATTACGAGACCGCTTCGCGAAAAGCTAAAGAATGAAGCCGGCGTCAGCGACGTGAGATCGGAAGTCTTCTTACAAGATACCGATGTCGCGACATCAAGAACAACAGCCGAGAATTTGCAGGTATTAGCGATGTCGGCGTAATCGATGTCGCCACAAAGCAGCAAAGCAAATCAAAGCGAAAGATACAAGTGGCTTACAAGATCGCTACGCAGAATCACCGATATCACGATAACATATTGATGTCGCTGATTATCATGAGAAAACAGCTTGAAACCTCGCGATTTTAGTCATGTCAATGACAAGAGATTGGATACGTCGCGACATCCGCCACGCCACGCCGCGTAAGACGCGAGATCGAGGTCGCGATACGAAGAGCACCGCTAAATCGCGAAGGGCGATCAGATGCTCTATTAAGAGATTGTTGTCGCGACACCAAGAACAACCAAGGCCCTGTAGAACTAAGTCGCATGCCGCGACAAGTGACTACGTCGACATCAGAATCTTCATACGGTGCCGTAAAGAATGGTCGATGTCGCCACAGCGGACGCAGGTCGCTACACAAGATTCCGCTGAAAAGCTGAATTTACGAAGTTGATGTCACGACCACGACAAGAGATCGTCGCTACACGACCTCGCCGCTTGACTGAAGCTTACATAGCGATGTCGCTGACAAGATATCGATGTCGCGACATTAGAATTACCGATCAAATCAACAGAAAGAGTAAAGAGATGTCGCGACAAAAGATGTAGGTCGACATCGTAAGATATCGCTTGAAAGACGACGACGGCTGATGTCAATGACAGCAGAATGACGCCGAAAATAGGAGCAACATGTGAAACTCAAGTAAGAAGTAAGCTGATGTCGCGGACAAGAGAATGATGTCGCGACATCACTAATGAACAACTAAGGCTGTATAGATAAGAAGTTGAGGTCGCGACGTGAGATCGGTGGTCGTGATTATGATAATCGGGCCGACAAGGAAGTCGAGGAACGCGACTGGAATGTTGACTGGGCCTCGGATACTCTAAAATCCACAAAGCAGTTGGCTACTGGGATTAGGCCCAACCGAAAAACCCTATAAATACGCAAATATCCGTAAGGGAAAGTATTTGGCGCCGCTGCACGAGATCCGGATAGTCAAGGCTCACTTTTTTTTCTTTTCTTTTATTTTATTTTTCTTTAATGTTGATAGTTGTAGATTAGATTAGATTTTATCGCTCTAGTTTTCTTTTCTTTTATGGAATTGATGTTATCATAGAGCTAAAGTCGACGTAATTCACCTCTTTCAAAATTACTACTTGGAATGTTGAAGTTCGCATTAAATTCTTCGAATTCGGGCTTATCCAACAAATGCGCTTATTCTTATGATCGTAGGAATGCTGTAGTGTGTAATTCAAAGAATTTGAGAACCCACTTCTTCCATTAAGAGAGAATGATATTGTCGAAATTATCTTTCCTTTTGTTATGCGTCTCGTGAAATTGCGAATTTCAGTTTATGAATTTACTGGGTTACGGGTTTAAGGTTTCGACCACATCGGGCTTCTTATACCCAGATATATGTTTACTGCTCATTTCAAGGAGGTCCTCCGAAAGTGACACAGAGATGACAATCCCCGGGAGTTATGAATATTTCTTTGAAGGTATATTAACTCTATTAGGAGATCTAATGAGCTTTGTGAGTTTACTCATAAATCCTCTTCTCACTAAAATCAAGAACGAGTTGAATGAGTTATCAATTTAAACAAGCAGTGAGTTCACCTCAATTCGAATAGTGTAGCCAATCCCGTGTTAGCTGAGATCTAATCAAGGAGAGGGTGATCTATTTTAATTTGGAGGAAGAGTAACCTGGAAGTTGTATATCCTTGCTTGACCGATAACTTGGGAGCTAAGGTGTACAGTCCATAAAATGGGTATGAAGTATTGCAAAAGAAAAATACTCAGAATTAGGAAGTCCCTGTTAAAAAGTAGTTATCTAATTCCCTGTATTCGAGAGAATCAAAATAAAATTAGTTAATGAATGAAGTGTGGAGAAATCCAATGGAACTATTAACGCCTTTGACAGACTCAATTTTAAATTACAAGCAAAAAATTTACAAGTCGACAGGAATTGATACTTCACAATAGCATTGTTCTTAATGCGTTTCAACGATAATTATTATTCAATTTCTATTCATTTTCCTAACTATTAATTATTCTTATTTTATATTCAAGTTTATTATTCATTTCAGCTTATTTCCCTTTGTTCGTTTAATTTTCCGGAAGACCGTGAATGCCGATCTTACTAATAATACTTAGTGGTCCAAATAGTATGGAAATTTGTGCAGTCGTAGTTGATTTTAAAATTTTGAGATCTCTGTGGATCGATATCTGGACTTAAATCCATTTTATTACTTGTCTAATTGCACTTGCACATCGCACTTAAAACCAAACTTTGAAGATGATTTACTCTAGGAGATTTTTGGTTTATATAGTATCATGTCAACAAGTTTATGGTGGATGTTCGACTAGATAGTAGTCCCTTGTAATTGTTATAAATCGGGTACAAATGTCATTTGGTCTCACAAGAACAAGTTTATTGGCATCATTGTCGTGGATTAGATAATAGTCCCGGACACTCCACGATATATTAGCATGTGTTTCAGGCCCATCAACAAGGTTTTGGCCGATCAATAAGGTTGAGCCGACAAGGGCTCAATATGATGTCATACATGACATGACTAGGTTGACGGTCCGCTGATTGTCGCTGATTGTGACTTTGAAAGAAGGCACACACAAAGTAAGGGTCAGGTGTGGTTACACGTCAGGTGGATTATATATGTGTTATAGGACACATGGCATACGCTCTGGTCTTAAGGGTAGAGGAGCCGATTGTTTTAGTGGGATTCGCTACAACAACGCTACCAGCAGGCATGATGGCACCAGATGAGGTATCAGGTGGCGCCGCTGTAGATCACCACTATGTTGACCGTGGGCGGGAGAGAGTTCCATCAATGGGTCCCGATTCGATTAGGGAGACACCTCCGGGAAGGTGAGCTTGATGCGGCCAACATCTTCTCACGGCCGTAGCCGGCGTAAGAGCCGCAGATGTGCGACCGCCGACCCCAGAGCCTCGAGGTCGGGATCACGCTGAAGGTGATGCCAAGAGGAGGTTAGGTTCGGCAAGCGAGGGAAGCTTTCGCCGAGGTTCATTGTGCCCTTCGAGATACTGAGAGGATGTGCACCGCGCACGGCGAAGGCATCATCAGCATGTCGTGTCCCACGAGGTATTTCACGCCCATCGGGTATACCCAGATCCAAATTTCATGTGGTGGATTAGACAGACAGGTCGACACCGACTGGGACCTTTCGAGAGGACTAGTGTGCATTTTGATAGCCGTGGATCGTGTTTTACACTGAAGACCGTGAGGCTAGGCGAGAGTGCTAGCGCTTTGCATCTATGGGAGTGGAGGAGACAACGTGAACGCGAGACACTGATGCGGGCCACATATCCCTTCGCTTAGGACGAAGGTACGTTATTTAGTCGTTTAGCACAAATGACTAGCGAGAAGTAATGGTAGAGTGCACGTTGTATATGCATGTGAGTGATGATGATTGTCCAGAATTTCGGGATGAAATTCCTTTTAAGGAGGGGAGAATGTAAGACCCTAGAAATTCCAATTTCAGGAAAAAGGGCAATATCGTAATTTCGGTTACAAAATTGTAATTTCGATTAAAAATCTGGAATTTATTCTTTAGATCTCGTGATGATCTAAACGGATTTAATCGCAATCGCTCAAATCTAGCTAGCACGCAAATTTAATTCCGGTATATTTGAAAGGACATTTTTCAGGCACGTGATTATGCCAGAAATGATTTTCGATATAAAAGTCACATATAACAAGTATTCATGTGTCATAAGTGGTATGAGTATAGGAAATGATGAAAATGAACGCTGATAAATGTAATGTCAAACTGGAAAAGAGGGACATAATGGTCATTTTAGAATTTGTATTAAATGAGAATAATGCCAAAACATGGCCAAAGACATGTCTTCCAATTAGAAAGGGGAGGAAAAAAACGTGAATTGGAGGAAAAGGCAAAGTGAGGGGTTAAGTAGCCGATGAAGCCGAGAGAGCCTCCTCAGAATATCTAAGTAATCCGACCGCCTGGGCCTCTCGGACGAAGGAAAGCCGCTTCTACGCTGGAGAGGGCTTCGCGTGGGCAAATCCGACTCAGGGTTTCTCAACCCAGAGGCATGGGTTTCTCCCCACTGGGTTTTATTCCTTCTTGCACTTATCGGATGCTTGAGCCGAACGAGGTCGCCAGGGCCGCTGATCGATCCTAAACCTCGGGACCGAATTGATAAATGAACATCAAATGAAGCGTACCGTGATCTGCCACGGCTGATTTGGGTTGTTAAATCTTGAAATTTTGTATTAAATCTTGAAATTTTGTATTAAATCATGTATTGGCTCGATGAGCCTGAACGGTCATGAATCATGGGCCCACTAAGTGAACCGACGACCAGGATTTTTTCGAGAATAGTAACCGAGGGTTTCACTATTCCTCGAAACAAAGGTTCTCAAAAATATATTTTTGTGTGAAATGTGTTTAATCGAAGTTATTCGTTGAATTGTCTGTTTGATCATTAAAATTAAGCTAACTAATTTTGATGTATGTTCTGAGAATTTACATGACATGATTGTGTGGAATTGAATGTTTTGTAAATATATGCATAAGCTTATATATTTACATGTGAATTAGACTGTATTGGAATTGGCATACATGTATTCCATATGCACTGGAACACCCTAGGACTCACATAGGAGCGAGCGCATGAGATGAGTTTAGAGAAATGGCCTTCGGAGGCTGCTTAAAATGTTAATTATCATGGGTAGTCCAAACTAAAATATCAATCGCCGAGACGGCCCAATTGATATACATCGAGGGAACCACAACACATCAATCGTCGGAGGACGACCTAATTGATATATACACATCGGAGGGTTGTCCACAAACAACAAAATAATAATTCTCATACGAGGCTTAAAGTAGTGTGAGGAGCTCTGAGGACTCCTGCACGATGATGAGCGACATTCAAGTAGGACTCATGCATTTGCTTGAATGTGTGTTTATTTTGGAACATTGCACCGCACTTAGGGTAGAGAGAGCCCACTCTAGTATTATTCCACTATCAGCATTAAATTTCACTTTGGTCGAGGATATTATTTACGGTGCATAGGAGCGTGCAAGTGACTCCGCCATTCTAGAGACTAAGGTTGTGAAGAAAGCCGGAATGGTGGGCTTTGATGATTTTATACATGTATTATAATTCTCTAATTTTAATATATGTGTTGTATAAGAGTAAAACATTTCAACTCTTAACTATTTATATACTGGATTCATAAATGGGTATTGTTTACGCCCATACGCTTTACTCATGTTGTGGATTATATTGACCGTTTGGGATGTGTTTCATACATGTGCTGGCCGGTAGAGCTCCCGTACAAAGGAGACTTTGCCCGATTCGCGGAAAATGCTCTGCTACTCCGACATTCACGAAGATCTCCGCGGTCGACGGCCGACCGGGACCCGGTCAGGCGCCACAACTCATAGTCGAGGTCAAGGGAAATACGACAATTTAACTCACGAGATTTCACCTTAACTGCTGGATAGATCTAGATCCGTGTTAGCCGAGATCTAATCGGGCGAGAAGGAAAAATCCACCAGATCTAAAGGATGAGTCATCAACCATTTTGTAGAAGTTTTGCAATGGACACGTATCAGTATGCAAGAAATCAAGTAGCCTTAAGAAATGGGTATGAAGTATTGAAAAGAAAATACCTGCATCTTATAAAGAGTGTGTTGAATACAAGTAACTGACAGATCTCGGCTTGAAAGAAGAAGGGACTCTAATTAGTGAATAATGGAGAAATCCAAGTTCGCATTATCAGTATCTTTCGACAAATCCAAATCCAAAAAATCGTGATAGAGAATAACATCAATGCGTAATTGACTGCTCAGCCAACAATTTCCCATTTCGTTGTTCATTTATAGCAAGTAGATCCGAGTCCAAATTCAATTTATTTGTTAGTTCAATTCAAATTTTATTTTCATTAGATGAAAGTACATAGATTATCTCTGGGTTTTTAAATTCTAGTTTTCAAACTATTAAAGGAGGTTCAATAGTGGATCTTGAGAAGAAGGTTGATTTCCAACATTCTTGTCAATCTCTCGTGGGAATGATATCTCGGATCTTACATCCAATTTTTACTACTTGAATGACTTGTGCACTTGCAATGTCATAGACTAAACCCATTATTAATTCCTGAACATAAAATCAGTTTTAATTCATTTTCTTTTCAAACAACTCTATTCAACTTTTGACATAGATGCAGAGAATTGTAAGGCTCGTATAAGTGTTAAATCAAGTGGTTTAGCTCACATTTTCGCTGCATAAACATAAAGCACAAGGAACCACAAGAGTAAAGGCACCCTGCCAATATAACCGAGGTGGAAAACTTTCTCGAAAATGCTTCTAACATAAGTTTTCTCACAGAATATCCAAGTCAACTTGTGGAAATACCAAGGAATGGTGGGTGGACACCGGGGCCACTAGACACATATGTTCGGATAAGAAGATGTTCTCTTCATATGAAGCAATTAATGATGGAGAACAACTCTTTATGGAAAATTCCTCCACTTCCAAAGTTGAAGGAAAAGGAAAGGTTATATTGAAGATGACTTCCGGGAAAGAGCTTACTGTCAATGATGTCTTGCATGTTCCAGAAATTCGAAAGAATCTTGTGTCCGACTGTTCAAGAAGAAGGGTTTTAGGTTGGTTTTCGAGTCCGACAAATTTTGAACTAAGAGGGATTTATGTAGGTAAGTGGATATAAGGAGCACAGACTTTTAAGATGAATGTAATTACTATTGTATCTGATTTTAATAATAAGAACACATCTTCTGCTTATATGCTTGAGTCCTCTAATATATGGCATGGTAGATTATGTCATGTTAATTTTGATACTTTGTGTAAATTAATGAATTTAGAATTGTCGCTAAATTTAAATTGATGCAAACTATAAATGTGAGATATGTGTGAATCAAAATTAACTAGACATCATTTCAAAATATCAAAGAAGTAATCAACCTCTAGAGTTAATTCATACGATACATGTGATTTGGAAATATGTTCAACCCTGGGGAGAGGTTGAAATACGGACTTTTATTGATGATCGCACAAGATATTGCTATGTATATTTGCTAAGGAGAGAAGATAGAAGCATTCTAAAAATTTATGCATTATAAGAATGAGGTTGAAAATCAACTTGGTAGAAAGATTAAGGCAATAAGAAGTGATCGAGGTGGTGAATATGACGCACCGTTCGATCGGTTCTATCAAGAACATGGTATTATTCACCAAACTTCTGCGCCTTATACACCTCAACAAAATGGAATTGTTGAACGTAAAAATAGAACATTGAAAGAGATGATGAATGTCATGTTGATTAGTTCAGGATTACCTCAAAACTTGTGGGGGGAAGCTTTGCTTTCACCAAATTATATTTTAAATAAATTACCCCACAAGAAGTTAGACAAAACCCCTTATTTATTATGGTGTCTTGAGTCCTTCCTACAAATATTTAAAAGTGCTGTTTTGGCTAAGGTGATGGTTCATTCCAAAAGGATTAAAATAGACTCCAAGACTATCGATCAGATATTTATCGTTATAATAAATCAGCAGCGCATATCGCTTAAAGGCATAAATATGATATTCCTTGATATATAATGTCAATACAATAATTGGATTTGGCGCCATCAATTTTGAAAATATATTTCCTATAAAAATGCATGTGATGGGAGTTCTCTTAAAAGAACTCAAGGATACTCACGAAGATATAGAACATGAGTCTATAAACGATGAAAGTGAAAAGGCACTTAGACGCAATAAAAGGGCAAGGACTTCCAAGTCCTTTGGTCCATATTTTCTAACATATTTGTTAGAAAATGAGCCTCAAAGCTTCAATGAAGCAATGTCCACTCCTGAAGCACCCATGTGGAAATAAGCTGTAAATAGTGAAATTGAATCCATCATGCAAAATCACACCTGGGAGTTGGTTGATCTTCCTCCATGAAGTAAACCATTGGGGTGTAAATGGATCTTTCAAGAGGTTCGAAAATCGATGGATCGTCTGATAAGTACAAGGCTAGACTTGTAGCAAAAGGCTATAAACAAAAAGAAGGTCTTGATTACTTTGATACATATTCTCCTGTCACGAGAATAATGATCGATTCAGGATGCTCATAGCTAATGGGCAAAGATCGATGTCCAGATACACCAAATGGATGTGAAAACAAATCTTCCTAATTGGTGACTTAAATGAGGAAATTTATATGGACCAACCCGAATGGTTTATTTCTCTGGGACAAGAGAAGAAAGTATGTAGCCTTGTTAAATCGCTTTATGGTTTAAAGCAAGCACCAAAACAATGGCATGAGAAATTTGACAAGGTAATGATGTCAAATGGTTTCACAATTAATGAATGTGATAAATGTGTCTATGTTAAAGACACAAATAATGGATACGTCATTGTTTGCCTAGATGTGGATAATATGCGTATTTTGGGTAGTAATAATTATATTATTACAACTACCAAGAAGATGTTGTCTATAAATTTAATATGAAGGATTTAGTGTTGGCATAAGTTATACTTAGGAATTAAAATTTCTAGAACATCCGGTGGACTATATTATCTCAATCACATTATATTGAAATTACTTTGACAAGTTCGATGGAAGATGAAAGCATTGCTAGAACACCCGCTTGATATACCTCATTTGTCTAAAAATATTGTCAAAGCATATCACAATTGGAATATTCTCAGATCATTGGAAGTCTAATGTATGTCATAAACCATTAACAAATATAGCATACTCCATTAGTAAACCGAGTAGATATACGAGTAACCGGGAGCAGACCATCGAAGGCAATTATCGTGTGGTTCTCGGGATACCTAAGATATGCCCATAATTATGGATTGCATTATACAAGATATCCAACAGTACTAGAAGGGTATAGTGATGCAAACTGGATATTTGATATGAAGGATACAAAATCTACAAGTGGTTATGTTTTTACACTTGGTGGAGCAGTTGTATCTTGGAAATCCTCAAAGTAAAAGTGTATTGCCAGATCCACAATGAAATCTGAATTTATTACTTTAGATAAAGTGGGAGAGGAAGCAGAGTGGCTTCGTCAATTTCTAGAGGATATTCCAATATGGCCTAAACCTGTGTCAGCAATTTGTATACATAGTGATAGCCAATCTGCAATTGGTAGGGCACAGAATAACATGTATAATGGTAAGTCTAGACATATACGTCGTAGACATAATACCGTTAGGCAATTGCTCTCAAATGGGATTATTTCTATTGATTATATAAAGTCAAAGGATAATCTAGTGGATCCGCTTACCAAAGGTTTGACGAGAGAGCAAGTAAATTGCACATCGAGGGGAATGAGATTAAAGTCTATGACAAAATAATCACCTTAATGGCAACCCAACCTAGTTGATTGGAGATCCCAAGACCTAGGTTCAAAGGGACAATTGAATTATGCGTGATTCAAAAGAAGCACTAAGGAGATAATCTCTCCTACCTATTCCTATGATAAACTAGTGTTGCCTGCAGAGTTTATTAGGGTAAGCTATGCTTTTAATGATTCTTATAACTTAGAAAATCCAAGTGTATATTGCAGGATATTCTGGTCAGAGTCACCTATATGGGTGTGAAGGGGCCGCTTTTGTGAGAATTTATAAAGGCTGAATTCTCTAAAGCACTCATGAAAACCAGGAGTTGTTCAAGGCCAAAATGAACACAATCATGAGAACCAATTGTGTTAGGAAAGAGACTGTGTGAAGTCTATTCGATATGATCGGACAAACAAAATAAATAGTTCTAAGACATCACGTTCAAGATTTAGCCGATATGTCCGATGGGCTTTCACTAGTGGAAGGTCTAAGGCTGGGGTGTTACCTATCTCATGCACGATTCTTCCAAAGATGTACTCTATAGTGTGTCAAAGATTATCATTTGCATATTAATAGCCGTGCCATTCATGGGGATTGTTGACCAAAACTGGAAGTTTTTTTAAGAGTAAAAACTGAAAGGTCGACGACTTTTTGAGCCTAAATTAAAGTGGACCCGATTGTTATTTTGAACAATATTTCAGTTCATATTCTACTATGAGAGAATAATGTAGTATATTCATTTGCTCAAATCGAGTAAGAAATGAATGATAAAATAGCTCCCAAGGACCTCAAAAGGTGTTGTTCGACTTTATCAGCTGTGTCCCTTCATAAAAGGTGTTGTTCGACTTTCGCTTTAGTTGTATGTCCTTTCATTTTGAGTTGTACCTTTCATTTTGAGTTGTCCTTAGGATGGTGACTGTCCGGAAAGTCACCAAGAGGTTTATAAATACTTAGGTTCATTGTCATTCCAAATACAACAAACGACTTCAACTCACTTCATTCACAGCAAATGCGGTAATAAGACAACCTTTAGGCAAAATATTTTTCGGCATTTAAGGCACACATTCAAGAGCACACAACATAGTTTGTCTGGCCGACGTGATAGGATTGAAGTGCTACTTATCCAGGTGGAAGATCATTGTATCCCTCGTGAGGCAGACCGGGTATTCCATAAGCACCAAGAGTGGGGACGAAATCTGTCTTAAGGACATAGTATCAAACACTAGCTTGATCTGGCTTGATCCACTAAGTTCTATCACGGTTCACGATGCACCGTCCGGGTTAGTATCTAGTTTGCATATATCAGCGTACATGTAACACTTTATCTTTAGGTATGCTGCTATCTATATAAGCATTTCATATTTACTTGTTATTGTTTTAGTATACTTTGCATGTTTCAAAACTGAAATTTCAACCAGTAATTTTACTATATTTGAATACCCTAGAGTTAACACTCCAACAGTAAGATGACAAAACAAAAATAGCATTACAAAAAAGAAAAAGAAAAAGAAAAAGTACAGAAAATGGAGTTGGAGAAATAATAAAAATATATTGTAAATGGACAAAACAAACTCCCAGCAATGTGTAAGGACAAATGCAATTTAAAGATAATTCTTCACTTTGAAAGAAAATAGATAAAATATATATTTATAAAACATAGAAAAAAATACTTTTCAAATTTATTTTACTCTATTATATAAAAACTAAATAATTTTATAATATATATATATATTTTACATATTTTCATAATGAAATACAACGTCAGAAAAATTTCAAACAGTTAACATTAAAAAACAAATGAAATTATGAAAGCAATCACATCTTTGACACTTTGCCTCCAAACTTTACATGCAGCAAAGCAGAGAGGACCGAACACAAATGAAACTAAGCAAAGAAAAACAGAGTTTTTCTTCACATTGAATAATCCAGCAGTTGATGGAACAAAAAAAATTAACAGCAAGCGCCTCCTAATAATCATTGTGGAGTGTCATTTCTGGGCTTTGGATGAAGCTTTAGTCCTCTAGTTCCCGCTTCTTTGTCACCTAGTACAACAGTTTTAAGGAAAACAAAAATTAGTACTGGTCAACATTTAAATCTAGGAGAAGAAGAGGATCTAAATCTGCTTCAACAAGAACTTGGCAAAGGCAGTTTTTATGGTAGAGGAACTGCAAATCAAGACGCTTCTTACACTCAGAGGAAAGGTGAAAATTCATCCTACCATAGTAAATTGCAAATGTATATACTAAAGAAAAGAGGAAAAACTAGGAAACATCCACACAGGAGCTGAAGGTTTCTTCTTTAACTTTGCCTTGGAACTTCATGTTTCTCATATGATTTCTTTCTCCCTTGATTATGTATCACAATCAAACATAGATTTTGGTATGCATAAGTTAGGAAACGTTACAGGTGAATAGGGTTTTCATTCTGGAAATAGAAAAGTAAAACTACTTCAACACAAAGAAATAAAGCATATGAATTAAGAGCAGGAAGCATATGCATGAACCCAACAAAATAAAATAAAAATTGGCAAGAAAAAGAATAGATAGTATTTCTGACTCACCTGATTATTCGTCCTTGAAATCCTTATGCCATCAAGACATATATCTAGCACATGAGCGATCTTGTTCCAGTCCTCACCTATTCTTGGTTGGCATCTTTGAGTCAGCATTTTGTTACACTTCTCAATCTTTAGCTGTGTGAGTAAAGAGAGGTGGCGCATCCCCTCTGGGAGAGCAGAAAACTTAGGGCAATATCTGATGTCCAGTCGTCTTAGGGCAGTGAGGTGGCGCATTCCTTCTGGTAGAGCTGAGAATTGTGGGCACTCTTCAATGACAAGTGTCTCAAGGGATGTGAGATTTAGCGGTCCTTCCTCATCTGTCAATGCTTGAAAGTAGCCACAATCATGAATGAGTAAGTGGCGCAGGGTGTTAGAAGAAGGTCCCTGAAGAAGCCAATGGGGCAAAGTCACCAGGTATGGTAACTCCCAAATCCCAAAAACCTGTAGACGTTCAAGTCCCTTGAATCCATAGCTCAGATCAAGGTTTGCACAATTGCAAATTAATAATGTCTCTAATGCAGTAAGTTCAACAGACAGTGAGGCTCGACCACAACAATCTGCAATCACGAATGTTCTAAGAGCAGTGAGGCTTTGCAGCCCTTTCATCAGAGATTCCATGTAGTTGCATTGTCTAATACACAACAACCTGAGAGAGTTGAAGTATCCCCTGCCCTCCTTTTTCTCATTGCCTAGTACAGACGTCTCTTTAGTAGTTACCTCCAAATGCTGCAGACTCATCATCTTCCCAATACCCCTTGGCAATTCTTCAAGTGAAACGCATCCATCGAGTAACAGTATTTGCAAAAGATGTAGCTTGGAAATGGAATTCGGGAGTTTCTTGATCTTGTCATTGTTGCTCAGGTTCAAGTATCTCAAGTGCTTAAGCCTACAAATGGAATTCGGCAGCACCTCGAAAGACGAATTTGTTAGGTCCAGCACTCGCATTTGGTTAAATCTTAGAACATAAGTAGTGACAAATGATTCACTTGTTGGCCCAGCTTTAACCATTGGGAACCAAATGGTTCTGACATCTCTCAGCTTTCCCACAAATCTTAAAATGTCTTCTTCTTCCGGCCAATGAGTGTCCAAAAGTGAAACATGTCGAACCCTTTCAGAAACATTTTGGCTGTGAAAATTTATCATGGTACACTCAGGTCGAGCTACTGACAATGCAAGATCATGTACAAGATCATGCATCTTGAAATAGTACCAGACTCTTTGGATTTCTTCCACAACTTCTTGGAAGAAGCATCGCAATAATAGTTCATTAATATATCGGTTGCCAATATCTTCTATATCTTGATTTTTTTGTGACTTAATCAAGCCTTGCGTCATCCACATTTGAACCAATTCAAGGTTGCTGAACTTGTAAGCTTTTGGAAAGAGTGAACAAAAGGCAAAGCATTGTTTTAAATCAAATGGCAACTCATCGTAACTCAATTTTAGTGCAGGCAGAATATCATCTTCCTTTTGTTCTAATTCCCATATCTCATTATCTCGAACGGAGACCCAATCATATTCATCAGTTTTTAAATAAAGCAAGCCTCCTAAGGTTCTCACTGCAAGAGGAACGCCTCCACATTTCTTGATAATGTCCCTCCCGATCTCCACAAGGTTTGGATATTGTTTGTCTTGACCATCACTAAACGCACATTTTATGAACAAAGACAAACACTCGTCATGAGAAAGCCCTCCTAACTCATAAGCAGGAGAAGAGCCCGTTATTGAAGCCACTAATCTACTGCGTGCGGTTACAACAATCTTGCTTCCTTTAGCACCACCCATTGTAAAGGCTTTTAACTCAAGCCATTTATCTCTGTTGGTATTCCATACATCATCCAAGACGAGTAAAAATCTCTTCCCTTCTAATTCATTCCGAAGGCGATTTTGCAGCTTATCTATTGAAAGATGATCACATCTTTCGTCAGTTAAGGAAGTAAGAATTTCTTTGGTCAGCCTCTGAACTTCAAAGTCCTCCGACACGCACACCCACATTTTTTTGTGAAAGCCACTAACTACTCGATCATCGTTATACACTAGTTTAGCAAGAGTTGTCTTTCCCAGGCCTCCAATTCCAACGATAGTAATCACAGTATTATTTCTCAGCAGGATCGTGATCTGATTGCACCAAAATCCGGAACAATATTTTCTCTATCACCCTCCCTCTTCCAATAACATCTGAAGCCCGCACAAAGGAGTGAGTCATTTCCCTCTCTCTGTGCAAGATGGGCACGTCCCCAAATCTTTCGGTGAGGTCAAATTGAGACTTTTCAGCTGAAATTTTATCTAACCTCTTGCTGATGTTCTTGATTTTATGACCAATTAAAAGGCGGGAAGCAAGTGGATTTGAACTGGAAAAGAAATTGCGTACCTCGTCCCAAGCGCCCCCAACTTGCCGCAAAGCCTCATATTCCAATTCATCGATCACATCTTCTGCTTCATAAAAGACATCTTTGAGCTTTCCCAACCAAATACTGAGTCGACGATCCTTCGCTTGCTTCTTCTCAGCATCTAAGAGCACCGCTCGGATGGTGGACATGGTATCCTTGAGCTCTTCCACTTGGGTTTTAACGCCCCACGCTAGGCTGAATTCTTGGACAACAAGGGAAGCTAACTTCCCTACAACTCTGTCTGCTATGCCAAAAGCAAATGATTCCGCCATGCTCCCTTGTACCCCCAACAGCAAGGAAATGCAGGAAATTGCAGGTTATAGAAGAAACCAAGCTGTCTGTACGACTGTATGACAGAAGACTTTCCCTTCAAGCCTGTTTGGTCAATAGCCGATTTGATTAAAGATGCTATGGTTGTATCCACTATCCTATCCGGCTATCCCACATACCGATACAGTCACAAATTGAAAACCGAGCAAAGGAAGGGCACAAAGTGAAAAATGCAAATATAAAAATAAACGATTCCTCACTCTTTTTTTTTTTTGAATAAAAAAGATTCCTCACTCTCATTGGTCATCTAACTTTAAAAAAAAAAAAAAATGAGACTTTGGGTAAAGTATGCTAAAGTTATTACCATCAATTTAAAACGAATGGATTTAAAGTTATGAAACAACTAACTAAATTTCATAAGATAATCCATGAGTTGCTGTAAAAATCAACATTAAGCATATTTGATAATGTAACTACAAACATTCAGCCATTTAACTAATAATTGTGGCAGCGGACTTCCTTTATTGAAAGTGATTAGAATTGGACCACGTGTTCTTTCAAACAAATTATCTCAATTGGTTTTGGAACTTGTTCATGATTGTAAACTTGCAATTGCCCCACTTAGACTATAAAAGAGAGACGTAAAGTGAAAAAGCTAAGGAAATATTTGGTTTCCATTTTTAAGAACTTATTTGATTAAATATAAAAATATTGGGAAAATTTGTTTAATAAGAAAGGGTTCTCCTCCTTGAGGACTGGGACTCAAGTCGTAAATGGATGATGGGCATATGGGTATACCGGATAACCCTTGTTCAAATCTTTGGAATAAGATTAGTTATATTTTTTTTAAAGAAAAAATAATTTTATAAATTCAAACTTGTAATAAATGAATAAATATAAGATATAAATTGCTAAAAATTATAAAGAATGAAATAATATCCAAGTTAATAATATAATAACCTATATAAAAGTTCATAAATTTATATGAATATAAATGTAATTAAAATATCTACGACTCCAATTCTAAATACACCATACTATAACTGATATCTTCGATTAATCGACCAAGCTAGATATCTAAATCACCCTCATATAAAGCCTATAAAGATTGGTAAAGAAGACTACAAACACGCATCAGAATAAATCGATGACAAATTAAACGCCAATGGGAATAATGATAAACCAAACGTCACACAAGACATTAATAAACCAAACGTTCGAATAAATGATTTATTAAACATTAAAACAAAGATAATATCTAAATCTTACAAATAATTATTTATCGAAAGTAAAAATGAAATAAACATTTTCATATTAAAGTTTATTTTTTATCATCAATATAAATTTCTTCGTATTATAAAGGCAACAACAAAATTAAACTGATAAAAACAGTTAAAGAAAATAAATTTTAAAGTAAGGACAAATTAGAAGAGTTAAAAAAAAAGTGGGTGTAACTCAAAATCTGTTATTATGTTGGCGGTAAAATATGAAAATATAGTAAAATTAAAAGGGTAAAATGGTATTTTACTTGTTCTTGTCTTTTTATTTTTTAGTATAGTATGGTTCTTACTTTTTTTAGACTAGTAAGTGAACACATGGCAATGCAAGTGAGAAAATAAGAAAATGTAATAAATAAATAAATGTATAATTTTTTTTAAATAGTTTGGATGATATATAAATAAAATTACATTTTTTCATATCAAACTTGATGAAATATTTTGGAAAGATAAAAAAAAAAAAAGAAATATTACCTTAATCCTTGTTATAACTGGTCAAATTTTGATTTAAAATGTTATTTATTTCTTTTTACTAAATTTCTTATTTTAATTAATTACTTATATAAAGGCTTTAAATACATTTTATATTTTGTCTTAATACCCATAATATTTATAATTATTGTGACTTTCTTTGTATTTTCAATATTATTGTTTTAACTTTTTTATCTTCATTGTTACATGTTAAAAGTCGGCTTCAAGTTAAGCCACACAATATATGAACACTACACATATATATATATATATATATATATATATATATATATATGAATACAAAAATTACAAAATATAATAATTTGTAGTTTATAAAATACTGATGATTTTTAGTATTAAAACCCTAATAAATGAGTCATGATTTAATTGATGAAAATCTATAATACTTTTCAGTTGTAAACTTATGAAGTATTTTGTTTTCAAAAATTATGTTTTACTACAAAAAAGATATGTCGTATTGCAATTTAATATGTTAAATTAATAAATAAAAATAATATAAGATAAAAAGATAATGATGCAAAGATAATTTTAGAAAAAAGGTAAAACTTCTTTAATCTCCTAACTGTGAGTTCCAAATATATCATTTACTATTCCATTAAATCATATGTTTCATATTTTTTAATAATCTACATTTTTATGCATTTATTAGTGTTTTTCTCAAAAGGGTTTTAAAATATATTTTAAAATATTTTTAAGATAAAAATGTGTCTCTGAAAACTTTAGGAAAGACAAAAATGTTTTCTTTAAAACAGTTGAAAGTGATTTTTATAAAATAAAAAAATCAAGTATTTCTAAAATACTTTAAAGAAATGTGGTATTGCAATTTAATATCTTAAATTAATAAATAAAATAATGAGGAGATAAAAAGATAAATATTTTTTAAAGATAATTTTAGAAAGCAGACAAAGAACTTTTTTAATTTCCTAAAATGGGAAGTCCTAAATTATGATCATTTTAATATTCATTTTTCAAATCATATGACTTATTTTTGAATAATCTGCATTTTTGATGCATTTATTATTGTTTTTATCAAAAAGTGTTTGCAAATATATTTTAAAATATTTTTTAAGATAAAATGTTTTCTAAACTTTAGGAAAACATTAAAAATGTTTTCTTTAAAACACTTGAAAGTGATTTAAAAAAAAAAAAATCATGTATTTCTAAAATACTATAAATTTTAAAATATTTATTAAATATACCACATATTCATTTAAGTATTTGATTTTATAGTATGATTTTATTAAACATCAAGTTTTTTTTTCCTGCTGTCAAAAAAAAATATATACAAATCTGATTACAAACATTTTAAAATCTTTATAATAATATTTTTTAGTTTTTTGGTTACTTATAATTTTTTTCATAATGGTTATCTTTTAAAAAAAAAAATTGTTAATTAAAAAATGCACTTTTATATTTATGTCACACATTTTCAAAAAATCTTATTAAATTTCTTTTTCTTTTTTCTTTAAATCTAATGAAAACAACCTCCAGACTCTTATGCTTTTCATGTGGTTCCTCATTTGGATTGAGACTCTGGCTATTATTATGAAAAAGATTGACTTTAAAAAAATGGAGTTGCCACTTATTTTGTTTATTTTTTTTAAAAGGAAAACAAAATAAGAAATAAAACTCTTATGTGACCCCTTATTTAGGAAAATACAAGTCTGCAAAAAACCAAGTCAAAATCTGGAAATCGGGTTGCCTATCGAAAAGATACGGTAGTGAGTCATAGCACCATTTTAAATCAAATTGTCTCTACTAAACAAGTTTAAGAACAATGACAATAAATTAAATTAATTGCAACAATGAGAAAATAATCACATGAATATATATATATATATATATATATATATATATATATATATATATATGGTTATTTATTTATTTATTTATTTATAAAATAAATTTTATTCACTTATAAAAGAGAGATCCACTCTTTTATTTACATGATAATTATTTGCATTTATTTTATACAAATATTTATTAAAAAATAAATTTGGTCAAATTTTTTTTATTTAACTAATTTAGAAAGGAGATTAACAGTATATGTAAAACCTAAGAAAAATTCAATTTTTCTGAAAAATGGTAAAACAAGTACTTTGCTAAAAACTCAGAATTTTTCAGATTCTGGGATACTAAACGACTTCACCGCTGAATCATTTCGTGAAATCTAGTTATCCAGTCAAATTTCATCAAATTCCAAGACATTCGGAATTTCACGTTTTTCAAAGCACCGGGTGTAACAAGTGACACATGACACTTGGTTAAATGGTTCATTTAGAGCCATGTGTCAAAAAGGGAGAGAGTCAAACAAAGAGGGAAAGTCTAAGGCGGGCCATAAAGCCATGCGGGTCAGCCCTAGAGAAGCGGAATCCAAGCTTGACATAAAGAGCAAGGAAATAAGATAAATGGTAACGAGATGTTTCGGCAAAGGGCTGAAGAGATTTCCCGCTTGAATCAAGCTGAAAGAATCCAGGAGAGAGGGAAAATAGAGTGGGAAAGAGAAAAGAGAGAAAAGAAAAAGAAAGAAAAAGAAAAGATGAAAGCGAGGAAGTCGCCACCTTCTCTAGGATTCACTGAGATCGACCGCCGCCACGAGCAAGAGTCAAAGTTTGTCTACGCGACGAGAGTTTCGTGTAGGTATAAGAATCCTGGGTTTTTACAAAACTCCGAGAGATAAGATTTTTCTCCTACTTTGGTTATTTTCAGTCTAAGAGCCATTTAATGGCATGAGTTTCTAAGCTCTGGGCTATTTAGAAGTCGTGGATGTTCGGCCCCAAAATTTTTGGATCGAATATCGAAAATTTTGGACGCGGCAACCGACCGATTTTTCGATCAATGTGCTGTTTTTATGTGTTATTGCAAACAAAATGAATAATATGTTGATTGTGTGAAAATCGTGTTAATATATTGACATGAGATGCTTGATGGAATGAATTTATGTGTAGAAAATATAAATTATCCATGATTTAGTAATGTTGCATATAGTACTCATAATTCATGTAACATGAAATGACATTACGCATTTCATATGCACGGCGGTCATCGCATTTAAATCTAAAAGGAGCGCATGACATGGATTTTGAATGAATTTGATATCTGAGGTCACCCTCAAAAAAAATTATATCGGCATGTCCACTATTGTTTATCTGAACATGTCCACTATTGTTTATCCTGAGTACGTCCACTAAATATACCTGAGGGTCACTCAACAAATTTTTTGTCGAGTATGTCCACTCAAAATATATTAGAGTGGTTGTCCATCAAATTTTATCGTGAAAGTATGTCCACTAAATTATATCTAGAGATCATCAATGAGTTCTCAAAACAAAATCTTTTGGCTTTTGAAAATTGTTTTCATACATGGAAACGCATGTGAGTGGAGTCACAGACTCGAGACATGAGACAGGGCATGTAGACATTCGAGTAGGAATGTGCATACTTGTACTTGAATGTGTGTATGTTTGTCATTGCATGTGTACTTAAATGAGGAGTAACCCTTGTAGGAGAATTCATCTATTAGGCATTACTCACCCCGTCGTGAGAAAATATTTTTAGGTACTGGAGGTACACCGAGGGATGATACACACCTAAAACTTAGTGGTGAAAAAGGGCCAGATTATGGCTTCTCATGTATTTTGTAAAATACTGGACATTTTTCCAGTTCTTGTTAAATTTTGGGCAGAAGACCCAGATTCTGTATTTGTAAGAAGAAAAGAGTTGTAATTAAACTAATTTTGTATGATTAATACAGTTTGGCAAGGTCTTCTAGGTTTCATGTTGCCCTTGTAATAAAAAGGCTATTGTGTATTGAATTTAGGGTGTTTAGAAAGAAAAGAAAAAGAGAACCGGAGGTGCAAAAAAGCGTAGAAAGGGCCACGCCACTCCTCAAGCCGGCCAAGGATGAGAATTCCTTCATATGACAGAGCTTTCGCTCAGGTCACGACATGGTTCAAAGGCCGCAGCGTAATCGTCGCAAGGATTTCGTCGCGATTACGGTTTTCTCTCTTGTGTCGCTACATAAAGGTCTCAATTTTAAGCGGCAGAAAATGTTGCACATGGCTTTTCCTTGTTGCGATAGGTTTGGTTGTGCCTAGGGTTTCCTGTCGCGACAGAGTTTTCCCAATTATAGGATATTCCTATCGGCATTGCGAGCGCCAGCGCCAAGAGGCCAGGATGGCTACGCGATTTCAGGTCGGCGTAGTCGGCAAGGCTCGGTGATTTTCCCGCGTCGCATTAGAGAGTATCTCATGTCGCTACGCAGAATTTCGTGACATGGGACTCCTCGCACGCGGACATGGTGCGAATCTGAAATGCACGACTGCAGCACTGGCGCGCAACAACATGCCTCCTCGCGCGCCCACAACTGGGGTCGGGTGTGACGCAGATGTGACGCTTCACGATTACTCTTTCACACATAGATTTCTCCGACGACGACTTTGTCCCAATAGCCAAAAAAAAATGACCCCGATTTAGGCATCATGTAAAGATAACTTATTTTTAAAAAGATTTTTTTATTATTCTTATTGTGAAAGATAATTTTATTGAAAATTGCTTTAAAAATCATTCTATTAAAAAAAAGGACAATCTTATTTAAAAACAAATGAATTAAGGACTTTGATTAAAAATAATATTTTGAATTTTTCTTAAAACAAAATTTAGAATCTTTATAAAAAAACATCTTTCTATCTTTTCTTTATTAGAGAAAAAAATTCGATAAAAATATTATGAACTCGCTTTTATTAGCCTCTAAAATTGAACTATTCTTTTTCATTAACATATAAATTATAAAACTGCATGTTTAATTTTGTGTACAACCAACTAATGTATATAAGAATGATTTTACAATAATATATATAAAAATAAAATTAAACATCAATGAGAGAGGAAAAATGTGCTCAAAAAGTCTTACTTGTAATTTACAGTATTCCCGAGTCTTTTTTGAAAGCCGATCTTCCACGTGTCGTGAATCCATACGCGATTAGCAAAAGTGGTAGAAATGAGCCACATGCAAAACAAAATATGTCAAAAAGAGAAAGGACATCAAAGTAGGAAAATAGAGGCAATAAAATAAATATTCAAGTCTAATATTAATAAGCCTAAAAGCATTATATAAACTTATCCAATTAATTTCATTCATACTAATGGGCTCAAATTAATAAATAAATTCTCATGCAAATATTCAATATGTGATTAACATAAGTCTACAATCTCAAAGTAATAATTAACATGCAAGTCCAATTCAACCATTTTCACTAACAGAAATTTCATACCAATTTAATATTTAATGGCCTAAAATACAATAAGCACAAATATACAAAATCTGGGCTCCATTGGACTATCTCATAATTTAAGTCTAATTCATGATGCAAATATAATATTTAGTCATATTAAATTAAATGAAAATAAGTCCCAAAATAACTTTGTGCCAATTACCAACTCCAACTTAGGATATATTCAAATATTACAAAATCTATATTTCCATTATTAAAGACCAATTTGGTAAATTAAACTTAAAATTAATACCCAAAATAGTATAATTTAACAATTGACAACTGTAACACCCTTTTTTTTTTCTAACAATTTAACTGTAGCTCTGATACCAAAATAAATGTAAAGTCCAGCGCTACTGATACAAATACAAATACGTTTTTTTTTTTCCGTATACTGTAGAATATATAATTATATGCATCAAAACATTTACAGAGCTCCATTATTCGGGATACCCCACATTTTTATAATATGACATTATATGTCATTTTCAATTAGACCATTTACAAAATATATCAGAGTTTTCAATATCAAAACATTTACAAAATAAAATTAGAGTTTATACAAAATGGTCAAATCCATTTCATGAATGCATGGTCAGATCTTTACTTTGACACCGCGAAGCTTTGACGTTGACTCTAAATCTCCGTGGTCTTTGTGCTCATACCTGTTCACTCGATACCTGGGTGATGACAAAAACAACGCGCTAAGTATTTTCATGCTTAATGGTTCTATACAATTCTTTCTTCATTTCAGTTTAAATCAAATCATGCAATGTTTATAAACAATGCTTTGTACATTTTTCAATGACCAATGCAAGATAATACACACACACACATATATATATATATATATATATATATATATATATATATATATATATATAATTTCATTTACATTCAATTACAATTCATTAGTCATTTCTGGGTTATGCACCATATGCACTCAAATCATTCAAATTTACAAATCATGCACTTTTCAATCTCATTATCATTTTACCCTTATCGAATTTAACCTATAATTTCTAAGTGCACGTGATACTCAATCACCTAGTCCCGCCAGCTGCAAGCCGGTATATATATAAAAAGAAATACTGTCGCAGGTACACTACCGTTATTTGCCTCGGCTACGATCAAGATACCACAATAGTACATTTGTTCGACTCTTATTGGTATACCAATTTATCCTTAACTCGAATTCTAACGGCTAACATTCTTTTAAGGGCTTTAAAATCATTCAATACAATTTACAATAATATATATATATACATTTGTATGCAAATAGAACATTTTTACATTCATGCAATTTTCTTATGCAAATTCGTTTCACAAGCAATTGCCTCAAATCACTTAAAACAAATCATTTCAAACACAAATCAATATTCACTTTCTTCATTCATTTCCAAAATTCAACCATTTCATAATTATTCAAATATTTTAGGAAATAGAGAGAGAGTTTGAGAACAAAACCGTACTGCCGTGATTCCAATCTTCTAATCTGATTTCAATGCGGGCTTTCCTCCTCGTCAGCCCCTATTCAAATACAATGACAATCACATATTAGTCAGTTATTCTAGGAGTTCTATTTTCAGTAGGAATTTGAATCATCTCATTTGGATAACTCAAACTCAAGTTACGACATTTTAATGTCAAACTAGTCGATATGCCCAGCTCACTAGATCACCCACTGTTTTTTTCGATTTCTAGGGTCTTAACTCCATAAATTAGTAATAGTTCATTCACTCATTTGAAGCTATTCACTCATTTGAAGCTATGGTTCTAAGGTTTCTTCTCCAATTGGAATCATCCAATTTGGATAACCCAAACTCAAGTTACAGCATTTTAATGCCAAACTAGTCGATATGCCCAACTCACTGGATCACCCACTATTTTTTTCGATTTATGGGGTCTTAACTCCATAAATTGGTAACGGTTCCTTCTACTCATTTGAATCTATGGTTCTAAGGTTTTTTCTCCAATTTGAATCATCCAATTTGGATCACCAAAACTCAAGCTATTGCATTTTACATCCGTAATTACTCTAATTTGCAAAGCGTAATCGATTGTTTCACACATACCTACTCCTTGATGCATTTATAGCACTTCTTGGGGTGTTAATTACATACACTTCCTTCAATTAAATTATTCCCCTAGAAGTATTTTTTACCTAGAATTTTGAATTACTCAATTTGGATGAGTGAAACTCAACGTATGGCCAAAACACCATAACAACACCCAAAACAGAGCATACTCATGAGCTACCCGAACTCATCTTTAAGCCCATATTCGGGAGCCTTAGAGCTACAATTTTCTCCTAGTCCCTTCTATACATTTGTAGCCCTATCTCTTATGGTTCTTTACCAATTGGAATCAATTCATTTGGATGATTATAACTTAACCTATAGCTAAAACAAGAACAGAAGTTTTGACAAATTTTTGACAGCATTTCCTTTGAAAACCCAACATTTCCCTTTTACAAACATTACACAAAACCAATTAAACCAACAATACTCTTCATAACTCAACCCAAAACAACCCCAAAAGTGGTTTAGCACCAATACAAACCCCTTTTACTAAAGTTGTGGCTCTCGCAAATCAAAATCACAAAAGATGAAGTTAGCTGCACCCCCACCAATCTCTAAATCTTCCTCGTAGTGGCTTGATCTCTTAGAAGCAAGAAATGTGAAAGATTGCCACCAAAAACTTGATCTCTCTTCTAGCTTCTCCACCTTTTTCTCCCATTTTTCTCCAAAACGCTAGCTTCTTAATGAGCTTCCTAGACCAAAATTCGCCTTAAACCCCTATTTCTCAAGGCCTCATAGGCTCACCAAAACCCATTTTTGGGTTAAGTTCTCCCAATTTACTAGTATAGCCCACATTTCATTTTATTTGCACTTCAAATCTCAATAATCACACTTAGACATATAACTTAGTCTCAAACACCCTAGATCCTCATTTTCCTCCTTAAGCCATGGCTTTTCTCTCATTATTTCATTTCTATTTTTCTCATTTTTAGCACTTCAATTTACTTTTCCTTCTCATTTAATTCTTTGGCATTTAAGTCCATTTTCATTAGACCCTTAGGTCCTTATTTCACAAATCTAAATTCGCTTCTTTTCACTCAAGCACTTCCTGGTTCAATCATTTAATCACTCGGGAGTTATTATATCATTCAATCATATGCTCATTTTTGATCATATAATCATTTAACATTTTTATTTAATCATTTATCAATTCCCGAAAAATCCCCATTTGGCTCGATTTATACTCTAAACATATAATAAAATTATTATAAAAATTATAGGGTATTTTTGGGGTGTTACAACAACTTAAAGCATATCCAAAATACTTCAATTTAATCTTTAAAACGGTAAAACCTAAAAATACAACTAAGCATAAATACCAAAAAAATTAAGCCAAATACAATGTACAAGATTAAAGTTTCAATCCAATAAATTCCACTAATAACAAACTTCATATCATTAAACAAGCACACATTTCACAATAATTCAAGTCCACAAAAGTCTATACTTTAAGTCCACAAAAGTTCATATCACCAACATACACTTATGCAACTAAAATATAGAAATTATAAAAGAAAATTTTATTCATTTTATAGAGATATATGTACAAGTTAGAGAAATGAAAGAAAATGATGTTTGGGTGGTGAGAAAATGAGAGGGAAAATAAAGGAAAAAGATATGGAAGAGGGGCATTGATGGTCACCATCGGCGGTAGGTTGTCGGCAGTGACCGTCCGATGATTTTCCAGCGTCGGTAAATGATGGTGGTGAGAAAAGGAAAAGAAAGAAATTAAGGAGATGGAAAGAAATGAAAATGTGAGTTTTTCTTGAGAGATTTAAAAAAAATTATGTGAAAACCATCACACAAACAAGAACATTCATATTGAATCATCAAGAATCAAAATACAGGATTGCTGCTCGCATTCAATCCATAACAAATATCGGTATATCTAACTGAAGTCCGAAACTTTATGATCTTCCGTATCCGAACTGAGTCCGAGGCTTTATTAACTTCCCGCATCTACACTAGTTTTCACTAATATTTCTCTCCTCGATAATGAACTGGAAGAAAAGAAAAACCTTGTGTGATCCGGGGACTATGACCCTATTTATAACCAATTGTGTCTATATATGAACAAATATTTATTGTCTCAGAATTTCATTTTAAACCCATCATAAAAATAAATTACGCTTGCCTCTTACACATTGATGCCCACACTTATAATATATTAATTAAGGCCTCAAAACTTAAATTAATCACTTTAATTAGCCTTTAACCTTTATTTTGATAGCCTATAATTCACATTTATTTAATATATCACCATATATTCGATTTACCCAACAATCTCCCACTTAAAGTATATATGTAACTTTATAAACGTGAATTATACTTTACGAGCCTGGCGAGCTTTTCTATCAAAACTTTATATGCATTAACAATCTTGTCCATTAACCACACCAATATAGAACTAAAGCAATCAAGCCGTTACATTATTTTCGTGAACTAGACCCATCAATAATCACATATATCAATGTAACTAATGACAAGATTAAATGTGGATGCAGCATGGAAATTTCACGCAACGTGATCTCAATACGCTATTTCCAACCCGGTCCTTAAACCTTAGTGAGATCAAACCATACAAAATCAAAGTTGATGAAAATCGAATACTTTATCATAAAGAATAACCTTAAAATCCATAATATCCATAACAAAAGTATTTAAAAGATCTAAAATACAAACTCCCACTAAAACGATACATCCTCAAGAGAAACCACACCCATACGAGCAAAGGTGCTCATGAAAGTCCTCGGGTGGTAACTTTAGTCAAGGATCTACAATCATGGAGCCTGGTCCTTAATGTGCTCTATAGATATAAGTCCACCAACCCTTTCTTTGACAACTAGAATTTGAGGTCTATAAATTTGACTTCGTCGAACTCTTGTTGTCATTGAATATAAGATCACGATTTATCGTCATAAAAATAAACTTATGGTCTTTCAATGCCATCCATAATAATGAGTCTCGCGGACAAAAATTTTGCAAACTATATTCCATGATCGATGCCTATAACAAGCTACAAACTCACACATGGTGGAAGAAGCCAATAGACTGCTTAACACTCTTCCAAGATATAGCACCTTCCAAGAAGTAAGGTATATACTCGAAGTGGTTTCATGCTATCTCGACATCCAAGAAAACGGAGTCATTATCTAATGATCTCTAACTTATCTAACTTTCGATAAGTGAGCATGTAGTCTTTTGTTCCCTTCTCGTGAAGTACCTCATGACACGCTTTGATCAAGTATCCAAAGGATCCTTTCCAGATTGCTTAAATTTCGCCTAACATGTCAACAATGTACGCACATCCGGACGCTGCATATACTGGAGCATACATCGTACTTCCTATTGTTGACGATAAGGAACTGTTGCATCCTTGAATCTCAAAATTATTCTCGGGGCATTTATCGAGACTAAATTCATTCCCTTAGCCACAGGGGTGTCACTGTTTGCAATCATGCATGCCAAACATTTTAAGAATTTTTCCTCAATATAGCTCTTTCTGCGGATAAACCAAGTATTCTCCTGATCGATCCCGGCATCTCAGATACCTAACACAAAAGAAGCATCACCAAGATCTTTCATCTCAAATTTCTTGATAGAAATCTCTCGTTTCATGCAAATGCCTATATCGTCAGGTAAGCAATATGTCATCAACATATAAAACCAAGTAAATATGCTTACTCTCACTGAACTTATGGTATATACAGTCATTAACCATATTCATCTCAAAACCAGACGAAATGATAACTTGATGAAACTTGTAATACCATTGATGAGAAGCTTCCTTAAGCCCATAGATAGATTTCTTTAACTCAAACCATCCTTTTTGAATCTCCCGTCACAAAATTTTCTTCGGGTTGCACTATAGATTGTTTCATCAATGTCACCATCAGAAATGCGCTTTAACATCCATCCGGGCGAAGCTCAAGGTCAAAGTGCGCCACAAGTTCCATTATTGTCCTAAAGAGTCTTTCGATGAACCGAGAGAAAGCCCTTTATAATCGATGCCTTCCAGGTGGCAACCTTTAGCGACAAGATGAGCTGTGATCTCTCCACGTCACCTTTCGAACCCTCTCGTTTTAAATATCCATTTGCAACCAATGGGTTTCACACCTTCAGGCAATGGGACAAGATCCCAAACGTCATTGTCCTTCATGGACTTGATCTCTTCATTCATGGCATCAATCCACTCTTAAGATTTAGAACTTTCTGTGGCTTCTATGAAGCCGATTGGATCATCTTCCACCGCACCAATGTCAAACTCATGTTCTCAAGAAATTAAATGCAATCATCTGGCAATGCACTTCTCCTTTCTCTAGTGGATCTCCTTAATGGCGTAGGTTTTGGAGGAGGTAGAGTTTGTTCTTCTGGAACGGAGGTTCTTGGATATTGTTTTGATTTGGATATGCTTCGGTCAATGTCGTGGCAGGAGCCCGATCAATGTCAATGATGTACCGGGAATATCAACATATTCCTTCAAAAGAAAAAATCCCTATCCTTATCTCCCCATCAAACTCAACATCCTCAAAGAACTGAGCATTTCCCGTCTCAAAATTGATTTAGTAGTAGGATCATAGGAATTTCAGAATCCCTAGATCTTTCAGTATCCAATAAAATATAACCAACCGGTTTGAATCCACTCCCTTTTCATGGCTTGTAAGGCTTTGCTTCAGCTGACATCCCAAATGTGTGTAAGTGCTTTAGACTAGGCTTGCCGCCCAAAGTTCATAAGGGGTTTTAGTAGTTACTTTAGTTGGTACTGTTAATGATATGCCACAGCTTCTTTAATGCTTCACCCCCAGAGTGATATCGCAAGTTAATGACTAATCATACTTCTACCATGTCTTTGAGCTGCCTGCCGCTTTTCAGCAACACCATTCATGCTTGGAGAACTTGGCATGGTGTACCGTGATGATACCTCGCACTTCTCTAGGAATTTAGCAAATGGTCCCTGACGTTGTTCACCCGGGAATCACATACTTCCATAGTATTCACCACCACGGCCGATTCGACGCTTTTTAACTTTTTATTGAGTTGATTTTCAACTTCAACTTTGAATTGATTGAACACTTTCCAGTGATTGAGACTTTTCATGAATGAGATAAAGGTAGCCATAACGTGAAAAATCGTTTATGTTGTGATAAAATATTGTTGGCCATTCCAGAAACCGCAGGGAAATGACCCACAAATATCTGGCATGTATCAGCCAGAAGACATCTGGGAGCCCGCTGCACCAACTCTCCTTTGCGGTTTGTTTGTTTTCCCTTTATGCAATTTGTGCAATTTCAAAATTTGCAAAATCAAAGGAATCTAGAATCCCATATGACACAAGCCTTCAATTCTCCTTGAGATGTGACCTAATCTCTTATGCCATAATGATGAGGAATTCTCATCTATAATTTTCTTTTAATACCTGAAGGCTTAATTGCAAGGTTTCATGATATGAAGCAACTGTATCAAGCATATAAAGGTTATCTACATAAGATAAAGAACCAAGACTAACCAAATTTTGAATTCAAAGCCTAAATTTATTATTTCCAAAAGAACAAGTATAACCAAATTTGTCCAATATGGAAATAGAAACCAAATTCATCGAAAGGATCTGCATGCCAACATATGTCTCATTCAACCAAATAAGTACCAGATTTTAATAATAACCTAAATGTCCCAATTCGTCTCAACTTCTCGACCTTCTTGCCACGCCTACAAAGATGCATTCTCCACCATCATCTGGCTTTCTACAACTCGTGAAACCCTGCATGGACACACTGATGTGAGTGGTTGCACCAGAATCTATCCACCAAGTGTGTTTAGGTACCAAAGTCAAATTAACCTCAGAACAAACTAGATTAAGAAGTGTACCTTTCTTTGCACGCCAAGCATGATAGTTGGTACATTGCTTCTTATGTCTCATTGTTCTTCCACGTAAGAAACAACCATCAACCCTTTTTTCTTTATGTTGTTTCTTTTGATACGGAACCTCCGCAGCCTTCTTTATCCTTCTTTCTTTTCTTCCTTTATCCCTGAAGTACTAGTCAAATGAGCAATTTCTATCTTTTCTCGCTTCAACCTTCTCTTCGCATTACCAATGTGAGATGAGCTCATTAAGAGACCAAGTCTTTCGCGCTTGTAGCTCACCTTAAATCTTGACCGAATTGTGTGAGAAGAGATATCAAACCAAATGCACAAGAAAATCGCAGAGATCAAGCTTATGTGCTCTTAACTTTCAAGCAAGATGAGACATTTCCATAATGTACTCCCTAATGTTCCCATTACCTTTATATTCATTGAGATGAGATTTACAAAAGTGTACTTGCTTCGTATCTTTTCATTCTTTGCAAATCTATTCTTAATTTCTTTTAGAACTTTTCGACTGCCTTTTAATGTTTCTGATATTACGACCTGAATGCTTTTGGAATGGCCTTTAATGATCATCAAACACATGTGCGATTTGACTTCTCCCACCTTTCAATATCCCCTTTCATCAAAGGAACTTCAATAAAGAAGAGGTGCGTGAGAAGAAACCCTTAACGCATGATCCATATCCACACACCAAAACTATTCTCTGGAGGTTCTCATGCCATGTCTCAAGTTTGTGCCATTTAACATGAATAGAATTAATGCCGGCAGCGTAACTAGAATTAATCGAGAACACAAACAAGCAAAACAAACTCACATAAGATGCAAAACCAAAAATAAATTCAAATAAAGGCAACCCCATCTCAAGATATCGGGACACTCTATTAATATTTTATTCTGATAAAAATATTAACTTCAGGCGATATCTTTACAGAAGTAATCAAACATCGATAATAAGAACATATCGACGATAAATCTTATTCGGGGCCAATTTATTATTCATATGTAAAACCAATAATCATCACGTCATGACACATGTGTGTATATGCACTATGTTAAATATTAATTCTTCCTTCAATGACATTAATATTCACATAAATTACATGCACATAATCTTGTTATATTTGAAATAAAATTAATTTGCACAAAAAGTGGTCACTTCTGGGTGACATATTGTGTTAATTAACTTATCTCAATATATATATATATATATATATATATATATATATATATATATATATATATATATATATATATATATATAAACACCTATATTTGAATGTAAATTGTGAATACACTGTAATATAACATATTTATATTTAAATCACCAACTAAAACATCCTAAAGCCAAGTTTTACTATTATTATATATATATATATATATATATATATATATATATATATATATATATATATATTTTATCATGTACCTCTTCAGGGTACCAATGCTCTTTTGTGTCTTCTCTTCGGGAGTAAATATTCAACCAATAGGTCTTCCACGCCTGCCGCATTTCGCACTCATTTGCACCGTCCTTCAGTGACATGAATCCATGCTCTAATTGTCCTTCAGGGACAAGAATCCAGGTTGGAGCATTTACAGTCGGGATCAAGGGAAAAAAAAAAAAAAAATATATATATATATATATATATATAGTATATATATATATATATATATATATATATATATATATATATTTTCGGCCCCAAAATAAAAAATCCTTTTCTAACATATTCTAAACAATTCAACATGAAACCTGGCTCTGATACCAAATGAGAGATTTAAAAAAAATTATGTGAAAACCATCACACAAACATGAACATTTATATTGAATCATAAAGAATCAAAATTGGCTGTGATTTTACAAGCGCACTAATCCATAACAAAAATATCGTAGATATTTGAATCTAAGTCTGAAACTTTATGATCTTCTAGATCTGAATATGAGTCTGAGGCTTTATGATCTTCCGTATCTAAATTAATTCGAGGCTTTATGGATCTTCCGGGATCTACACTAGTTTTCTCTTCCAATATTTCTCGATAATAGGAATCGTATTAAGAAAACCTTTGTGTGATCCTCGTGGGACCATAACCCTTATTCAGAACCAATCGCGGTCTCCAGAGGCGAACAGTCATTTAAGTGTTCGTGAATTTCTATTTTAATCCATCATAAAAATAGAAATTACGTTTGTCTCTACACATTGATGCCCACACTTTATAATATATTAATTAAGGCCCTAAAACTTAAATTAATCACTTTAATTAGCCTAACTTTATTTGATAGCCTATAATTCACATTTATTTAATATATCAGCCCATATACTACTTTACTCCAGTTTCTTGCTGAACTGGCCAGATTTTGAATTTGGAAGAAAATAATGAGAAAATGAAATTCTTTCAGCCAAAAAGACTCGTGAGAGAAAAGGAGAAAGAAGAAGGAAGAAGAGAAAGAAAGAGGGGTTAGTCAGGGTAGGATTAGGGTGCTAATGAGACGAGACAACTCAAGGACTGACTCTGACTGACTCGTCAAAACTCCGACTCCGTGTGAGCCCGACTTGAAATGTTAATCAGTCTTAGCTCGAGCAACCTCTAACTCGACCAAAAGCTCGCTAGAAACTCGAATATTTTTGTATATAAAATTTTAAAAGTTTTTTTTTTTAACTTTATATCTCTACTTTAGGGGATGACATAAATAATATATCTCTATTTTTTAACGACTCGACTCGAGCTCAATTGAACTTGAACTCGACTCGCATCATTAGCACTCCTAGGTAGGATGATGGGATAGGGTATGGGTAGAGAGAGAATATAGGGGTAGAGGAATGGGAGATTAGAAAAATAATAATAAAAAAATAAAATAAAAAAGTAATATTAAATAATAATAATAATAATATATGAGCAAATTTTGGAGTGTATAACAACTTCATGTCAAAATATTGCAACAAAGCCTTTTAAAATAAAAACATTTTACCTAAAAACATTTTTGAACTCTGCATTATTTTATTAAAATTTAAAAATTTAAATTAAAAAATTTTAAGTAATACAAATTATTCGATTAATTTAAAATCAATACAAATTATTATAAAATGATAAACATATTGGTATTAGCTTAAATATTTAAAAAAAAATAAAGAAAAAGAGTACAAAGTCAAAGATCCACTCATAATATTCATGTCTTGTTTTATAAACTCGTAAATTTATTCTATAATAAAGAATGAAATGTTGTCAAAAAAATAATAAAATATGAACTTGATTAGAGTGATTTTAGGATATAATTTTGACTTTTTTAAAACAATGTTATAATTTTGGCTTTAAAAAGTGTTTTTGGGAAAAAAAAAGACTATTTAAAAATGATTTTAAAAAATCTAAAAAATTGTTATTAATATTGTTAAAATATTTATATGTAATTTTATAATAGATATTTTTAGAAAAAGTATATAAACTACTTACGAATCTAATTCTTTCATTTTAAAAACTTTAAAATCAATATATTATTTTTAAAATTTATTTGAATCAATTTATAACTCTAAATAATATATTACATTTTTTACAATAAAATCTTATTTCATAAAAAAATTTCTCAATAAATTAAATCACTATTTATAAAGGAAAGTAAATCAGCATTTATTAAATGGTAAAAAGAAAGTTAAATTTATTTTTGGAAGAGAGAAATATTGAATTGATTTAAACTAGCAATACATCGATAGAAACATATAATCAAATTGCTAAAAAACAACATTCATAATTAATCGACTCTAAAACTTATACATGATAGTCGAGTCTATTAATATCCATATTACTATTGTGATTAGAATAATACACTCCGCTAAGAAGATGATGACAATCATTGATTTGATTTATTCGACCAATATTTTTGGCCGTCCAATCGCTTAAACACAAGTAAACGTTGCATCACGACGATGAAACCAAACGCTACACCGACGACAATCACTCCGCGCTCAAAGACGACGACAATCACACGCTGCACGGGCGCGACGACAATTATACGCCGCACTCAAGACGACAACTACAACCACGAAAAACATTTAAAACCTAATCTATTTTGAATAATTTTATTGAAAATAAAAAGATGAAAGAGATATAGAGGTAATTTTAAGTCAAGAATGACAAAATCACCCCTTCATTAATAAAGAAAAATGCTAGCAAAGAAAAATTTGTATAAATGAGGCTAAGGTTTAGAGAGGAAGACGTTAAATTTATATTTATTACTTCCAACTCATCAAATTTTCCATAATTTATAATATTATGTTATCTTTCCATTTTAAAGGTTAATATTTTCTAAATTAGAGTACCAAAATTAATCTCGTTTGATATTTATGTTTTGAAGACCCGTTAAGGAACATGAATATACCAAAATGTTAATGATATATTATTATTAAAATAATTATAAAAAGATTTTCTTATAAATAACCAAGCCACAATCCCACAAACACTCATCACGAAACATCAACAAATTAATGTGTAAAATGTTGAAAAACAGATAAATGATTGAAAAGTAAAACCACAACAATTTGACGAAAATTTCATAATTAATAAAACGCAAAAATTACACGAATATTTCACAATTAATAAAAACCAATAACAATTCGTAAGGAGATAGATCCGAAAGAAATAGAGGAAGTTTGACTTTATATTTACATGTGAAATAGTTTGTTATACTTAGAGAGACAGAGAGAAATCAAAACCAAACAATTAATAGAAAATCAATTATAATAGTAAGGAAAATTAAAATCTCACAAACAAATATTAGTAGTATTAGGGGT
Source organism: Tetrastigma voinierianum (assembly GCA_016808115.1). Lineage (NCBI taxonomy): Eukaryota > Viridiplantae > Streptophyta > Magnoliopsida > Vitales > Vitaceae > Tetrastigma > Tetrastigma voinierianum. The sequence goes on along the minus strand of JAEQBH010004137.1, from coordinate 246,841 downwards.
AGTTTTGAGAATAAAGATTCCAAAACTAGAAAAAGAACAAACTCGATTAACAACTATCCTAAATCTCAGTAGACGATGAAGATCTTTATTGGATTTGAATTCCACAAACATTGCTGAGGAATTCTAGTGTTTGCAAAACTCCACTAGAATTTAAGGCATGGAGAGAGAAAATGGCAGAGAAAAATTGTGGAAGAAAATATGGTGTTAATGTCGAAGATAACTAGTCACAAGAAACAGAAATAATCAAAATTCAAGAAAAATGTCCAATCTTTTGAGGATTGTCAACAAAATTGAAGATTCAAAGAGAACCAACCGAATGAACAACTAACCTGAATCTCAAGAACGGGTGAAGATCTTCATTGGGTTTGAATTCCAAGAACATCCTAGAGGAAATCTAGGGTTTTCAAAACTCCATGAGAAAATTTGGGGTTTGGAAAGAGAAAATGGTAGAGAAAATTATAGAAAAATAAAAATCCAAGAAAATCCAATGCTAATGTCGGAGATAATTGAATTGAATCCTGTATTAAATCTAAAATAAACCGAAAAGATGAAAAATTTATTACAAGGATAGTTTAGTAGAAATGTTGTACTTCAATATGACAATTTAGAAGCAAAAATGTAAACAACTCATGCTTTTATAAGAGAACCAACCCAATCAACAACTAACCCGAAGCTCGACAGACTCCGTGAAGACCTTCATCGATTTGAATCTACTCGCATTGCAAAGGAATCTAGTATTGCAAACCCATGAGAAAACTTGAGGTATGGAGAGGGAAAATGACAAAGAAAATTAAGGGAATATAAAAATAAAAGAAAATTTGACGTTAATGTTGAAGATAACTATTCATAGTGTGAAACCTCATAAAATAATAAAATTGCCAAAATGGCTCAGGGAAGCCTGGAAAATTTCTGTATCTCTGATGACCTAAATAGATTGAAAGCATTAGGACTCCGCCATGAAACTAGTGACCTCGAAAAGCTTCAACACTCGACACAATCTGGAATTTTTACGAATTTTCTGGATGGGCGGAGTCAAGTGACTTGTGGATCGATATTTTTATTTAAAATCTCTAAATTAGAAATGGTTAGCCAATTTCAATTAAAAATGAATTGAATTGAAAAGAAATAAATGGTTTGAGTCGAAACGAACCTCGGATCGTGGTGGACATGTGACACCATGAGGGCCATATCAAACTTAACAATTGCTGTTAGAAAGGAAAACAAAAGAAAAGAGGAAAGGAAAAAGAAAGGAAAAACAGAGAGTAAGGAACTAGAGAGAGAGGGAGAGAGAGAGAGCGTAAAGAGAGAGATGAAGAGCTCTTTCTTCTCTTTTCGATCCACGGTTCTCGTTTGCTGAATTCGCTGGGCTAAAAACGAAAGTTCATCTCCGTCGACGAGCTACGCTGCGGTACCGAAATCACGAATTTCACATGATCTGCGGAGGAGTTCAGATCAAAGGTTTCGGTTTAGAAGCATCCATAGGACTTCCTAGATTTTCTCTACCCAAGAGGTGTATCTTCTACTTTGCTATTCCATTCTGGGGGGCTGCTCGCTGAGTTTTAATGCCCTAAAGGGGTCAAGGTTTGGACCCTTTGCCCTAAGTGGTCGTTTGGCAATAATGGGTTAAGGAATAGTGCCCGTTTTGATCCTATATGGTGTCTAGTTTTCTAGGGCTGATTTTCGACAGAAAAGGAGAATTTAGACTAAGAATCTTCAAGGAAATCAGAGCTGGATGTCAGATTTTCAAATCACCCAACCGTACTTCTAGGAACCTGCCAGGTCCGCTTCCCAGACTACCTAAGTCGCCTCGTTTTGGCCGAACCTACTATCTAGGTTTTGGGACTGATTTTCGATTGGGAAAAAGTGAGAATTTAGACTAGAATCCTTCAAGGAACTTGTAGCTCTATCTGAGAACTTGATGTTAGCATTTTGAATCACTCAAATCGGACCTCTATAACCCAAGCTATAGTTCGTTTTTCAGGACTGCTATAACCTAGGCTGTTTAATGATTGTGTCCAGATTTTTGCCACCATTGTAGTATATCATTGCTTGAATTGAGTGATATACTTGGTTAAAATTGTGTGGAAGTCAAATTGTGTGTTCTAATGTTTTGCTTCAGGATGTGATTGTGCTTTAACAAGGCCATTACATGGCTTATCAGAGGCCAGTCAGTGACATGTCTTGTCACAATTAAAGCCTAGAGGTCGATGGATGTCGCTACCCGCGGTAGTGACTTACGCCAACGCAGCGCGCAGTATTGATATGCGTTGGCACGTATTATGATTTATTTGGAATTCAATGCTTGTCGTATATAAATGTCCAAATGATGCATGGATAATTATGTATGAGCAGCATGCACATATAAGACTCATCAGATACGAGCATGGTATGAATAGTAATGACATGATCGTGACAGATTATGCACTAGTACGCCTCATGACATGGGTGTGAGTGCATGGTAAAGATCACTAATCGTTCGTGTCGATGGTGGGCTAGTAATACGGGACGACGGCCCAAAAAATGAGTCGTGACGGTTGGTGGTTATCTGAGATCGCCCGCTATTCAATGCTTATCGTGAGACCGCCCATACCGTGAATAAAGTCGTTATTCGAGACTGGCCCAGCTTTAAAATAAATATGTTATCGAAGACTGTCCAGTGCTTTTGAAATAAAGCGGTTATCGGAGACTGTCCATAGCTTGTGAATAAAGCTGTTATCGGAGATTGTCCATAGCTTTAAAATAAAGTTGTTATCGGAGACTGTCCAAGGTCGAAGATTGTCCGGGATCGGGATTATCCAGGATTTGGAGATTGTCTAGGGTCGGAGACTGTCCACGATCAAAGACTATTCAAGGGCTTTGAATGAAGCGGTTATCGGAGGTTGTCCAAAGGATTTGATTTATAAAAACAAAAAGCTTTTTGTTTTGGATAAAGGGTCATTGGGTGAAATACCAATGACAAGTTTTCACATTTGGCATATGCATGTGTGAGGGAGCCGGGATATGGGATAGGGTGAGTCACATTCTCATCCATGACATGTAGACATTTGAGTAGGAGAGTGCATGTTTTTACTTGAATGTGTGGTGTGCCATTGCATATGCACTTAGGTGGGGAGTAGCCCTTGTAGGAATATTTCCGCTCGGGCATTGCTCACCTCGTCACTGGGACCCCTTTTCAAGTACAGAGTTTATGGCATTCGCGCTCCAGACATGAGACCATGATTGTGAAGAAGGCCGACATAGCCTCGGATGCCAATACTTTTATAAAAGTATTTTATGTAAAAGAATTGTAATTAAATTCTTTTGGACTATTGTATAAATATCGCATTGCATCAATCTCAAAATACAATTCATAGTCGTTTTTTAAACATAATTAGGTATATTATAAGTGCATTTTAAATTTTTCAATTATTATTTTGCTAAGTGAAAAAAAAATTCTAAACCCAGAATTTGTACAAGATATAAGGGTAAATTTGTAATTTGTTAAGACATGACACAAAAGTCATAAGATAAGAAGGTTATAGGCTAAAGTGAAATATGCATAACTTGATTTGCAAATAGAAAAGAGTTTGAGGACTAAAGTGAAATAAAAGGAGAATTAAGACCAAAAGAGGATAAGATCAAGTGGTCTCTCATTTTTGGAGAGCAAAAAAAAGATGAAGAGGGGAAGAAGAAGAGAAGAGAAGAGGAAGAAGAAGAGGGAGAAGAACAAAGGTATGGAAGTCTAGGTTTTTGCATGGAAAAATTATGGATTTTAGTATGGAATGCTTGAATTTGGTGGTATGGAACTTTGGATGTGGTGTCTATGTTTTTGTATGGGAAAATCAAACCATAAACCCATTTTTGATGAATTTGGGCTCCAAAAGAACCCCACGGTATATTGGTAGTGTTTTGATTTGGGTTGGCTTGATCAGAATCCTCAAGTGAGGAATATCGAGATACGAAATATCGGAGTTTACTGCGAGATGTCGGCCAAAATTTCTCCAACTTCGATGGTCATAATTTCTTCGTCGAACTCTGCTTTTCGTATGTTCTTGACTCATGAAAGTCCTTATCTAAAATCCATACATATATATCTTGATAATATTGGAACTCATATTTAGTCCGTATGAAAATGCAGCCCGCTCGGTTGCTCAGCCACCGCTCATGGGAAGCCTAACTTTGACGGTCATAATTTTTCATCCGAACCCGTTTGAATGTTCTTAGACTCTATGGAAACCCTTGAGTCTAGAATCCATCCATATATAGTTTGACAATATTGAACTCATATTAGGTCCGTAAATCACTTAAACAGCAAGCCCCGCTGTTGCTCAGAGCTACTGTTCATGGAAGCCCAACCCTTGACCTGGCCATAATTTCTTCGTCCGAACTCTGTTTTGGATGTTCTTAGATTCTATGGAAAGCCCTTTGAGTCTAGAATCCATTCATATATAGCTTGATGATATTGGAACTCATATTTGGTCCATAAATCATGAAAAATAGTAGGCCCTGCTTGTGTTGCTCGTAGCCACTGTTCATGGGAAGCCTCCCACTTCGGACGGTCATAATTTCTTCATCCAAACTCCGTTTCGGATGTTTTTAGACTCTATGGAAAGCCCTTTGAGCCTAGAATCCATCCATATATAGCTTGATGAAATTGAAATGATATTAAATAGCTCATAATCATACATGATAACCATAGTTATTCATGGCATGATATGAAATGAAAGATATACAAATGACTGCAGAAATATCGCATATGATTACCGGATGACAATAATTATTCGGGAATATGAGATATGTACTGAACATAAAATACACATGGATTGTTTGCTTAGAACATGGTAGAGAGATAGATGGGTATGCCTATTAGGGAAAAACAAGTCTCAGCAAAGATACCGGGATCACCGACCCTTTGTCATTACACATTTTCTGCCCTTATAGATGGTCATTGTCTGGGTACAACGATAACAAATGTCGCCCTTATAAACGGTCATTGTCTCGCATTAATGATACAGTTTTGGGCTCCTTATATCAACAAGCCAGACATGAATACAATACTTTCGCCCTTATAGTTTCCTTTATCCACTTCTAAGGTTTATACAGGCATGAACTATAAAACAAATGACTTGAATATAACATATGAAATGATATGATATGATAAGAGAAGTATAGCACCGCTATGCGATGACAAGTATAATGTGACAAGAACATGAAGCAAAGTGTAAAATGATAAGAAATGAAACATGGTATGATAAGTAAATATGAAATATGTATAAGCAAGTTTGGGATATGATATGTTAGATGTATGCACGCAGAGTAGGAAGTGTGATGACCCTTATTGGGAGGTCATCCATATAAAGAATTCACTAAGCTATAAGCTTAGCACGGTGTTTCATCCGTAGGCACAGAAAAGCAAAGGAAACGAGAAGTCCTGACACTCTACATCGCAACCAAGGCCAACACACTACTAGCCCACTAAAGACCTTTTCTGGGTCTATTTTTCAGATATGTTTGTTAAATAACAAAGATGTAAATGTTGAACACTTCCTTATATATGGAGCTGTATATATTTTGTAATCCGCGCGTAATATAGTACAAGTTAAATGTTTAACATTATATGAATGAACAAGCTAAAGGTTATAAGTTTATAAAAATGATTAATTTCGCCGACACCATGTGCCGGCTGAGGGCGGTGTCACAGCAAAGTAATTATGGTAAGAGTGGCTCGGATCAACTCTTGGTGGATTGTAATTAACTATTTCATTTTCATATTTTTATTTAAATATGAATGAATGGGTCCTTTAGTGCGGATGTATTGAAAGTGAAGCCGAAAGTAAACTATATTAGAACAAGCTAGTTTTAATATATGTTATGTATAAGAGTGTTGTTTATTAATAAACTCTTATGGATTATTGTGATATAGTTGCATATTGGGGGATATGGACAGATGGACCCTGTGAGGTCAATACTACTGCTGAGACCTCGACAAAGCATGTGTTATATTGTTGGCACAGTCAGATGTCATGAGCCTCAAGAAGTAGATTCACCCGCTTTTTTTTTTGAAATATGGATCCCGACAATGGATATAATGCTGTGGTATCGTCACTCGAAATCCACAGACTCGCAGTTGTCGTTGTCAACGGACCCCTGATTAGTGTCACACATAGTCAACATAAATAATCAAAATTCAAGAAAAATGTCCAATCTCCTGAGAATTACCAACAAAATTGAAGATTTCAAAACTAGAAAGAGAAGCAACTATAGAACCCCGGAAAATTTAAAATTTTCTAAAAGTATAAAATTAAATAATAAATTGCTGAAATGGCTCAGGGAAGCCTAGAAAACTCCATAGAGTTCGGATGACTAACCTGACCGCGCCGGGCTGAGTCCGGTATCACTTAAACGAGTAACTCGTAAAAGTTTCGCTGAATTCCTAGGAAATTCTTACCAATTTTTTAAGTTGTATCTAATAACTCGTGGATCTAGATTTTCTTAAAAATCTCGAGCTTAGGAATGACTTGAGTTAAGTTCATTTAAACTAAATTGAACTGAGACGAAAATAAATTGTTTCGGGACAGAAATGAACCCGGATGGGTCGTGGACGCGTGGCGCAAAGTGGGCCCCACGTCCAACTTATGCTTAAAGAGACAAAAAAAAAAAAAAAAAAGAAAAAGAAGGGAAGAAAGCTCATTTTCTGGAGGGATCGGCAGTGAGGGGAGAAGTGAGATAGAGGGAGAAAATCTCCACCTTATCTCTAAGATCTACGGAGATCGGGTGGTCGGAATCTGTCGAGCCAAAATTTAAAGTTCATCTACTTGACGAGGGTTACGCGTGGGTACCGACAACACGCATTTTCACCTAAGATTTCGGGTTTGGAGAAGAAAAGCTAGTGAGAGAAGCTCTACCTTCTCTCTAAGATTTACGGCGATCATACTTGCCGTCGCCAAGACTTAAAGCTCCGAAAGTATTCGTCGAGGCAACGCGTGGACACCGAAATCAAGAATTTTTGTCAAAGATTTGAGCGGAAGTTCGGGAAGGTCGTGGGTCTTTGGCCCTGACTCCAAAAATTTCGCCTTTCGCTCCAAGAGGTAGGAACCTTCCTACTCTGGTTTATATTTCCATCTAAATGTTGTTTTGTCTTCGTCGAGCCCTGTACAATTGGTCAGGTTCCTGACACAAAACCGAATTTTTTCCTCGGGGTTTCGGGAGCTATGATGTTCACTTGGGGTAGCTTGCTGATTTTAGGTTGAGTTCTGGATTCAGTTTCAGGCCATGTTTATGGCTGAATTGTGGACTCCACTGGGACAAGTTTGTTGCTAGTGAAAGGGTTGTTTCCAGATGAGCCTGGGGTAGGAAAAATATACAATAGAGTTTTAAAGGAGCCCAGAAAGCAATTTCAGGGGTTTCACGCACTGTCTAACCGCACTGGCCAGGCAAGGCCTCCAACTTCGGATGTCCGTAACTTTCTTGTCCGAGCTCCTTTTGGGTGTTCTTAGATTCTATGGAAAGCCCTTTGAGTCTACAATCCATCCATATATAGCTTGATAAAATTTGAACTCATATTTATTCCGAAAATGATGAAAAACAGTAGGCCTCTGCTGGTTTCGTGCGTCAGTCACTGTTCATACGAGGCCTCCAATTTCGAACGGCCATAACTTTCTCGTCCGAGCTCCGCTTTGGGTGTTCTTAGACTCTATGGAAAGCCCTTTGAGTCTAGAATCCATCCATATATATCTTGATAAAATTTGAACTCATATTTGATCCAAATATGACGAAAACAAAAGAGGGCTCCCTGTTGGTTCAAGCAAGAATACTATTCATACGAGGTCTCCAACTTCGGACGGCCATAACTTTCTCATCCGAGCTCGTTGGTTCTGACTCTATGGAAAGATCTTGGAGTCTAGAATCTGACCATGATTTTCAATGGAAATTGGTGTCACATACTTGTTAAAAAATTGACTGCTACAACAAGTGTGCTAATTATCGTCAGGTGGATACGAGGAGTCAGGCCGTTAGCCATTACATGGCAGGCCTGTAGGGCCATCTTAGGTGCATGATATGTCATGAGGTGTGTCATTACTTGCCTAGGTAGCTTAATTTGATGAAATGTTAACATGTGTCGGTGGTGGATTGATTGAAATGACATCTCTTAAGTTAAGTGGTATCATGCTTCGATGTCAATATGTGTGCTCTAACATATCGGGTTTGTGGATGTGTTTTTCGTGTGGACATGGCTATTGCATGACATGTCGTAGGCTAAGCCAGGCGGGCATTGCGTGCCATGATGTAGCCTAGGACGGAGTAGCGACATTACTTCTGTCTAAGTAGGTTGGAACGATGTCGATGCATGCTTGTTTGATGTGCTGACATGAATGCATGTTTGCAGTACGACCGCATGTATATTAACGCTAATGAATGTGTGGACTTTTGTGTGCATTAGACATGAGTGTCCATGGTACATGGTGTAGTGTACTGATAGGTGTCCATGTGGAGGTCTTTATACATCGGGTATGACTTAGAGGCAATGCACAATTGCATTTCGTATCGGGTGCAAGTACATCAGATGAAATGGGTGTAAGTGCATGGCAATCAGCATTGTGTTTAGTGTTGATGTTGGTTTCTGCCTAGAGACAAAGTCCTAAAGGTCGCTTGAATGATAGAGGTTTCCTAACATGCTTTTGAACAAAGCGGTTTTATCGAGGGCCGCCCACATAATTATTATCGAAAGTATGTCCACTAATTTATATCGGAGGGTCAGTTCACATAATTATTATTCCGAGTATGTCCAAACAATAAAATTGTATCTGGCGTTGTCCCAAGAATTATGTTGGGAAATCGCCCAACAATTTACTTAGAGAATCATGAATTGTTTTGAGAAAACTAACAATTCACTCTGAGGATTGTCCAACGTATTTATATCGGAGGGTTGCCTACAAATAAAACAAATATTTTGTTTGGAAACTGCCATACATGGCATATTGCATAAGAAGAAGAAGTCTCTGCGGAGGACTCGTACGTGATCATGAGGAGTAGCATCTCATTCATGTCATGTAGATTCCATTCTGTGATGTACATAATCGTGATTGAATGTAAGCCAGGGTGCATGACTATCAGATGTGCACTTAGCGTGAGAGCCCTTGCAGATTTCACTCTATTTGGCATTGCTCACCCAAATGGACACCCCCTTTCGTATAGGAGATGTGCGTGAGATGGCGCCTACTAGAGGCCGATAAAGGAGAAGAAAGCCTGATTTGCGGGCTTTGATTTATATTTTGCAAAACATGTATTAGAATTCTTAATTTTGATATATGTTTTGTATAAGAGTGGTGTATATTTAAACTCTTATGGACTATGGTCCTATAGTCATGTGCTTATATGTTTTAGTATGGATAAATGGGCCCTATGTGGCCATTTTTACTCGTATGTGGACCCTGTGGTTGTCAGATAACATTTTAGACAAGTTTCGCCATGAACACATTTGCGCCAGATGTGTGAGTTTCCACAAAGGAGACTCAGATTGGACAGGCCATTTTTACTCGATTTTCGTTAAATCTTGAGTCCTGGGAAAAGGGGACTCAATGGAGTGGTGTCGGGTTACCCGACATCCACAAATTTTTCGCGGGTTGACGGGTTGTCAACGGACCTCTGGGATTTGGGGCGTCACATCAACCAAATGAACAACTTACCTGAATCTCAACAAATGAAGATCTTTTACTGGGTTTGAATTCCAAGAATATCAGGAGAGTTCTAGGGCTTGCAAATCTCCAGCGAGAAAATTCCGAGGTTTGGAAAGAGAAAATGGTAGAAAATTATGGAAACAAAAATCAAAGAAAATCCGATGCCAATGTAGGAGAGAATTGGAATTGAATCTTGTATTAAATCTAAAAGAAATGATTAATAAAAAAGATGAAAAGTTTATTAACAAGGATAGTTTTGGTATGACAATTAATATTCGTTAGGGAGCAACTTCAAAAGAGCTCTATTTTTTACTCTATCTCGATATATAGAGATTTTGGAGCAAAAATCATGCTCCAAAAGTTCTCTATTTTGATATTTAAAATAGATACATGAATAGTATATTTCTATATTTGGAGATTCACTATTCACATATTTAAATATAAAGATGATGGGGCCCACATCTTAATAAGCATTATTCTCTTATTTTATTATTATACTACTATTCTTTCATTATTTTATTATCATAATAATAAAATAATTATTTTAATTATATTTTTATAACATATTTTTATTTTTGACATACTTATATTTATTATTTTATTAATATTGAATTACTTTTCATATATAATATTGTAAAATGATTTTAATATATTGATTTTGTAGCATTAATTTATTTTAATAATTTAAATTTTTCTTAAAATAATTTAATTTTTATTAAATTTATTTTTGACAATGATATAAGTACACATTTTTGTTATTTTCATTTATATTGAAATAAATATTGTTGGTTGAAGTTGGATATAAAACATTAAGATTTTAATTAATTAATGCAATAATTTCTTAGAAAAAATAAAAATTCATATTGAGAAGAAAAAAGAACATAGAAATTATATCCCATTGATGTTTTGCATCATTTACTTAAACTAATACAATTAACTACGAAACATTATTACCTCATCCTTTGCCTTAATTATAGATTCAGTGTTTTAAAAATTGCAATGACTGCCTGGCTGTTGCTTCCATGTCCTTTCAGTTAAACATGACGAGCAAGGAACCGTTGAAGTATTTATGTTCTATCTACTATCATATCAACTTTGAACGAACATCGCATTCAATCTAAAACCCAGTAACCACATGAAATTGTCATGTTCATATTCTATAAGTCGTATTTGTACATTAGTATGCACGCTGATATAATATCATGAAGCACTTGTTTTTCCCAATAACGTGCCGGTCCTTTGATAATTGCAAATCGTGATTGGAGAACACCAAATGCTCTTTCTACATCTTTTTTATATTGTATCTTTATCATTTGGTTTATGTATTTTTAGTATGTAACTTTTATTAATGTTGTTTTATTTTCTAATGTAATATGATGCTTTATAATATAATATTTATTAGTTTAAAATACATTTAGATTTTAATATATTTTTATTTATTTAATATAATTTTATATTTATATTTAAATATAAATAAAATTATTTCATATATCATATTCTTCAAATATTCTAATTTAAAAAAATGAATGTGTGACGCTAGTAGGGATGTGACAACAGATCAACCGCGAAAAACTCGTGGTTTGTCGGTGAAAAGCGGAGTACACCATGTGTCCTTTCCCTGGAACCTATGATTTTTAAAAAAATGGAATAGAGTCTCCAGCACGAGCGGGAGCTCTACCCAAAAATACAATCATACAAGAAACTTGACAACCTGCATTGTGCGTAAATATGAGCCTCATGGGTCATATGAGTGAAAGTGACCTAATCAGGCCCACTCAGCATACTATAAAACATCTGAGAACTAATTATCGTAGTCCTTAAGAATTTAATTACAACACTTTTACAAATATCACATATTAGGACAAGGCTGTCCCAAAATATTTTTACAATCCCTTTTACACAAAATACAAGCTAGAACTAGTTTGTTTCAAGCTTCTTTACAAAAATGAGTTATAAAGCCCTGGCCAAACTGCTTCATAAGCCCTCAGTGAACATTTGTCTCTTTGCAGTTACTGTACTGAAGAGGTCCTATAAAGGTGAGTTACGCTCAGCAAAGTAAACTCTTACAGGGAGCTACTCTTCACCTAGAATTACACATGCAATGCCATTGTTCCACCACAAATCAAACATTCTAAGTAAAATGGTTTCTTAGGTGTACATGCCATGAATGAAGTGCCACTCACCATGCCTTTAACCCAAGTCCTCACCGACTCCCTTACACATGCTTATGCCAGTGTAGAGCTTGTCGTGGTGTTTCGCAATGACCGCTATCTAAAACAAAAGTTTTTTTTAAACTCATTGGGCATCATAAGATGTGGCTTTGTTAAACCGTTGGAAGTCTCCGATAAATGACATTAAAAGCGTGGACAATCTTAGATAAACAACTTTATTCAAAAAGCATTTTGACAGTCTCGATAAGCGATTTATTCAAAAGCATTTGACGGAGTTTATGATCTTGACTTTATTCAAGCGATGGAGAATGCACCCACGTGAGACTCGTGGGCGTAGTCCAAAGTCATGAGCTCACCACCCACTCACCAAGAATGATGAATGATTATGACCATGTACACACCCATTTATCGATGTCCCGTGCATATGAAATACAGGTATCCCATTCCATGCCTATACCATGCCATGCCATATATGATGAGTGCTATATTATTTTAAACCATGCATACAATGCATCATTTGACAATCATATCACCTCCAATACAATTTCCAATAATCTCACACAATACATGTCAACATATTATACACACATATATTGACATCTACAAAGTCATCAACAATCATAACATCTTACATTTTCCTTAGAACGTCTGCAATAATTCTAGAATTTACAATAAAAATTATTATATATATTCGCATAACTGAGTTTCATCTTGGGTATTTTCCAGAATCGTTAAACGAATATCAATAAACGATTATATGGCTGAAAGACAAATGCAATATTAAATGCCAAATGAGAATTGATCGAACTTAAATTTACCTATGTAAAGCGGCAAATTTTGTACCAAAAATAAATAACTGGGTCAACAAAATAAGCTATATGTTCATGTAAATATGAGAGTTGAAGTAAAAAATAAAATGAAATATGGGATATAAAGCAAATAGGGAGAACTGAGTCAAAAGAATGCATTTTTTTTTTTTTTTTAGGCCAAACAAGGCTCATGAAAAATAAGTGACTTGAAGACCAAAAATGAGAAAATGAGAATAGGTGTGGAAGGTCACGGCCTTACACCTAAATGAGGGATAAAGGCCAAAATGTGGTCTCTTTGGGAGCTCATTCTCGAGCAACCTGCTTTTTGAGAAGGAGGAGAAAGTGGGGAGAAGCAGGCCAGCCTGGGAAAGACGAGTTCTAGGTGGTTTCTTCCACTTTTACCTTTGTGATTAAGCAAACTTAGAAGTGGAGATTTGAAGAGGTTATGGTAAGAAAACAAAAACCCTAGCTTCATCTTTTATGATTTTGATGTTGCAAGTCCCAAATGTGGATAAAAAGAGTTTTTGTTTTTGGCTAAATGAGTTTCGGGTTGTGTGTTGCTGAGTTTTGAAGAGTATTATGGTCGGATTTTGGTTTGTGTAATGTTTGTAAAAGGGAAATGCTGGGTTTTCAAAGAAATGTTGTCAAATTCCTTTGTCAAGACCTCCACTGCTCTTGTTTTGCCAGTAGATTAAGCTATAATCATCCAAATGAAGTGGATTCCAATCGGGTAAAGAACCATAAGAGATAGGTCTAAAAAACATAGAAGGGACCAGGAGAAAATTGTAGTTTCTAAGATTCCTAAATATTTAGCTTAAAGGTGAGTCAGCTCACTGTTATGCTCTATTTTGTATCAAGTATAAGAGCTGGGCTATGCTTGAGTTTCACTATCCAAATTGAGTGATTCAAAATTCTTGAGTAAAATATAATTTAGGAATAATTTACTTGAAGGGAAGTGTACAAATTGTAACCCAAAGTGCCTAGAAAATTTTCAAAGTGAGCTATGTGTAAGAAATGGGCCTCGATCCCGCCTTGTAAAATTGAGTATAGATGTAAAAAATGCAATAACTTGGAGTTTTGTTGATCCAAATTGATGCTTCCACTGAGAGAAAACCTTAGGAACCATAGCTTCAAATTATTAGAGGGACCATTACCAATTTATGGAGTTAAGACCTTGAAATTGGGAATAACAGTAGGTAACCGAAAGTGAGTTGGCATATCACTAGTTTGGCCTTTTAAAATGCCGTGAATCTCTCGAAGCCTGGGTGATCCAAATGAGATGATTCTAATTCTACTAAAAATAGACTCATAGAGATAAAAAATTTTTGAAGGAAGTATGAGCAAATTATGGCTCATGTGTCCCCAGAAAAATTTTCAAGTGAAGGGGTATCGGGTCGACATAAACCCTGACCAAAAACTCCTAGAATAACATACTAATATGTGATTGTCATTGTATTTGAATAGGGGTTGACGAGAAGGAAAGCCCGCATTGAAGTCGAGATTCCGAAGATCGAAATCAAAGCGACGATTTTGGTTTATTCTATCTTCTCCTATTCTCGTTGCAAGATTTGAACTATTTGTTCTAAATGCATAAGAAAAGCAGATTGAATTGTTTTAATTGATTTGAAGAAATTGATTGTTAAATGTTTGCAAATGAAAATTGCACGAGTATTGAAAATGAACCATTTATACAAATGTACATATTGTACTGTATGTTGCTATAAAAGATTTGAACGCCCTTAATTGAATGTTAACCGTTTAGTTCGTATGAATGATAGATTGGTATACCAATAGGGGTCAAAATAATAGTATTGCGAACGATTATATTGATGTGTCACTCGCATCGGGCCCAACGGATCAGATTCAGAGTGTTCACTAATTGATTTTTTTAATAACTACCGCAGCCTGGGCTGGGACCGCATCAGGTTATAAACATTTTTATATAATGCTCCAGCAGCTCTTAACTGGGGATCATAAGGCTTGATTCCATATCCTATATATCGAAAAACATTAATAAATTTATTAAGGTAGAACCTAATTGAATTAATTGAAGATTGTGACAATGGAAATTTGAAAAGCATGATTGGCAATTTGAGTTTTAAAGAGTATTGTGAAATGCATGATTTGATTTTCAAATGACTTATTGCATAAGTGAAGTGTATATTTGATTTGATCAATGAACCATAAATGATTGTATATGAAATAAGTATACGTATTGTATTGGACATTGATCATCCAAGATTTGAAAGTTTGTTTAAAACCCAGCATTTGATTTAAACTGAAACCGAGAATGAAATTGGGTGAACCACTACATGAAAATGCTTAGCTGTAGTTTTATCTATGCGCAGTACCGATTGAACAAGGAGCGAAAAGCAAGATCGAGGAGCCGCCGAGTCATAAAGAAAGAATTTGAGAGCATGCTCTCGACATATGCATTCACCCTATATCTCTTTTTAAACATTGATATTTTGTAAAAACAATTTCAACTCTGAATATATATTTTGTAAATCATTTGAAAAGGTGTGGATTGCCTTCATAGTAAATGTATTTTGTTAAATGTAAACGTTAATGGGCCTATTGAATGTGTAAAAATGTTTACGGGTCACTAAATTGAAATCGCCCGCTGTGTTTCTTTGATAAAGTACGCCAAGTGGTAAATCCTGAGCATCCCTTGATCCGATTCGAGCCCACTAGGGTCGGGCCCTGAAGGTGCTATAATCCTCTAGGCCAAGTTGTGACGTATCATGTCCACAAATAGCCTACTACCAAGCCATGTAAATGGCCTTACCTTATACACACTGCCAACATAAGTCAATCCTCATTATAAACCACACAAATTGACTTTCAAACAATTACCACCCATGTATATCACCAATTTTAAGCAATGATATGCTATAATCATAAACCAATCGTAGAAGGAGATGCCCACACACACAGCCATGAACTCGCTACAAAGCAATCCACAAAATCGGGGTGAAGATTGTCCTCAACACAACTCTTGAAAAATAGCATAAAAAAACCTAAATCCGTGAGCACAAAATTCCATTCACTAGCATATGGTTAGATTCTAGATTCAAAGAGCTTTCCATAGAGTCCAAGAACGTGAGAATCAGAGTTCGGACGAGAAAGTTATGGTTGTCCAAAGTTCGACTTGCCGATTTCGAATGAGGGTTGCGAAAATTTCACAACCCATGCGAAATTTTTCGCACACCATCCCAAATTTCGTAGGGTCTACAAAATCGATCTCATACTTGAGAATTTAGGTGCCTTTCGTCCTAACTGCTAGAACCAATCCGCCCACCCACCATATTAGCCCCGTTCTGTCAGAAAGCCTCAAACACCTAGACCCATAACCAATCTCGAAACGGTAGTCCCGGGAATCAAAATGTACTCAAGAAACGGTCTTTTTGATCAAGTTAAACAACACACCAAACCGGCTTTTGAACTGGGGCCCACGGTTAGGGCTGAACCCAATGGCCATTGAATGACCCTCTTTGGCATGAAATAACAGAGCGGGAGAAACCCTACCTCAAGCGTGAGCAACAACCCGATGGTGTGTGCTTCATAAATACTCAACCCTCAAGCTTCGACTTCCGAACCTTCCACATGAAACCTCGCGAACTCGAGTTTCGGATTCACGGTAGCCCTCGCCCAAAGATTTCCTCAACCCTTTAAACCTGGGCCCGTCTGAAGATCAATCACCGATCTCCGTGAGATCATAGAGAGAAGTCGAGCTTCTCTCTACACCCCCTTATCCTCTCTCACCGCGAATACCTACCCAAAATCATTTTCTTCCCTTTTTTTTTCCTCCTTCGTCTGATCTCGACTTGTTAATGAGTGGCCTCATAGCAAACACATGTCACGGATCCCCAACGGGATTCGCTTCTATCCCGAAACAATCATTTTCTGGCTCCGGGCCAGGTTCAATTTATTTTAAATGAACTTAACTTCGAAGCATTCTAACCCCGAGATTCTCAAAAAAATCTCAACAATCTTTGAGTCACTGACGCCTATTTACCCCGAAAATCGTGAAAAACTGGGGTATGTCCCTGAATTCAAACGAAATTTTTTAGGTAACTAGATTTGTGGAGACTAATCCAACAAAGGAAGTCCCGTTTCTCTTCATCCAAGATTTAAAAAAAATTTTCCAAAGCCTCCCAACCATTTCTGGCAACAATCGTTTTTTGTCAGGCTTCTTTAGAAAAAATTAAAATTTTCCCCAAGTCTTACGTAACGTTTACACAATAGTGATTTGGAGTTAAAATAGAGATTATCTTTTCTAGTTCAGCCCTAAATGTGGGACATTTTACCACACAGAGGCCACTTTAATGGACATTTTAAAAAACAAATTGGCATATTTAAACCATATCACACTCAAATTAACTCTCATTGAATCCATGGGTGTGGTGGTAAAACTCCTTACTACGCCTTAAGTCATACTCACATCTGTGAACAAACCTAGCTCATACGGGTTGAGAGGGATCCGCTGGGCGAGTGGTAAAACTTTACCACAAGAATACATCATTCCTGGGTGACTTCAACTGGCACTCACTATATGAAGACAGATCACAAACCAATTCCTGGTCTGTCACTTTCAGATATCAAAAAATATGTATCAATATAACATCAGATTTTACAATAAAAACACCACAGATTCATCTTTCCATGGAGAATATTGGGACGGAATGCTGAAACGAATATATAAATTATCGGCATCAAAGAAAAGAATTATTAATTCACCCAAATGTAATATTCCATACTAGTGGGCTGGGCTGAGAGCTATCCTGGTTGGGTACAATGGGCCATAGCCCACCGCCATTACGATTCAAATGAAAAAATTATAATTGCAGAAAGTCGAAACTTATGGATATATAAAGCAAAATTAATGTGAAAATAAATTAAGTATAAACAAATACTAATAGGGTGTATTGATTAGGACTTTTAATGATATTTATATACTTTTTTAAGATGATGACTTTTATAGAGTTTGATAAATTTTTAAAGACTTCTATAGATTTTTATAGAGTTTATAAATGTTTGTATGACTTTCATAAACTTTTATTTTAAACAACTTTTATAAACTTTGATAGAATTTTGTAGATATTGATAGACTTTTATAAAGTTTGTAAATGTAATGATGACTTTGTGTGATTTATTTAAAGACTTTTATAGACTTTGACATACTGAAACATTATATTTTTATAAAGTTTGTAAATGTAATGATGACTTTTATAGACTTTGACGGAATTTTCTAGATATTGGTAGACTTTTATAAAGTTTGTAAATGTAATGATGATTTTTATAAACTTTTATTTTAAAAGACTTTTATAGACTTTGATGCACTTTATGATATTGATAGACTTTACGATCCCTATAAATATTGATAAACTTTTATAAACCAAATAAATAATAACTAATATTTTTAATAAAAATAAATAGTAAAATATCATAATAATAATGTCCAAAAAGTAATTAACTAGGTTTAAATAAATAAATTTTCTCAACTTTTTTTATTTCACATTTCTACCATCTACACATTTAAAAATAAATTTTATTTATTTATTTTTTTAAATTGTATTTCTCATCTGAAAATTTTTCAATTCCACTCGTCACTTCTAAGTTTAGTTTATTTATTTTTTTTTTATTTCAAGAATTACAAATTTAAATTCATACCTCCAAAATTTATCAATTTCTGAAATACAAGAAAGATATATTTGATGTTGATGATGCTTTCCAAACTTTAACTAGGTCGAGCTAAAATGAATCATTTAATGGTCCAATCATCCCACACGCCAGGTTTCTTCGTGAAAACAAGAAAACAAAATGGACCAAGTGGCTCTCTGTTTGATATGCCCAAACACTTTATATTATACTGCTGGTCTTTCATTTTACATTTATTTTATAGTAATTTCATAGTTTTTTTTTGCTGCTCCCGACAGGTTTTGTTTGGTTACAGTACAAATCGAGCAAAGAGTAAATTTCTTGGAAGCATTTTACAATGGGGACCACATGGGGCAGTGTGAATACGTCACGCCGCCACGCCCCCATCGCCGCGACGCCAACCGCCACTAATGGGGCCGCCAAATTAAACGCGTCAACAGTGAAAACGCCGCGACGCCTAACGTCGCGACGTCGCACGAGATCCGCCATCATCATTAAAAAATAGGGCCTCAAATCAAGGATGGGGAGATCACGAACCCAGGCACCAATCTATGAAAGGCAGAGTGACACAATTTCCAGGAAGTGCCCCGGATTTGTATCGCTTGGTTTTGGATATTAGAATCATGTTTTTAATAATAAATACTTTTATCTTTCATTCGCATGTTCTAGATTTACTAGGTTATATTGAACCCCTGCCATATGTTGATGGATTAAAGTTTGTTCTTTTATATTATTCAATTGTTTATCAATATGTTACATCCGCTTCTATTTCGTAGTTCAATTAAGCATGATAATGTCCGGCCAACATTTAGCATAATTACACCGAGATCCTAGATCTCAGAGACAGGGTATTCGTGATTCTGGTAGAGAATTTCTCAGCTGACTTGGTAGAATAGAGATAATTCGAACCCGTAAGGTGGCATTTGGGGTTAGGAGTATTTAAGCATTTTTGAATACCGAGTCGGGATGGGATATACCCGATTCTATTCATTTAGATAGGCTGACATACTCTCGAGAGAGATATTCGTGAGGTGATCACCTCGCCATTGACATATTGTAAATAAATCGAATAATAATATTCCTTAGAAAATTAATCCATCGAATGTGATAGGGGGAGATGGTGGTCCTCAGTTTCAATTCCAAAGAATCCACCGTAATCATTAGTTTAGTTGTTTTTACATACTTACTTTCTTTCTTCTTAAAATCATATATTCA
Organism: Tetrastigma voinierianum; assembly: GCA_016808115.1. NCBI lineage: Eukaryota > Viridiplantae > Streptophyta > Magnoliopsida > Vitales > Vitaceae > Tetrastigma > Tetrastigma voinierianum. Next base: position 227,329 of record JAEQBH010004137.1, on the reverse strand, counting down.
GATATTATCTAAAAAAAGTGTAACCTTTAGTCAATACACCTTCCTCGTATCGATATTCGTACTTAGTGCATACACGTGAGAGTTATCAAGCACGCTGTAGGCAATTTGCGCACATAGGCTACACATACATCGCGTTTTCTACCGTCAAGTTTTTTATGCCGCTGTCACAAGTTTAGATTGATATGTAGAATTAAGCAATTAGATATTACTCCAAAATTTCTTACTTTTGTTTATATTTCCAAGTACGTAATTTGGTCTCATGGTTCTCCGTGTTATTGGTAAAGGTGGTAATGCCAGTATACGCGACGCCGAGATCAACTTAACCAATTATTCGCTTTGATCCCCGAACTGTAAAGACTTCATTTATCATACAGAACAAGTAGTAACAACATGCATTAGAAATCCAATAATCGCGGCAATCGCGAGCAAAATCTCTTGGCATTGAACGTAATCAACCACAGAGAGTTTAAATGGGAATCGCTGGAAGAACTCAAGCACCCGCACCGCTTATGCCCGCATGATCTTTCATGCGTTAATGATGAATGCTTTTACCAATTAACGGCCGTTCGCACCAAGCATCGACGACCATCTATTCAAGCAACAATTTCGACCAGTCATCACGCACGTGATGTTTCGTAATATCTTGTTCCATGGACTACCCTATGAGAACCCGAATATGCACTAATTAACTTCCTCGAAGTTTGCGATACTATCATACAACTGAAAGTTACCCAAGAAGCTCTAAGGTTACTTGGGTCGTCTTTAATTTCACTGGGATATCAAAGATTGCCAACCGCCACCCACCGCATTCCACTACCCCCGTGAATGACTTAGTGCAAAATTCTAATTAAGCTCTTCCCACTCAAAATTGCACACTTGTGCAAGAGATCACACGCTTAATACTGTAGGAGAACCTAGCGTAAGCACATGGACATTTCCTCATTAATTATCATGGGGCGCCCACACCACCGCCCGACCCGGATGGATGCAAGTCACACCTTCTATAATGGTGAAATGCAACTAGAGCAATTATTGTGCCGGTGGAGAGCATGATGAAGAAAACACAGGACCCGAGCTTGTGAAATCTTAGAAGATCTTTGCGACCAACACTAATCGATTGGCACAGAGAGAAGGCTACATCGGTAAGCGTCTTTGGGTAGCACAGATAATGAGGTCCTCGACAATGCGGTGAATCATGTGGCACGGTGACTAAATAGTTAAATGAGCGGCAAGGAGCGCGGCGCCGTCAAGCGACCAAACGGGTTATGTGAATTACATTGGTGGACGCCTTGGCTTGACCGCGGAATGTCGATCGAGAAACCTACGATGAACAAGCGATGCGTGTCGGGGTTTAATCGGAATCAATCACAGCGGCGAGAGGGCGGTATGGGGGGAAAGCGGGTTATCGGGGAGGTAGAACCCGGGGGCGGGTGGCGTAATAATCAGAACCCGGGGCGAGGGTGGCGTAATAAGTCGAGGAACGAGAATAGTGAACAGTAAAAATTTATGGATGGCGGAATAATCAGGCGTATGCCTTCGAGGCAGAGACTGGTAAAAAAACGCCCTCGAGAGAAAAGTTGGATTTAGAACAAGCCTTTACCTGGATGTTAACTTCCGCTCTGCGTTCATGAATGAAACTAAAAGCGAACATGCTGACGACCAGCCAGGTTGAACGGTAATCAAGCGTAGCGGTGAGGAGTTTGGAGAGCCTGAATGGGCCCCGAATGGCAAGATTCGCGACGAGAAGACAGCGGGTTCCTTCTGCAGGAGCAATTAGTCAACCCGAAGAGATGGGAATGAGCATCTTAAGCGTTATCTTTGAGAAGTGGGAAAGAATTGATACGAATTACAGCCCAGGTCGTGAAACGGGTTAAAGTGAGAAGTCGTTCGTAGGAAGCAGATGATGCGGATAAAGCGACCTCGGGAGAAAGCGGATCATCGGAGAACTCTCTTGAAGCAAAGGCCCGTATACCAGTTCGCCCACGATCTTGAAACATCGCGGCCCCGGATAAGCAATTCCACCGAAATTCATGGATGTGTTAAGCGCATATCCGTATCCCGTTTGCGTGCCTGAAGCGGTCACTGATTCACGTCGATTTATGAAAGACATCTTGTCCCGAAGAAAGGATTGGTGATTTGAAGCAGTGAACTTAAGCGAGGAAGCGGTGCCATGCCAAGGAGAAGGCTGCCGTGGCTGAAAGGACAGGGCGTTTCCGCTATCACTTTTACGGTGGAAATGCTATTTTTGAAAAACCTTATGTGATTTGGGTGCCCGGCATTAACCTTATGCCCTTATCCATTTCAAGCGGTTAGGATTAGGAGAAGCGCGCCCGAACTTCGGTCGCTCTTGACTGCTGAGGCCGGATCTTTGAAGCATCCTAGAGGGATAATAGAAGATGTCTTAGTTAAGGTCGACAAGTTTATCTTTCCAGCATATTTCATTGTTTTGGACATGGAGGAAGATAAAGAAATACCAGCATATTGGGAAGACAATTTCTTGCAGCTGGCGAGCGATGATTGATGTCTGGGGAGGCGAAGCGAGCGAGGTACAAAGAAGGAAGTAAAGTTCAATGTGTTGGCGTGAGACACCCGAGTGATACTTCTTCATGTAGAAATGGATTTGAGGCTATAGTGTCAGCCGTGGTCCTCATGCGACCCTTTGGAGACTAGCCTAGTGGAGAATGGCTAGGAGAACACGAGCGGCGAGAAGAGATATGTCAAATGGTTGTGGTTTCTTTCGGACTGAAGTAGACGGGAAATACTTGAATCTGGGTGGGGAAGGGAGTTAAGCAGCGGGTCCATCGATTGAGCAACCGCCCCAAGGGTGGAACGAAGCCTCTGCCTGGCCATTTGGAAATATGCATACCTTGGGGTAGAATCTACACTGCAGGGATCATTTGACATCTTGTTTGTACTAGAGGAAGAGAAAGTTATTGAGGTCATGAGATCCACAAGCATGCGCTCGGATGGTCTCTGGCTGATCTCGAAAGGGATTAGATCCTTCTCTATATTTGTGCATGTTTTACTAGAAGAGGGACATAGACCTTCAGTGGAAGCGCAGAGGAGGTTAAATCAGACAATGAAGGAGTCGTCGAAGTAAGAAGTGCTAAAATGGCTAGACACTAGGGTGATTTATCCCGTTTAGACGGTCACGTGGTAAGCCCGGTTCGAGGTAGTCTTAGAAGAAGGGAGGGAACAAGCGTAAATGAGGGTAAAAACAACATCTTGCTGCGAAAGTCTGACGATTCTGGGGTGAAGGTTTGGCGTGATTATGGGGCTGGAACGAGGCCACTCCCGAAGATCACTTTCGCTGCGGTTTACAGATCGGATGTAGATCGTAGCGGGGTTATGAATATTGCTTTTTGGATGGATATTCGATTACGACTTCAAATTGCCATAGCTCGAAGATCGAGGAGAAGACAACATTATCACGTGTCCTTATGGTACATTCAGCATTCGGCGGATGCCCTTTGGGCTGTCGATGCACCAGTACTTTCAACGTTATGATGGCCATGACCGGACATAATTGGAGAAGACAGTGAGACTTTATAGACTGATTTTGATAATGGAAATTCGTTTTGATAGCTACATTTAGAGAACTTGAGTATCTTGGCAAGATGTGAAGAGGACGACTTAGTACTCAATTGGGAAAAGTGTCATTTCATGGTCTGAGGTGTGTCCTTGGACGTGGGGATCTCGGCAAGAGGACAAGAATTAGATAGGCGAAGATTGGAAGCAATCGAGAAGTTACTCCACCTGTGATAAAGGATTCGAGTTTTCTAGGTATATTGTTGGATTCTATAAAGTAGGTTCATCAAAGTTTTTCACCAGTTACCATATTGTTTATCTAACTCACCCAGTCGAGGGATCCCATTTGAATTTGATTCGCAATGTTTGCGTACATTCTCGGTGTTAGAGAGAGATAAGTTGGTTTTAAATCTATTGTTGTGGCACGGATTGGTGCTCGTTTAATGAACTTATGTGACCGCCGGCGACCGCGATTAGGCGGGTGCAGGCGAAAGCAGAGAATCTTTCGGGTAATCTATTATGCTAGTGAGCCTTAGATATTCTTTCGACTGAATTATGCGTACTAAGAGAAAGAAGCGTTGGCCATTGATGTTTGGCACTGACAAGTTCGGAACCTGTTGATTGTAACAGGTCGTGGTACCTGCACCTTTGATCATTATATTAAGGCCTTGATGACTAAGAGATGCCAGCCTGATTGTTAGGTGATTCTCTTATTCTGAGAGTCGATGTGGAAATTAAAAACTGAAAATTTTCACTTCAGTAGCGAACCATCGCTTTCTCACATTTGGAAGGGCAGGGATGATGTCTGATGAATAATGAATTTCAGGGCGGCTTTCACAGCTATTGAGGAAAGAGGCTGGGTTCATGGTTGCCAGTTAATGTTGAATTATTTGGTAGCTAAGTGATTCCCTGAATTTAACTATCGGCCAGAAAAAAGGGTTTTTCGCTTTGTAAGCTTACTACTATTGGGAGGAATAAATTCTTCTGAACCTTCTTTGCGTCGGAGTCCTTGGGAGATGTGTTTTAGAAAGATGAAATCTGAGAGCATTCTAAACCATTGTCACACTCACAGGTGTGGTAGACACTTTGGTGTGGAAACAGACTAAGGTCTTGTCCGGGTTTTCTTGTGCCTTGTTTAAAAGCTCATCAAATTGGTTTCGCGACAAATGTGAATGAATGGAACATCTCTAGAAAGACGAGTACCCATCAAAAATCCATTTTGGAGGGTAGAATTGTTTGATTATGGGGATGAATTTCTGGACCATTTTCACATCTGCGACCCAACTTGTATCTTGTTGGTGACATGTCTCGAAAGTGGTGGCTTGATTCCTACACGCTGATATTCTCAAGGTGTGAAACGATTCTGCAACGCCATTGTCTCTTCTCACGTTTCAGGAACTCCAAGGCCTTGATCACAGATATTATAGTGCCTTTATCTCACAATAAGATAAGTATTAAGTTTGAAAGTATGGGGTGATGTTTCAGTACATCTCTTTTGCGGGTGAAACGGACAGCGGAGGTATCAGTAAATCAAACCATTGTGAGAAGGCGATTCTTGACTCCAGGGGATTGGTCTAAAAGATGGGCGATGCGCTACGGGCATCTGTCTGACATTTAAAACTCCTTTGGGTATGTCACCGTTCAGAATCGTTTATGGTAAAGCGTGTCATCTTCCAGTGGAATTGGAGCATCGAGCCTATTGGGCCACTCGACAGTTAAACATGGATAGTACATTGGCTGGCGAGAAATGAGCTCGCTCGACTGGTGAAGCGGATAATTCGAAAGCAAGCTTATGAAACGCCCGCATTTATAAGGAAAGACTAAAGCTGTACGGCAAACACATCACGAAGAGTTCGCGGCGGGACAACAAGTTCTTCTATTCAATTCCGCCTAAAGCTTTTCGAAGCGTCTCGATGGTCGGGCCTTTCCACGGTGACCCGAGTCTTTTTCGCGCGGTGGAGCGAAGTTACATCACGAGAAAGGCACATTTACGGTCACCACCCAGCGATTGAAGCGGTATTATGGAAAGCGTTTCTATGAACAAGCGAGCCATTCGCTGACAGCGAATACGATGTAGTGGAGAGATCATATGAGTTCGGGTTCCCGCACACATTGCGACTTAGGGTCGTCGAGCGAACGACATTAAACATAGCGCTTCTTGGGAGGCAACCCAAGTGTTTCTTAAACTTTTCATTTTTCTTAGTTCCAATTTCTATTGTTTATTTTCAGCAATATAGGGTTTCTAGCTTTCTTGTGTCGGTGTTTCCACTTGTTTGTTTAATTTCGGAACCGCGAATGCGGCTAGTGGGGAGGATCGTTCAAGGCATTCATTACAAGTCCATAAGTCCTGGGAAGTACGGTGGGGAGGTTTTCTACGATCAAGAGATCATCAATGTGCACAGTTTGTACTGATCCGCTAGCTATACGTCCACGCGTCGCGTGGACCTCCCCGCGTCGGCGACCCGTCCAGATTGACCCTCTACGTCGCGTCGCGACGTGGACCTCCGCGTCAGCGGCGTCAAATTGTATCCTCTACGTCGCATTCGCGGCGTGGATTTCTCGCGTCAGCGGCGTCAAATTGTATCATCTCTGTCACGTCGCGACGTGGATTTCTCACGTCGCGACGTGGATTTTCATGACTCTCTGTCACGTCGCGACGTTAAGTCTAGACGTCGCGACGTTGTTAATTTCACTCTCTGTCACGTCGCGACGTTGCCCCGCACGTCGCGACGTTGCCCTGTTTTAAGGCCAAGAACGGTTCATTTTTGCCCTTCACCTCGCACACTCCATTTGCACGACCACAGCCATCTTGCTTGCCCCCTACGCTCCACTTAGCCTGCAGGAGCTCTACATCCACTTGTGTGGGTTTGTATATCGCCTTCGGCCCAGCGTACATCCGACTCTTCTCACACATTGGCTCCGGGTCCTTGTGGCATTTCCACCACATTGTGCTCGGGTCTAGCCTTAGGGCATTCTCAGTTGGTCTAGGGGTCTCTTAGATTCTATTTTAGGGTTTTGTTAGGTCTATTCTAGGGTTTGGAGTCATAGTTAGTTTTTTGTTTTTAGCACACTTAGTAGTTTCGGTTCGGTTAGTTGCACACTAGGTGTTTTTGCTTTTGTCTAAGTCAATTGGTGCCCACTTTGGTGCCCACGGAGCCACGCGTGTGATAAGGTCGATATGTGCGAGGCGGTGCACCTTGACGGTCGGCCAATGAGGACGAGCTCCCATACGATCTCAGTAGGTTTGTGAATACGAGTCTTGCTGATTTGTTTGGCACCATTTGCAAAAACAGTCATTCATCAAGGAGAAGGGGTTTCACCACCAGATGATTTCTTCGCAAGACCATTCAGGCTAAGGGATGGCGTGCTTTGTGCAGCCACGCAAATCCAGCGATGGGTGTGGTCGCTATGAAGTTCTCACATGACCTCGCCTCCCGTGTTTGAAGAAAGTCGAGGGTGCGGGGCATATTGGTACGGAAACCGGTCTTGGAGTCGATCAATAGTTATTACCGGTCGAGCATGTCCTTGAGGCATTGGCCAGAAACCCACGAGCACCCTGGAACTACCAGGGTTATGCGGCGTATTGACGATGGTCGAGGGGTGAGTGGAAAATCAATAGTCGATGCGGGTCATGGAGTCAATTTCAAGGCGCATTTTGGCCTTCATCCTAAGGTTTGGCATCACTTCATCACGTAGCGTCTCATTCGAGCGACGAGCGTGTGTGAAGTATTTGCAACGTCTCCCTAACAATTACGCAAATAACCTACGAGGATATACCTTTTGATGTGGGGCCGAGGTTATAGAGGGCGCGATCCTCCATGCTTGAAGTGGCGGAATGAACTTAGGGCACCCCTTCCTTATCTTCGGCACACGTGCGAAGCGGGCCGGGGTATACCTTGGACGACAACCGACACTTGGCTTCCACGATTAAGACCATATCTCCAGCGGGATTTACTGGTGTCCGCGGCTGAGGGGCCCTACGATTGAGGTCATGAGCCCTCGGGCGAGGGCGAGCTTTATGATATCGGGCTCTTTATGGATCCTGAGTCCCGGGGAGACGTGGCCGATCTCGTCCCGGCCACCTCCACCACCGCGGCGAAACCACGAGCGGCCGGCTCCCTCAGTCCTTCCCGAGACCTTGAGGACCGGTGCTCTCCCTCATTGGCGGCTTTTTGGCCGCGTGGTGAGACCCGGGAAGCACGGCGTCCTCGTCACACGGGACTTGGGGCCTCGGTACGGATGTGCGTGCAGTGCGGCCAACAGGCCACCATTTTTGCGGTAGCGCCAGACCTTATAGACCGGTCAGCGCGGCTCGGCCTTCCACCATCCACCTCCCACCACGCGCCGTGATCACGAGTACCCTTCGCCTCTTTGTTATTTCTTGCGGGTGGGGATGCGGCTATTTTGTTTGGGGGAGCGAGGGAATAATGGTGATGTTCGTGTTTTGTTTTGTTTGGATTACATTTTGTTTTTAATTGTTTTTATAGTGCTTTTGTTTTTATAGTGCTTTTATTTTTGTTGACGCCATTGTGTTTCTATTTAGTTCATGTTTAGATTCGACTTACACGAGTCATGTATGGATTAGTTTTGCGTTTGTGTTTAAGGTCAATCTTATATGTAATAATTGCGTGTTTGTGTGCCATGTTAAAAATTGAGGATCACTTTGAATTTGAATTCACGTTAACATGAATGTTCAAACATTACAATGTTTTTGATGCTGGTAATTAGGTTGAATAGATGGAAAGGGTTAGTGAACGATCTGGCGAGTAGTCAAGACACGATTCGAACCATTTATCACACTCACACACTAATGACCTTGGGCATCATAGGCCGAGACGACTACGTAGTTAAAAGTAACAGCAGGAGACTCGAACCATTTAAGTCGATGGGACACCCGATAAAAGAGGATTGCCATGAGCCCCGAACAAAGAAAATACGAACAATAGAGAAAAGTGAAAAAGAAAACGAATGACAAAAATAGTATACGCATAAGAATAAGCAGATCATCAATGGAATCAAGACACGATCGAGAAGAGGAACTGTCAAGCCTAATGCTACACGACCAGCGTAGGGAGTCATTGACTTCACTGCGCGCTACATGGGATAGAAGATGGATCATTCACGCAACCTAGGGCCTTCGAGTTTGGTTGAGTGTTCGGGGTGAAGTTTGAAGGGAATTTAATGCTGGTGCGCCAACCAGCGGGTGGGGAGTCACCAATGGATCCCTTTACCGAGTAACACTCGCTCAAACTTCTTGGCACTAGGTTTTCTTACATTATTTAAGTACGTAGGAAGTTTCTAGGTATTTGGTCGTGAATAAATTGGGTGCGTTCTATCCTTTTCTAGTTAGCTTCTTCCAAATAGAATTGAGTTGAGCTCAAGTTTGGGGGTGTCGGAACTAGACATATGGAGGTCATTCATTATAAGCACATAGGGGCTTTGGGAAGAGGCTATTGAGTACCATGGTTTGATGCACTAGTCATTCTACCTGTCAGCGAGTTTTAGAGAAATTCGAACACTTGTATGCATCCACGTGAACTCGAGCAAAACAGCGGCGATTAATGAGTTGGTCCCGATTGATCCTCTACTTTTCGGCATGTGCAACCGGTCTTAGTGTTGTAGTTTTAGTAGGTCGGATATGTGCAGTGCAGAGTTCATTCTTTGGCAGGGACAAGCAAGAAACTAAGTTGGGGGTGTGATGAGTGCCCCAGAAACACTCATATTATACTAGCGTCGGTCTTTTCGTTTTTACATTTATTTTATAGTAATTTCATAGTTTTTGTGGCCGGAGCTCTGATTTGGTGTTTGTTTGATTAATTTACAATCGAGCAAAAGAGCAACTCTTGGAAGCATTTTTTGGAGCAATGGGGACGAGGCAAGAAAGTGGAGCATCCGCGTCTGCGGCGTCCCCACGTCGCGACGTAACATCGCGGCGTCGGTCAACAATCTGTGATCCCGACAAGTGGAAAGCGTCGCGCGCTGACGTCTCAGCGTCAGCGGCGGTTGCGGCATCGCTTGACGTCGGCCGCGAGATCTGTATCCATCGTTAAAAGCGAAATAGGGCTCGAAATCAAAGGATGGGGAGGCGTCTGACGGGAGCCTGCCCAATTCGGAAGCGAGTGACCACGAGACTTAGAGGAAATTGCGAAAGGTTTGTCTTGTTCTTATTTTTGAATATTAGAATCATGTTTTTAATACTAAACTGTTTTATCTTTTTTTTTTTTTTTTCTTCCCAGTATGTTCTAGATTTATTTCTAGGGTTATATTGAACCACGTCATATGTTGATGGATTAAAGTTTGTTCTTTTATATTATTGATTGTTTATCAATTTGTTACATCTACTCCCATTTACGTAGTTCAATTACATGATAATGTCGTGACATTGCGCAAATTTACACTGGAGATCAGTTTGAGAGATGAGGGTATTCGGGGGATCACGGGTAGAGTAGCCTTCGGTTGATTCGAGTAAATAGAGATATTAGAATGCGAAGGTGGCATTTGGGGGTTAGAGCATTTAAGCATTTGGGAATCTTGAGTCGGGATAGAGATATGCCCGATTCTATTCACGAGATAGGCGGATATACCTCGAGGGGATATCTAAATGAGCAAGATCCACCTAAGCCATTGACATATTGTAAAATAAATCGAATAATAATATCTTTTGAGAATTAATCCATTGAATGTGATAGGGAGATATAGCAGAGACGAAAACGTGATGTGTGTATATATGTACGCTATGTCTTGTGAAGTGCCGCAGCGTCGCCTCAGTAATATAATGATAAGTGAGTATCGTTCCACGGAGAATTGAGTTACTAAATGCAGGCTCTAATCTAGCCTATGCTTTATTTGGATGTAGGAAAATCTATAGAAAATTCAAAGACACTAATCTAGGCATGCGGGAATGACTATATAAAGACTAAAAAGCCTTAAGGTATAAGTTTCACCCTAAACAATGATGTATGAACCTCCTAACCCGATTAATCGATGGTCGATTTCATCATGAAGATGGCGATTTAACTAATGTATATTCGAATCTCTCTGAGCATTCACTACCCTTAGAAAAGGTTATCTTTGCATCTACGCCTCAGAACCATCATAACTAAGGATGCATTGAACCCTATAAATCTTAATACCACACCTAATCTCACTTGCTATATCTCTGATAATTAGATGGTAAATCATCCATGGTCTAATTTTAACTCTCACTTCTCAGATTTTGAATCAAACCACAATTCATGCAAATATTGGCCAAATATCCACAAGCATTAAAATCTAAATGAAATACTCAACATAAATATGAAATAAAACATCAATCAATATAAATTAGAAGAGATTCATACAAATATGTCTTTGGCTACATCTAAACCCTAAGAAAACTAATTAAAACATAAGTGGAAAAGTATTACAACCATCAAAAGAAAGAAAAACGGGAAAAGGAAGAGAAAACAAATTTGGCGTTGAAGCTCCTTTTCTCCTCCATTATCTTCTTCTTCCTCAAGTGTTCTTCCTCTTCCAAAGAACAAACCTAGAAATCTCTCGAAAACGAAGCCCTAGGTGTTTCCACCAAAGAACATTCTCATAACGTCAAAAAATCGTTCCAAATCATCCTCCTTCGATCCCTACGGTTTGAGCACAAAACCCTCCATTATGGGCTCAAAATGGGCTAAAAATCAACCCAAAACCAACCCTGAACACCGCGGCGTCGTTTGGCAACGTCGCGACGTCGTTTCTGACTCTGCCACGTCCGCCTCGCGACGTTGAGTTTCTCACGTCGCGACGTTGCTAATCCCCCTGTTTTGCTCCAACCGTGGAATCATAGCTTTGTCATACGAACTCCGATTTAGGTGTTCTTGAATACTTAGTTGGAAAGCTATCTTGAAGTGTAGAATCTATCCATACCGACTTAGTGCAATATGAGCTCATATGATTTCTGAAAACGTCAAATACATTACCCTCTCCTGCTGAAAGGTGCTGCAATGTTTGCTGATTTTCTTCAAGTTTTGGAACTTGCATAGCACACTTTGTTCGAACTCCAATTTTGGTGTTCTTGGTATCCCTAAGCTCTTGAAGTGTAGAATCCATACATATAAACTGATGCAATAGGAGCTCATATGATGTCTGAAAATGTCAAAATTCAGTAGCCTCTCCTCATTTGCTTTGTGCAGTTTTCCACCAATTTTGCTGAATTCCGCAAATGGATGACCTGATCATAAGTGTGAGCTTTTGAGCATTAGGAACTTATTTAACATAAAAACTAGAAAAATAACTAAAGCATAAGGATAAAATGAGTATTTAAGATACTCATCACACCCCCAAACTTAAATTCTTGCTTGCCCCCAAGCAAGAGACCAACTCAAAACAAAACAAAAATTAAAAATGACATGAACTAAAAATAATAAGAGATAGTATGATAACATGATTCCAAATGGAAGAATCACTATAGACACAATTTTAGCAATATTAGCCTTTTCAACCAAGAATTTAGGATCCTTAAACTTTTAAACTTTCTAAGGAACATGGCAAAGCAAAGCATGGTAAGAAAAGCAAATCAACCCCCCAAGTCCGCAGTGACATTTCCCAAGGAAACTAAGTGTAGGTGATAGCATGATCTTGGTGTATAGCAAGGTCCTAGCACCCCCAAACTTAAGCTCAACTCACACCTGTTGGAAGAAAGCTAACTAAGAAAGGATAAGAGCAGCGCCTTGCCCTTGACCTTCATATCAAAATACCTAAAAAAATTTCTAAATACCTAAAAAGTGAAGGAGAACTAGGTGCCAAGAAGTTTTAGAAGAGTGTTCATGGCGAGGATCCATTGACTCCCCACCAGGTTGGTTAAGGGCACGGGCATTAAATTCCCTTCAAACTTCACTTTGAACCTCAATAAAACTCAAAGGCCCTAGGTTGTGGGAAGGATCCATCTTACGTCCCATGTAGGGAGACCCGGTGGCCAATGACTCCAGACCGGTTGGCTTAGGGCATTAGGCTTTGAAAGGCCCCTCGGGCCCATGCAGGGATTCGATTGGATGATCCATTCTAATTCACCAAACCTATTTTTTTGACTTTTTTTTCTTTTTTTCTTTTTTCATTTTCTTTTCCTTGTTCTATTGTTTTTCATTTTTCGTATTTTTAGTTGGGGCTGGTAGCGATCTCTTGATTGGGTGTCCCGTCACTTAGATGGTTAGAATCCCCCCGAGGTTGTAGTTGAATTCAAAGCTGAAGAGTTTCGGGACGAGGTATGAGGAGGCCAAAGTGTGTGTGATAGATTCCTTGAGAAATGGCTTGTTGTAGCCTGATGGGGGTGACTAAGCTAAGTCACTATACTGACAAGTACCAAATTCCGGATCATTTAAAAACCTAAGGGTCCTAGTCCTCTTTACACTTGGCATTTTGAATAGTTGTGTTTGAAATGACCTTCTACTTCTTGACAAGGCATCAGCTCACTCACATGAGACACAAAATAAATAAATAGAAGTATGAAAAGCACATGCAACCTAACAACCAAACAACTAACTAGAAATAACTAAAGCAATTGGAGATACAAAAGTTGGATTTTGGAATTTTTTTTTTTTTTTTTTCTTAATGAATTCTTGAATTCATCCCCAAACTTGAAATGAACATTGTCCTCAATGTGAAACAAAAGCAGAGTCAGATAATGGTATCACAGGGTTGATCAAGTCTGCGGAAGTTGCTCCAATGAATATGGCTCAGCTTTGGAGGCAAAGAGAGGTGTTAAGAGGGGTTAGACCTTAAGTCGAATGAAGGGGATAGCGAATATGGTTTCCTCTTTGAGTTATAAGCACTTGGAAATTATTGAACTTCAGAAAAACCAACTGTTAGCTTCCAAAACCATATTTGAATCCCCAAAAACCTGAAATTAAAAACTAAAACACAGAAAAACAAAATCAAGCACGAAAATTTATTAAAAAAAACAGCTCAAAACTAACTACGAAATAGAAAAAGGAAAGAAAACATTAAGCAGTGCCTCGAATTTGCTCCGTTTTTCGAGTCGGCTAGACTCACCAACTACGGATGGGTTGGTGTTTCTTGCCTCCATCCTTTCTAGGCGATAGTTGACTGCTGTCAATTAACTTGAGCACATAGTCTTCTGACTCCTTATTATTTTTTGATTTTCTATTTATTTTTTAATTTTTTGTTTGTGGTTCCTCTCGATTCATTGTGAAATGAATGATGTACTAAATCCACCTGGAATTTGGGATCGTCTTCCTCGTTTTCAATTCTTCCATTGCATCTCTTACAGAAGTCATCTCCCGGGAAAGATCTACGCAACCTCCTCTTTTACCTTTTCATATGATTAAGGAGAAGTTGGCTCTTTTCCTCCTTTTCAACTAAGTCTTTCAAAGTTTATCATCATCCCCTCTACCACTTGCAGAAACTGATTCTTCATTTACCTCTTAGTAATTTCTTCATTATAGCTCGATTTTCTTCTTTTTGTATTCACCCAGTAGATGACGAACTCTCATGTTGTCTTCAAGGACATTGTGGCTTATATTCTCTTGTTCATTCTTATATTTTGCCACTTTGGATTCTTCTATACTCCTTTCTCCTCATCTTTATGAGTTGTTCTTTCTGTCTTAAGTTGGAAGTGCCGAAGTGGCCATTGGAGCCATCTCTTCTTTCGAAGCTATGAATGTTGTATGCTGAATTTGAACATTAGCCTTGTCAATTCCATGAATTGAACTTGAGAGATGTCACATTCAGCATGAACTCTTTTCATTTCAATTAATCTTTTTCTACTTTCGTGTTTCTCATGTGGAGGTTGACTTATCTCATTTTAGTTAAAGCGAGGCAACCCGACTTGAGGTAGTCCATTCATCCATTGATCTTGAAAATTCAGGTTTGTGCCATAGTAAATGCAACGAGTTCTTCTTAATTTCATCCATAGCTTCTTCTAGGTTTGATCTTTGGACTTGTGGAGATTGAAGAGTGTTAAAGCTTGTATTCCATGAGGTGTTTGGGTGGTGGCTCCATCCAAAATTATGATTGCTCAAGTATGGGGTACCTCCATATTGAGCATAATCCATTGATCCATATGGTTGCCACACTTGACCCGCGCCAGTTGGCGTGCTCTTCTTTGATGCTCATCAACCAATTACCGCATTCTTAGATTATGGCGCTCAAGGTCCCCCAATACATTTTACATCGCTCGATGATAGGATCGACGATTGATACATAAACAAAAAATAAAATTCAAAAGTAAAGTGGACAAAGGAAAATAAACAAAGACTAACACATATATCAAAGTAGGTAAACTATTTCAGGTAATATTAATAAAAGCACGATTCAAACCTTGGCATCAAAAACTTGATGGGCGAAGCGTGATGTGTATATAATAATAATATGCGCCTATGTGCGCAAGTGCAGCGTCGCCTCGAAGTAATATAAATAAATAAGTGAGTATCGTTCCCACGGAGGAATTGAGTTACTAAGTGCAAACTCTAATCTAGCTATGCTTTATTTGGATGTAGGAAAATCTATATAGAAAAATTCAAAGAAGACACTAATCTAGGCATGCAAGAATGACTATATAAAGACTAAAAGCCTTAAGGTATAGATTTCACCTAAACCATGATGTATGAACTTTCCCTAACCCTGATTATTGATGGTCAATTTCATCGTGAAGATGGGCGATTTAACTAATGTATATTCGAATCTCTCTAGAACGTTCCTTATTCTGTAGAAAGGTTATATTAAATCTGCTTGAGCCATCATAACTAAGGATGCGTTGAACCTATAAATGTATCACACACCTAATCTCATATATCTACATCTAAAACTGATAATTAGATGGTAAAATCATCAACGATACAAATTTTCAGCTCTGACCTCGGATTTTGAATCAAACTACAATTCATGCAAAATGTTGGCCAAATATCCACAAACATTAAGATCTAAATGAAATACTCAACATAAATATGAAATAAAACATCAATCAATATAAATTAAAGGAGAGTTCGCACAAATATGTCTTTGGCTACATCAAACCTAAAGAAAACTAATTAAAACATAGTGAAAGAAGTAATATATGCATCAAAGAAAGAAAAGGAAAAGGAAAGAAAATAGGTGGCATTTAGAGCTCCCTTGCACCACCTCCATTATCTTCTTCTTCATAAGTGTTCTTTCTCTTTAAAAGAACAAACCTAGAAATCTCTCCAAGAACAGCCCCAGGTGTTTTACCCCAAGGGCTTGTTCTCCCATAACGTCAAAAATGGGACCCAAATCATCCATATCCTTACGATCCCTACGGGTTTGAGAGCTTTAAAACCCTCCATTATGGGCTCAAAATGGGCTAACAATCCTGAGACAGCCAGGGCATCAGACGTCGTTTGGCATCAGGCGTCGTTTGCAGCTCTGCGCCGCGTCGCGACGTTGGTTCTCCACGATCGCGACGTTGCTTGCAGTCCCCCTGTTTTGCTCCAACCATTGGTCATAACGTGTCTGAGCACCGATTTAGAATAATTCTGATACCGTTGGAAAGCTCTTGAAGTGTAGAATCTATCCATATATATGACTTGATGCAATATGAGCTCATGTAGGATTTCTGGCGCGTCAATACAGTACCCTCTCCTGCTGAAGGTGCTGCAATGTTTGCTGATTTTCTTCAAGTTTTGGAACACCAACACCTTTGTTCGAACTCCAATTTTGGTGTTCTTGAAGGCCTGTCGAGGCTCTTGAAGTGTAGAATCCATACATATGGCTTGATGCAATAGGAGCTCATATGATGTCTGAAAATGTCAGAATTCCAGTAGCCTCTCCTGTGTTGCTTTTGTAGCAGTTTTTCCACTGTTTACTTTTAATTCCACCAAATGGATGACACAGTCATAAGTGTGAGCTTTTGACATTAGGAACTTATTTAACATAAAAACACTAGAAAAAATAACTAAAGCATAAGGATAAAATGAGTATTTAAGATACTCATCACACCCCCAAACTTAAATTCTTGTACAGCAAAGTTAACTCAAACAAAACAAAAATTAAAAATGGCCTTGAACTAAAAATAATGAGATGAGTATGATAACATGAGTTCCAAATGGAAGAATCACTATGGAGCCTGAATTTAGCAATATTAGCATTTTCAGCAAAATTTGGATCCTTAAACTTTTAAACTTTCTGAGAATTTATGGCGAAATAAACATGGTAGAAAAAGCCGATCAACTGAAGTCATGATGACATTTCCCCGAAGAACTAAGTGTAAATTGATAATATAGTCTTACCAGGTGTATAGCAAGGTCCGCACTTTAAATAAACTCAAACTCACTATTTGGAGCTAACTAAGAAGGGATGAAACATTTATTTTATTTATATCAAAATACTAAAAGGAATTTGCAATATACACAAAAATGAAGAGAAGAACTAAATTGCAGAAGTTTTGAAGAAATTGTTCATGTAAGGCGGGATCATTGGTGACTCCCACCCCAGGTTAGTTAAGACCTTAGGCATTTAAATTCCATACAAACTTCACCCCAGAACATCAAATCAAACTCAAAATATAGTTGTAGGAAAGGTCCATCTTATGTGTAAGGAAGCGGTGAAGCCAATAAACTCGGCGGTTAGCTTAGGGCATTGACTTTGAAGGCCCTCAGGCCACTGCGGACCGGTGGGTGATCGCCATTCTGATTACAGCCTCAATACTTTTTTGTTTTTCTTTTTTTCTTTTTATTTTTCACTTTTCTATTGTTTCATTTTCTATTTTAGTTTGAGACTCATTGTGTCTCTTTTGATTAGGTGTCATTCTGGCCAGATGGTTGAAATCAGGAGTTGGTTAAATTCAAGGCAAAAGTTCGGGACGCCAAGGTATACAAGGGAGACCAAAAGTGTGTGCGATCAAGGATTCATGAAGCCAAGCTTCTTGGCACAGTGAGTGACTAGCTGAATGATCTGCTATCACCACTTTCAATTCTGATTCAAGGATCATTTAAAAACCCTGAGGTCCTGGTCATAACACACTTGGCATTTTTTGATTAGATTTAAGTGTTGAAATGACACTACCACTAGCCAACAGGGCATCAAACTCACTCATGGACCTAATAAAGTAAATAAAAGTAGCGAAAGCATGCAGCTAACAACCAAACAGCTAACTAAATAACTAAACGGTGGAGATACAAAAGTTGGTTTGAAATTTTTTTTTTTTTTAATGATTAACGAATTCACTTTGACACCGATGAACATTATTATATGTGAAACAAAATCAAAGTGGATAATGAAGTACTCTGGGGTTTGATCAGTCTGAAGTTGCTTTCCCAGTGAATATTGTTTCGCTTTGGAATAAGAATTTATTAGAGGGTTGAACCATGAATCGAATGAAGGGATGCTGAGTCCTTGGTTTCCTCTTGGTTCAGCCTGCCGCCCACGAGTGTGAACTTCAAGCTTTCAACACATTGGCACAAAACCATATTTGAATCCCCGAAAACCTGAAATTAAAAGCAAGAAACGCAAGAAGCAAAAATCATGCGAAAATTTATTAAAAAACGACTCAAAGCTAACTGCGGAAATGAAAAGAAAAGAAAACGTTTAAGCTTGAAGAACGCATCGGAGTACTCGTTTTCGAGTCCGGCTAGACTCTGCAACTCACCCGAGGATGGGTTGGTGTTTCTTGCCTCCATCCTTTTCTAAGAGGCGATAGTTGTGCTTTCGATAAATCATAGGTACATAGTCTTCCTGATCTTATTATTTTTGATTCTATTTTTTAATTTTTTGTTTGCAATGGTTTCCTCTCGATTCATTGTTGAAATGAATGATGTATAATCCACCTCGTAGATTTGGGATGGAGTCTTTATAGAACTTAGTTCAGCTGTGTCTCTTTATAGTGTCTCAGGAAAAGTCTGCGGCCTCTCTTGCCTTTTCATGTGATTACGGAGGTGACTCTTTTTCCTCCTTTTCAACTAAGTCTTTCAAAGTTTCTGCATCATCATCCTCCACCTTTTGAAGCTTCTCAAGTTCTTCATTACCTCTTAGTGATTTTCTTCATTATAGCTCCGATTTTCTTAACTGTATTCACGAAGTAGATGTGAACTCTCATGTTGTCCTTCAAAGGACATTGTAATATATTCTCTTGTTCATTCATATATTTTGCCACTAGTTCTTCTATCACACTCATACTCTCTCATCTTTAGGTTGTTCTTTCTCAAATGTAAGTTGAGTACGAGAAGTGGCCATTGGAGCCATCTCTTCTTTCAAGCTATCCCAGTGGTGTATGCTGAATTTGAACATTAGCCCTTGTCAATTCCATGAATTGAACTTGAGGATGTCACACATTCAGCATGAACTCTTTTCATTTCAATTATCTTGCCTCTGCTTTGTCATTTTCTCATGTGGAGGTTGACTTATCTCACCTGTTGGATTAAAAAAGCGAGGCAACCCGACTTGAGTAGTCCATTTCATCCATTGATCTTGAAAATTCAGGTTGTGCCATGGTAAGTAAAAGCTTGAGTTCTTCTTGAATTCATCCATATAGCTTCTTCTAGGTTTTGATCTTTGGACTTGTGGAGATTGAAGAGTGTTAAAGCTTGTATTCCATGAGGTGTTTGGGTGGTGGCTCCATCGAAGTATGATTGCTCAGTATGGGGTACCTGTATTGAGCATAATCCGATGATCCATATGGTTGCCACACTTGACTTAGCACTTGAGTTGTCACTCTTCTTTGATGCTCATCATTAATTTACCGCATTCTTGGTTGCGCTCAGTCCCCAATGCATTTGTCAACTTCGATGATAGGATCCATTGTGATTGAAATGCTATAAAACAAAAAATAAAAATTCAAAAGTAAAGTGGACAAAAGGAAAATAAAACAAGACCCAACTATATCCAAAGTAGGTAGTATTTCAAATCAATATTAATAAAGCACCAATTCCCGGCAAGCGCCAAAAGCGATGGGCGGCATTGATGTGTATATATATGCGCCTATGCAAGTGCACGCGTCGCCTCAAAGTAATATAATGATAAGTGAGTATCGTTCCCACGGAGAATTAGAGTTATTTGAAATTATAGACTCTAATCTAGCCTATGCTTTATTTGGATGTAGGAAAATCTATAGAAAATTCAAAGACACTAATCTAGGCATGCAAGAATGACTATATAAAGACTAAAAACTGTAAGGTATAGATTTCACCCTAAATAAATATGAACCTCATTAGTAATCGATGTAAATCTTAATTCCATATGCAGATAATTCTTATGTATATTCAATCTCTCTAGAACATTCTTCCTGAGTGAGGGTATCATATCTGCTATAAATATCACTAACTACAGATATAATTCAGAACCTGCTATAAAATCTTGTACACACCTAATCTCTTATATCTCTATCTCACTTGATAATTAGATGGTAAATCATCCATGGTCTAATTTTAACTCTCACTTCTCAGATTTTGAATCAAACCACAATTCATGCAAATATTGGCCAAATATCCACAAGCATTAAGATCTAAATGAAATACTCAACATAAATATGAAATAAAACATCAATCAATATAAATTAGGAGATTCATAAATCTGTCTTTGGCTACATCTAAACCCTAAGAAAACTAATTAAAACATAAGTGGAAAAGTAAATACAACCATCAAAAAGAAAGAAAAAACGGAAGGAAAGAGAAAACAAATTTGGGCGTTGAAGCTCCTTTTTCTCCTCCATTATCTTCTTCTTCCTCAGTGTTCTTCCTCTTCCCGAGAACAAACCTAGAAATCTCTCCAAGAACAAGCCTAGGTGTTTCCACCCAAAAGGAGCTTGTTCTCCCTCAAAAACGTTCAAAAAAAATCGTTCCAAATCATCCTCCTTCGATCCCTACGGTTTGAGCTTTAAAACCCTCCATTATGGGCTCAAAATGGGCTAACAATCCACTCAAAGCCCAACCCGAGCGTCGCGGCGTGTTTAGCAACTGTCGCGGCGTCGTTTACGCAGCTCGCGCGTCGCGACGTTGGTTTCTCACGATCGCGACGTTGCACAGTCCCCTGTTTTGCTCCAATTTCGTAAAGGTCATAACTTTGTCATCACGAACTCCGATTTTAGGTGTTCTTGGTACCGTTGGAAAGCTCTTGAAGTGTAGAATCTATCCATGAATCTGATGCAATATGAGCTCATATGATTTCTGAAAACATCAAATACAGTAGCCTCTCCTGCTGAAGGTGCTGCAATGTTTGCTGATTTTCTTCAAGTTTTGGAACTTGCATAACTTCTTTGTTCGAACTCAATTTTGGTGTTCTTGGTATCCCCTAAGCTCTCTTGAAGTGTAGAATCCATACATATATGGCTTGATGCAATAGGAGCTCATATGATGTCTGAAAATGTCAAAATTCAGTAGCCTCTCCTGTTGCTTTTGTAGCAGTTTTTCCACCAATTTTGCACAATTCCACCAAATGGATGACCTGATCATAAGTGTGAGCTTTTAGAGCATTAGAACTTATTTAACATAAAAACACTGAAAAAATAACTAAAGCATAAGGATAAAATGGTATTTAAGATACTCATCACACCCCAAACTTAAATTCTTGCTTTTTAAGCAAGAACCAACTCAAAACAAACAAAATTAAAAGAAAAATGACATGAACTAAAAATAATGAGATGAGTATGATAACATGATTCCAAAATGGGGGAAGAAGTCACTATAGACACAATTTAGCAATATTAGCTTCAGCAAAATTTAGGATCACAAACTTTTAAACTTTCTAAGGAACATGGCAAAGCAAAGCATGGTAGAAAACAAATGTTAAGTCACTTGATGACATTTCCAAGCTAAGTGTAAGGTGATAGCATGATCTTGGAGTGTATAGCAAGGTCTAGCACCCCAAACTTAAGCTCAACTCACCTATTTGGAAGAAGCTAACTAAGAAAAGGATAAAACGCACCCTTTTATTTATATCAAAAATACCTAAAAAAATTTCTAAATACCTAAAAGTGAAGAACTAGTGCCGAGAAGTTTTGAAAGGTGTTCATGTGAGAATCCGTTGGTATTTCATGAGTTGATTAAGGGCACGAGCATTAAATTCCCTTCAAACTTACTTCAGAACACTCAATCAGACTCAAAGGCCCTAGGTTGTGGGAAGGATCCATCTTACATCCCATGTGAGGCGAGTGAAGCCCGATGACTCAGGCAGTTGGCTTAGGAGCGTAGGCTTTGAAAGGCCCCTCGGTATGCAGGATTCAGATTGGATGATCCCTTATTACAATTCTGAAACTAAGCTTGACTTTTTTTCTTTTTCCTCCTTTTTCTTCTTTTCACTTTTCTATTGTTTTCATTTTCTATTTTTAGTTGGGGCTCGATGGCAATCCTCTTTTGATTGGGTGTCCCATCACTTAGATGGATTAGAATCCCGAGTTAGTTGAATTCAAGGCAAAAGAGTTCGGGACAGGTATACAAGGGAGACCAAAAGTGTGTATGTGATAGATTCAGCCAGCCAGCTTCTTGTAGCACAATGGAGGTGACTAAGCTAAGTCACCTATACGGCACAAGTACACAATTCCGGATCATTTAAAAACCTAAGGGTCCTAGTCCTCTTTTACATGGCATTTTGAATAGTTGTGTTCAAAATGACCTTCTACTAGCAACAAGGCATCAAACTCACTCATGAGACACAAAATAAATAAAATAAAGTATGAAAAGCACATGCAACTAACAACCAAACAGCTGTAGAAATAACTAAAGCAGTGGGAGATACAAAGTTGGATTTTGGAAATTTTTTTTTTTTTTTTTTTTCTTAATGAATTCTTGAATTCACCCCAAACTTGAAATGAACATTGTCCTCGATGGCTGAAACCAAAATCGAGAATGGATAATGAGTACTCACTTGAGGTTGATCAAGTCTACGGAAGTTGCTCAGTGAATATAGTGGCTAAGCTTTGGAGGCAAGAGGTGTTAAGAGGGGTTAGACCTTAAGTCCAAATGAAGGGGATGAATATATGGTTTCCTGGTTCTTTAAGCACTTGAAATTATTGAACTTCAAGCTTTCAGCTTTGTTCAGCTTCCCAAAAACCATATTTGAATAAAATGCAAATTAAAAACTAAAACAGAAAAACAAAATCAAGCCACGAATTTATTAAAAAAACACAGCTCAAAACTAGCATAAGGAAATAGAAAAAAGGAAAGAAAACATTTTAAGCCAGAACGCCTCCCCATTTGCTCGTTTTTGAGTCGGCTAGACTCTACCAGCTACGGATGGGTTGGTGAGCTGCTTTACCTCCATCCTTTTCTAGAGGCGTGGTTACATTGCTTTCAATCGATAACCAGGCATGATCTTCCTAATCTTATTATTTTTGATTTTCTATTTTTTTAATTTTTGTTTACAATGGTTCCTCTCAATTCATTGTTAAAATGAATGATGTACTCATCCACCTCGAATTTTGGGATCGTCTTCTGTTTTCAATTCTTCATGCATCTCACCCACGTAAAGTCATCTCAGGAAAAGTCTACGCAACCTCCTCTTTTACCTTTTCATATGATTAAGAGAGATTTGATCTTTCTCATATAGCTAAGTCTTTCAAAGTTACGCATCATCATCTCCACTTGAAGCTTCGAGTTCTTGGGTACCTCTTGAAGGTGTTGTCATTATAGCTCAGTTTTCTTCTTTTGTATTCACCCAGTGAATGTGAACTCTCATGTTGTCCTTGAGGACATTGTAGCCTATTCTCTTGTTCCATTCATACTCTTTTATACTAGTTCTTCTATACTCATATACTCTCCTCATCTTTAGGTTTATTCTTTCTCAAATGTAAGTTGAGTACGGGAAAGTGGCCATTGGAGCCATCTCTTCTTTCAAGCTACTCCGAATGGTGTATGCTGAATTTGAACGTGTACTTGTCAATTCCATGAATTGAACTTGAGATATCACACATTCGGCATGAACTCTTTTCATTTCGATTAATGCTGCCTCCTAACTTTGTCATTTTCTCATGTGGAGGTTGACTTATCTCTGTTTGGATTAAAAGCCCGAGGCAACCCAACTTGAGAGTAGTCCATTTCATCCATTGATCTTGAAAATTCAGGTTGTGCCATGGTAAATGCAACTTGAGTTCTTCTTAATTCATCCATAGCTTCTTCTAGGTTTGATCTTTGGACTTGTGGAGATTGAAGAGTGTTAAAGCAGCATTCCATGAGGTGTTTTGGTGGTGGCTCCATCAAAATTATGTTTGCTCCAAGTATAGAATTTTCTCCATATTGAGCATAATCCATTTCAAATCTATAGTTTGCCACATGACCGCGCGAGTTGTCACTCTTCTTTGATGCTCATCAACCAATTGCATTCTTGGTTGCGCTCAGGAGTCCCCCGATGCGTTTGTCGGCTTCGATGATGGGATCCATTGTGATTGAAATGCTATAAAACAAAAATAAAATTCAAAAATGCATTGGACAAAGGAAAATAAAACAAGACTAACTATATCAAAGTAGGTAAAGCTATTTCAAATCAATATTAATAAGCACCAATTCCCGGCAAGCGGCGTAAAAAACTTGATAGTAGAACGTGATGTGTATATATGTGCCTTTGTGTGGCAAGTGCACGCGTCGCCTCAAGTAATATAATGATAAGTGAGTATCATTCCCCTGGGATTGGTTACTAGTCACCAGGCTCTAATCTAGCCTATGCTTTATTTGGATGTAGAAAATCTATAGAAAAATTCAAAGACATAATCTAGGCATTGTAAGAATGACTATATAAAAGACTAAAAGCCTTGGTATGGAATTTTACTAAACCATGATGTATGAACCTCTAACCCGATTAATCGATGGTCAATTTCATCATGAGAATCGCGATTAACTAATGTATATTCGAATCTCTCTCGAGGCATTTCACACCCTTAGAAAGGTTATCTTTGCATCTCTTTGCCTCGAGCCATCATAGCCCAGGATGCATTGAACCACATAAATCTTAATACCACACCTAATCTCATATATCTCTATCTCATGATAATTAGATGGTAAATCATCAAAGTGCAATTTTAACTCTCACTTCTGAGATTTTGAATCAAACCACAATTCATGCAAATATTATTGCATCTCACAAGCATTAAGATCTAAATGAAATACTCAACATAAATATGGAAATAAAACATCAATCCATATAAATTAGGAGAGATTCATACAAATATGTCTTTGGCTACGTAAACCCTAAGAAAACTAATTAAAACACTTAAGTGGAAAAGTAAATACCCAACCATCAAGAAAGAAAACGGAAAAGGAAAGAAAACAAATTTGGCGTTGAAGCTCCCTTTTTTCTCCTCCATTATCTTCTTCTTCCTCAAGTGGTCTTCCTCTTCCAAGGCAAATACTAGAAATCTCTCGAAAATGAAAGCCTACGGTGTTTCCACCGAAAAGAGACTTGTTCACCATAACGTCCAAAAGTAAGGTTCCGTCGTCCTCCTTTCAGTGATCCTACGGTTTGAGCTTTAAAACCCTCCATTATGGGCTCAAAATGGGCTAACAATCCCACTCAAAACCAACACGAACGTCGCGACGTCGTTTGGCAACGTCAGCGACGTCGTTTTAACGACTCTACGCCGTGAAACGTTGGGTTCTCACATCGCGACGTTGCTGCGATCCATGTTTTTGGCCAACTTGGCGAGATCTTTGTCATGGAGCTCGATTTAGGTGTTCTTGAATGCGGATTGGAAAGCTCTTGAAGTGTAGAATCTATGCATCTGCCGTTGATGCAATATGAGGCTCATATGATTTCTGAAAACATCAAAATACAGCTAGCCTCTCCTGCTGAAGTGCTGCAATGTTTGTGATTTTCTTCAAGTTTTGGAACACTCTTACTGGTGAACTCGATTTTGGTGTTCTTGACATCCCTAGAAAGCTCTTGAAGTGTAGGAATCCATACATATATGGCTTGATGCGATAGGAGCTCATATGATATGTAATGTCAAAATTCAGTGGCCTCTCATGTTGCTTTGTGCGATTTTTCCTGTTTGCACAGCAATTCCACCCAGTAATTGACGATCATAAGTGTGAGCTTTTAGAGCATTAGGGAACTTATTTAACATAAAAACACTAGAAAAAATAACTAAAGCATAAGGATAAAATGAGTATTTAAGATACTCATCAATAACCCTAGTTCTCAATTCCAGTAATCCACCAGAATCAATAGTTTAGTTAAGTTTTACATACTTACTTTCTTTCTTAAAATCATATATTCAGATATTTATCATGAACCTTTGTATTGATACACACTTTCCTTGTGGATGGAATATTCGTACTATAAGTACACTATATTACTTGGGGCGACGCGTGCACTTGCGCACATAGGCGTACATTTTACACATCGCGTTTTCGGCCTGTCACTTCTCCGATGCCAAAGTCAGTTCTTTCTAGTAGAAGAGAAGATCAACTGCTTAGGGAATGAAGTTTCGTGCATATGTCTACATACCTTTCACCGATGGGGTGACCTGCTATTTATAATGGATGGTTATGATAATTTTCCTAGTTCGATGATGACACGGAATAGTATCTTTCCTTGTTGGAGAATGATACGATATTCCTCCCATTGGGTGAGAGATTTTCTTTTCTTATCGTAAATCGATTAATAAGGGATGATTGGTGGGCAATAATTAGGAAATATCCTACTTTCCTGATTGGTGGAGATTGGGTGTTTTCCTCATCTGATTCCTTGGGCCACAGTCTTTAAAGGGGCGGGGTGGGCCCTCATTGAACTGCATTTGGAATACCATTAAGGGCTGTCACTAATCTTGGGCACTTTTAATTCTGACGTTTGAGCTTGCGTCTTGGAGCTCTTGGCCTTTATTGTGCAAACCCATAAGTTGCCTCCCGATAGTCGCGATAGGCAGTGTGTCAAACCTCTCGGATCAAGTGTGATGCACGTGGCTACTTATGCAAAGGAAGCAACGGGGGCTGACCATGCAGAGGACTCACTGAGTGGCGAAGTCTTACAGGTACCAGGTTGCTTCCTTGACCTCCGAGGGGGCTGGTCTTCAAGCCCAGATAAGGGACTTGATTGAGGAAGCTGTGAAGCAGTCGATCACGAGGCGCAGCCGGTGGCTCAGAGCATGGCGGGATAAAAGGCAGGAAGGACGAAGGTCGTTGGAATGAGAGATCGCGGTGGCGGAGGAGTTCTGAGGCCGTCAAGGGTGACTGTGTGCCGAGATAGCGGCCTTGGAGGCGGGCGCCGAGCTCTGGAAGGCGGAGATGCTGCAGTAGGCAGCAGTGGGAGGAGCTCGCGGGCTTGGATCGGGCCTTCGGCGGGGAGGCTTTAATTTAGTCGGAGTGGTGTGGCGGCAAAAGCCCGAAGACTGCACCGATGGGCTTAAAGTTGGCTTACGTACCGGCGTCGGGCTTCAGGAGCTTTCCACGGCCCTCGAGTTCAACATCAAACCACGATGAGAGGTTAAGGATGCATACGGTGAGGTTGATCTGCAGCCCGTAAGGTGTTTCGGGCTCGGTCGTGCTCCGTGCTGGCGATCCTGGTTCCTGGGGCTAGCCCTTTTGCCTGCTTTCTTTGGGGCCCGACTTTTGACTCCTCTACTTTCGCAAGTGGGCAGGCATTGAGGCGTCTGATCTTTTTAACATGCCGTATCTGGCCCGGGCACCGGTTTTTGTATTAGCCGATCGCCGGCTTTTTGATGTACCGGGATTCATGTTGATTATTTCTTAAAACTCACTTACTGTTCCCCGTCGATTTGAGTTTGCTTGGTTCTAAGCCACGAGGTCTTCCTTGGCTTGATTGCAGCCTGCGATCCCGAGCTCACTGGCTCTGCGGGTTAAGGCCTTCTGGCGATTATGCATGTCCCGAGCACAATGGGCTCACGATGTGACGCCCCGTTCCGGTCAAGTTGGTAACCCATCGCCAGCGGAATACTCCCGTAAATGTCGGGTAACCCGACACTGCTACGAAAATCGAGGCGAATCTTCTTTGTACAGGCTCTGCCCCGAGTACATAGCTTTGTCCCAGCGACCACACGGGGTCCACATGGATAAAATGAGTAAAATGGCCTGCGTAGCTACATCGATACTCTTGATAATCATATCGACCCGAATATATATATCATGGTTGAAGTTGATAATTCACTCTTATACAACATATATTAAAAGTTTAAAACATTCTAATACATGTACCAACTAAAACCGCAAAGCCTGACAGAACTGCTTGAGGAGTGATGGATGACCGGTCTCACAAATGCGCTCACTGTACCTGAAAGAATATATTCCCTCGACAGCATTTGAGCTAATGCCTGAAGTAATTGGAATCACACACAAATTAGTTCTTTCCCCACTAAAAGTGCATATCACGATGATCGATTTAAACACACATTCAAGCAAATTCGTGATCCTAGTGAATGTCACAAATGATGACGAGTGATCTGAGTCCTCGTAGACTCATACGCCTTTCCCTTTAAGCCATGTAAGAAAAACCGTTTTTCAAAACAAAGGTATTTTGTTTTAAAACTGGCTGTGGACAACCCTCCGATATTAATAGTGGACCGACTCGAATGTCCCATTTTGTGGACAACCTGCAGTATATCGATTGGTGTTTCAGGCGCGATTGATATTTTTATATGAATGACCATAGATCATTTGTAATGGACCATTTCAGATAATTATTATTATTGGGTGACCCTCCCGTAATTCTATCAAGAAACCACCTCGTAAACCACTACCATTAATTACAGGGTGCTTTTGTAGGTTAAGTATGGAATCGTGAGTGCCAAAATTCTCAACTCAATTTATATAACACATGCAAATATATCATCATGCATATATTTACATAATTTAAATCACAACAACATGTTATATAAATTCTCAATACATTACACCAATAATTAGCTCACATGGGCTAATTAACAAACACGAGCAATTCTATTTGAATTACTCACCCGAACACATTTTTCTCACAAAATTATTTCGTGAACACTGATTCATGTGAGCAGTGGAACCCCTCGGGTTCTTTGTTCCACGACCATATCGACATCGATTCCGCCATTGAAACACAGGAATTCCCATGGCCATTTAGGCCTTATACACACATTATCGAAGCATAATTTATATAACAAAATTGTATCCTAGCAGCCCCAAGCGATCCAGTGGACTCTGCTGCTTGTCGGAATGAGCTCCAAAGAATTTCCAACAATTCGGTCCCAGTTTTTTGGGACCGATCTTAACCGTTTAAGGCCTCAAATCACAGAGATCATCAGCAAAACACTTGAATCGAAAATAAACCAAGTAGGATAAATCCCTACCTCCACGAGGAGTTTCAAACTCCAAGAAAGCGGGAGAACAAATGGCGTTGCCCTCTCAGCGTAGAGCGACTTTCCTTAACGCTCAGAAGGAATACGGCGGTGCGGTCAGCGGAAATCTAGAGAGAAGCTTGATACTCTCTAAAATAAGCATAAAATCGACTCTTTGCATCTCCCCCTTTTTCATTTCACTTTTTTTCTTTCCTTTTCAATTGTAGGAAGCGGCACTATTGGGTATTTTGTCTTATTATCCCATTTAATCAAATTGATAATGTCAATCATGTCCTGAAACTGTGGATTTTGACATTTGGCACACCTCGACTTAAATCCATTTCGTAATTTTCTTTAAGTAAACATAAGTCACTGAGTACATGTTATATGTGACTTTAAGTCACAGCATCACATGTCGTTCTGGCACGGCTTATTTGTGCCTCGAAAAACTTACCAAATTCAAATGCATCTCGGAGTGACGAGAATCGGCGTATTTAGCTAGATTTCGCGAGAGCGATTCAACGGTGAAATACATTTGATCATCTGAATTTAGAGAATAAATTTCATATTTTTTTTTATCGAAATACGATTTTGCCATTTTTCCAAAAATTAGAATTTTCTCAGGTCTTACATTCTCCCCACTCCGCCACTTCGTCTTGAAATTACGGACAATCACGATCACAATCACTCACATGCGTATACGACTTGCACAATACCGTGCGCCAAACTCGTCATTGAAATATTAACTGGCCCAAGCCACGTCTTCGTCCACTATGAAGGATAGGTGGCCCGGCATCGTGTCTCGCACTCCCATTGACTCCTCCACTCCATAGTGCGCCACTTAGCACCCTGCTTCAGCCTCACGGTCTTATGTAAAACGTCACGGCTATCAAAATGCGCGCTGGTCGCCACATCGAAGATTAAAAGTCGATGTCAGCCTCGTCTGTCCCCCGATCCACCCGCATGTTTGGATGCGGAGTATACTTCGAGCATGGAGGCGTGTTAAATACCTGCGTGGACACACCGCCATCTTTGGGTGGTAGCTGACCAGTCACGCCTTGATTGCCTACCCTCACCGAGTATCTTTAAAGGCCCGATGAATCTCGGCGATGGCTTGTCGCTTATAGGAACGACCCTCCTCTCTTAGGCATCACCTTGAGAAAACGTGATCACCAACCTCGAGACTCTAGGGGTTGGCGTGGCACATCAACAAAGCTCTTCTGTAGAGGCTGGGCGTGAGGCATTTGTCGTATCAGCTTCGCCTTCTGCGAGGTGTCTCTGGCCGGTCGGGACCCCGGTGATGGAGCTCTCTCCCGCCTCGGTCCGACATAGTGTCTTGCATGGTCTCCCACATACAATGCCTCATATGGTGTCATCTGTATCTCGCGACTCGCTGTTGTTGTATTGAATTCCATAAAGGCAAGTCTTTCTTCCCAGTACACGATGATCCGGGACGCATGCTGCGGCATATCCTCCCAACACTTTGTATAGTCCTCTCGAGGTGACCATCAATGCGGCGGGGTGGAAAAATTGTACTCATCGTCAGCCCGGAGTATTGCCCATAGCCTTTAGAAACCCTTTCAAAAATTCTTGCAGTAAACCTTTGGTCCACTATCCGATACTTATGGATCTTGCGGTACTCCATGTGCAGGACTATCTCTCGATATCTGTTGTGAATCTCTCCCGATGTGAAGGTCATCCCATACGGCTAGAAAATGTGCTGACTTTTGCATCAATCCACTATCACCCATACCGCATCCATGTCTCTCTGTATATGTTCAGTGGCAAGTGGGTCCTGAAATCCATCGTGACGTGCTCTGCTTCCGCCGACCCTCCGATGGCTGAAGTAGCCTGGCGGCTTACGGTGCTTTCGGCCTTAACTGCTAACACGTGAGACATCGTCGCACAAAGTCCCCCTAAATGTCTCGGCACATTCCGCTCCGAGTAATATTGGCGGCGAAGATCTACGGTACATCTTAAATTGCCACCGAATGCATGTGAATCGAGCCCTCGTCGCCCATTTTTATTGTGCGGTCCACTGATGGACCTTTATTTATGCGTCCACGCCCACAAGGACTCAATCACTGCGCTAAAAAGGCAGTTAGTAGCTACTAAACTCCCAACATGCCACATTGCTGCTTCATTTGTCTTTGCAATTAAACTATCCCATAGTTTCGAGCATCGCCGCTCTAGGTATACGGCCCGATACTCCTCGTGACTTAGTGTGCATCAAACACCACATTTGCCTTACCGGGATGGTAATGCAAAGTAAAGTCATAATCAGCTTTAGGAACTCATCATCTGCGTTGCCTCATGTTGAGGTCAGCTAAGTGAAAATATATGGACTTTTGTGAAGGGTGCAGTGCGCCCTCCCGGAACTCCTCGCCGTATAAGTAGTGGCGCCCAGATCTAAAGGGAAGACTACGGTAGCTTGACTCCATGTCGTGTGTGGGAGTAGTGCTCATGATTCTTCGGCCAGCCGGAACCATAAGCTACTAACCTCGGTTGCATCAAAACACATCCGGTCAGCCCTGGGGAATCTGTTCTGCTTTGTGTACTGTCCCACTGTCCGGGACTATCAAGATAGGAGCTGAAGTAAGTCTCCTCTTCAACTCTTGGAATGCCTCCTCGCATCGGTCATCCCAATCAAACTTGACCTCCTTTCGGGTCAACCTTGTCATAGGTGCTGCCATTCGGGAGAAATCCTCAATGAATCTCTGTAATGCCAGCCCGATCGAAACTAGGTATCTCGAAAGGCGACTTAGAAGCCTCTCCCAACTCATCAAGCCTCTCGACCTTTAAGGTCCATTGACACGCCACAAATCTTTGGGAGGCACAGTGTCCCAATCTCACCTCGGTAAGTGGCTTCTTCTTTTGAACTTGGCTGATCTGGGTGATGGTCTCTCGAAGCAAGCATGTCTGATCCTCGGATGATACTCATCAACTCCCGCTCATTTGTGAGTAGATCAGATGTCATCCACGAAGACTACTACAAAGCGTCAAATAGGGTTGGAATACCCTATGCATGAGATCCATGAATCTTCTTTGGCACATTCTTGCCCCGATCAGGCATCCGCGCGTAAACTTGAGTGCCCGTAGCAGTCTAAAGCATTTGTCTTAGGGATTATATCTGTCTCCCAACCTGGTGTCTGACTGGCGGTCGCGAGAAGGAATCTATCTTGGGTAGACTCGCTCCTCTCTTGATCAAACAAGTCATCAATGCTGGTAATGGGTATCCGATTCTTGATGTAACTCTGTTCAGCGTCGAGTAATCAATGCCGCGATCAGAGGGTCTTGTCCCTTCTTCTTCACAAAATAGAGCAGGAGCTCCGTGGTGAAGTGCTCGATGCAATGAACCTTGTCGATGGCTCACGCAGCGGACTTTGAGTTCTGCGACTCGGCCCGGGTGCCATCACATGCGGAGTCATAGAGATAGGCGAAATACCGAGTGTAACTTGATGCAGAAGTCTACCACCCTCTTGTGGAGGCAATCCGTTAGCTCATCAGAAAAAACATCACATACTTTCATGGCTTACTCAAGGTAGATATAAGTCTGGTCTCTCATATTTCCTCACGGGTAAAGACTTGCTTCTTGACCATTTAAGCGTACGACACTGGACTCGTATCTTTATCTGGGCAAAATATCATGCTTGTCCCACTGAAATACCACCACGAGTACCATCTGCGTGCAAACGATAACCCTCCTACGCTCCTGTCGATGCGACCTTGTGGTGTCGGCCGATCCATCCCAGGGATGACATCGAACTTCGACATGTCCATGATCCTCGAGTCCTTGTGAGTAAAGTCCCGAGATCTCTAACTCATGACCCGCGACATATAATACTATTCTTGCTAATCCTTGAGGAGAACTCACATAAAAGCTCCTCAGGTCTCAACCTCTAAGCCCGACTCACATCATAAGCGTTAAGCATTACAGATGAATGGAGCAGAATCAAATAACATCTTGCAGCTGGTGAATCTGCAGCGTACCACTGTACTTTCTTTGGTGAGTCGTGAGCTGTTTATGAGTGTTAAAGTAAATGCCACAGACCACCTGATCCACCTTATATAAAACAGTGTAGGCTCTGCCCATGCTCGAGCTCTGGGACTTTGTTAATGGGAGGTGCCCGTGTAGCTCCACGAAGCCCAGGCCCGACTCCTGAGACTGTATCGAGGGCAGCTGAATGTATTGTATCCTCTCTGTCCTACCACTAAGCGGGATGTCTTTGTCCGGAAACCACAGGATCCACGTCTCGAGGGCAATCTACTCATGTGTCGGTTTGTTAGCGACAGTAGCACACCATACGCCCACTTTGGCCGTGACTTCGTCGTCACTGGCCGGATGGTAGCGACCTGGAACCCTGAGTGACTAGAAGCCCTGCCTTCTTTCCCGAACCTAGAAGGCCGACTCTCCTCTTGCTCACTAACACCCGCATCGAAGTGCTCACGGGCATCCTGCATCTCTCTCTCATGGTCGAGTGTCCACGACACCATGGAGTCATATCCGTAGGCGAAGTCCTGCAATCTGACTGGAATGGACAACTTAGGTCCATTCTCAAATCTCTAACCTTGGCCATGTGCGTATACGTAATCATCAACAAAAACGGGATAGCTCTATGAACTGGCTTGTTATCCATCGCGAGTCATGGCCCCCTGCGCCGGCTGAGACTCCCCGAGGCCTTCGCATGCCTCGCGGGTATGCGGAAAGTACTTACCCGTGAATAGCTCACGAAACTCTACCCATGTCATGGCCTACAGCTAGGTCTCTAGAGGTCTTGTTCCACCATACTTGAACCACCCTCTATTTGGAGCAACGGCTAGTACGATCCTGAAGTGGCGTCGGAGTAATCTCGTAGCCCACCTCCCAGCTTGCCTTCTACTGCATGAACGATGGTGCGCCACGTGGGGATCTATCTACCCCTGGCCAGAATGTCGAGATGATGTGCCTTACAAACCTTTTGGAGGTTACTAGGACCTCCACGACTACTGTATACCGGCCTGTGCGATAGCGGCGTCGCAATACCTACGGCCTCAACAAAGGGCCTGGCGATCAAATGCGGTGGTGGTGAATGCGGGTGGTGCTTGACCGGTACCTCGTGGGCCGCCCTCTGCGTCGCCGCCGCCGACCATCTACTACGTAATCAAATGAGCGGATTAAATACAATATCTCTAAGGCATAAACACCGCCCCGAGACACTATTCATACACAGATAATACAATTCATACATAGTGTCCTTGCATTCATTTTTTTCCAAAATTTTGTCTCATTTTATTTTGATTTATCTTATTTTATTTTATTATTTTTTTTTTAGAAATATTTTCATTTTCGAACACTCAAGCCAAATTTATAAAAATTTATTTTATTCAATTTTCTTCAATTTTACACCCTGTAAAACCTTAGAAAACAATTTTCTCCTAATACCAAATAAATTTATAAAATTTATTTTATTTAATTTTCTTTTTCCAGTTTTACACACTGTAAAACTCCCAAAAAAGTTTTTAACACTTCTATGTGCTACTCACTAAGCACACAAACCAAACACAACACATGATCACACATCATTCATGTTATGCATATTTTTCACACAACAATTCATCAAATCACACAATCACACACCAAACGCATGCATGTAGTGTTCTAATATTTATCCTGCGATTGTCTAGGTACCTACATACCTAACCCTACATCGAACCACACCAAGTGGTGATGGATACCTAAACCCGAGCTCCCTAGGTATTCGTATACCTAAGCTCTGATACCAAGCTATGACACCCGTTCAGGGGTGGGTTGACAACCGTCGACTCGTGGAATACTCGTAATTGTCAGAGATGGCTTGAGCACTACTCCGCAATCGGGCGAGTCTCCTTTGTACGGAGGCTCACCCAAGTGCATAACTGTCCCAACGACCACACAGGGTCCACATGGATAAAAGGAGTAAAAATGGCCTCTTGGGCCCCTTGCATTAATACTCCACGATAATCGCATATCCCGGCCAAATATATATATCATGGTTGAGTTGATAATTCACTCTTATACAACATATATTAAAAGTTTAAAACATTCTAACCACATGTATCCAACTAAAATACCAAAGCCACAACGACTTTCTTTAAAATCGGCCTCTAGGATGAAGCGGAGTCTCACCAAATAGCTCACGTACTGAAAGAATATATTCCTCGACGGGGTGAGCTAATGCCAGTAGTGGAATCACCACTAAATGGGTTACTCCACTGAGTGCATGTCTGTGATCGATTTAAGCACACATTCAAGCAGTCGTGATCCTACTTGAATGTCTAAATGACCAAACCCATGTCCCGAGTCCTCAGGCTCACCTCACCTTTACTTTAAGCCATGTATGAAAAACCATTTCCAAGCAAAGGTGTTGTTTTAGCGAGTGGACAACCCTCGGAGTATTAATAGTGGGCCAGGCTAGATAATCTATTTTGTGGACAACCTGCGAAGTATATTAATTGGGCGATTCCGATGATTGATATTTTATGGACAACCCTCACTAGATGTTGTAATGGACACATAGATAATTATTGTTAATTGACTCGAGAAACAATTCTATCAAAAAACCACCTCTGTGCACCTCATCTATTATTAAGGTGCAGTGCGTATGGAATGCAGCGATCTTGGAATTCGACTCAATTTATATAACACATGCAAATATATCATCATGCATATATTTACATAATTTAAAAAATCACAACAACATGTTATATAAATTCTCAATACATTACCCCGATAATTATGGCTCACATGGGCTGGTGCTTGAGCAGAGCAATTACATTTGAATTACTGCTGCATTTTCTGTTTTTTCTATAGGTATTTCGTGAACATATTCCGCGTGAGCAGTCAAAACTCTGGTTGCGTTGCGGCCCTCTATCGGTATCGATTCCCGCCGTGAAACACGAAATTCATGGCCATTTAGGCCTTATACCTGTCGAAGCATAATGTATAGCCGCAATTGTATCTAGAAGCCCCAAGCGGTCCAGTGGACTACCTTGTATCCAAATGAGAAGCTCAAAGAATTTCCAACAATTCGGTCTAAGTTTTGGGGCCGTCGAACGGCAGTTTAAGGCCTCGAAACCACGAATCATCAACGAAAACACTTGTCGAAAATAAACCAAGTGGGGATAAATCCCCTACCTCCGCGAAGTTTCTTAGGAAACTCCGAGAGCACGGTACTCACAGCGTTGCCTTCTCAGCGTAGAGCGACTTTCCTTCTTGGTCGAAGAATTGACGATCACGATTAGCGAAATCTAGAGAGAAGCGATGCTCTCTGCAACAAAAACACAAAAATCGGCTACTGCATCTCCCCTTTTTCATTTCACGTTTTCTTTTCCTTTTTCAATTGTAGGAGACGACACTATTGGGTATTTTGTCTTATTATCATTTAATCAAATTCAATAATGCCAATCATGTCCTCATTCTTGGATTTTTGACATTTGGCACTACCTCGGCCATCCATTTCCATAATTTCTCTACTCATGCAACATAAGTCACCTGAGTACATGTTATAGGTGACTTTCGTCACATCACATGTTGTTTTACGGCGGCGCGGTCACGCCGGCGTCTGAAATTGACGTCACCGGGTGTGGTCGGCGTGTTATCTAGTTGCGAGATGATTCCAACGGTAATCAGTTTTATCATCGGATCTGAAGCTCCGGTACTGGATTTTTATTACGAAATTACGATTTTGCCCACTTTATCAGAAATCCCGAGGTTTCTGGTTTATGCAATATTTGCTTCATCGGATATTCGGTTGGGACTTCAACGATATGAGCTTGAAAGTAAGGTCTGAGTTTTCTGGATGTAGTTACTGATTAGTACCCAAAAAGTGCTATTTTGAGTCCTATTTAAGATAGGTTTTGAGTGTTTTTTGCGTACTAATCATATTATTTAAGCCGATTGACATGTGCGGGTCCATTAAGTGTGCGATTTTGTTTCGAGGTTGTTTTTGGTAGTTTTGCAGGTTTCGTAAGCCTTCACCATCATATCAAGCTTGGGATCGTAATTGTGCTGATT
Source organism: Tetrastigma voinierianum (assembly GCA_016808115.1). Classification (NCBI taxonomy): domain Eukaryota; kingdom Viridiplantae; phylum Streptophyta; class Magnoliopsida; order Vitales; family Vitaceae; genus Tetrastigma; species Tetrastigma voinierianum. The sequence continues at coordinate 190,586 of JAEQBH010004137.1, read as the reverse complement.
TATGCTGAGTTCGTATGAATTCTCGGCGATTTCATCAAGCCTAGGATGAAGAAATATCAAGCTAGAAGAGGAGAAATCTGCGGTACGGAAGCGATATTGTGTGTAACTTGGAAATTTAGCTATGGCATAAAAACTTGAAAATTTTAAGTAATGATAACAAAATTTGCAATCATGAAATTTTCCATGATCATAGCGAAAATTTTGCTATGGCCAAATACTATATGATAGCCAATTTAAAACTATCATAGCCCGAAACTTCATATCATAGCGAGGTGCGTGCATAGCGAAAATTTCAATTTTAAGCTGTAATCTGAATACCCTGCGCTATGGGTAGCAAAACCTCTGTGTAGCAGATTTTAAAACATCTTTAGTTCAGAATTACTAATGCTTGCGAAAATCCATAACTCCTGTTTTTGATCAAGCGACTCCGTTTGTTTAATTCCTCTTTGCCTCAAATGTAAACATATTATTTAAAGTTGATTGTTTTTCATCATTTGGAAACTATATAAATATATTATGTTTAAAAATTTTATAACCTAACTATTTAATTCATGACTTTCATTAAACCACTATTTTGATTATTTTCTCTCTTCTCTTTCTCTTTATATATTTCTGTTTATTAGAACACATCTTTGTTGATAAACAACTCAAGGATGTTGGCTAGCCTCAAAAATATAGAAGAGGAGGTTTATTTAGATTGGTTGATGTTGGTTCTTAGATGTTCCTCTGTTTTCATGAAGCCGAATCTTGTGTATTTGTGTTTAAACTTTCCAAACTAGGTTTAAATGTATTTAATGTATTTTCTTTGGTCGATACTTGGCATGCTTGGGGTTCAATGTATTCTTAATGGTAGATACCTTGACATCCATTAGATGTCATTTAAACCCTTGAAAGTAGGTTAAATGCTTTATTTTCAAGCTGAAACATTAAATGCTCATTAAATCTTCGCATGGTTCAGAAATAGGAATGTTACTGGGTTGAGTATTTAAAGTTAAACAAAAGATCCGGTTTTGGAAATGACTATATGTCATTTGCCTGTCTGAGGAAATAACGAAGCCTCTACAACATATCATATCAAAACTAATGACCCAAGGTATTTCTTTTTCTTACATCTTATTTTAAAGCGCTTCATAGCTTAGTGACACCACCAAACAACACTTTAATGCAAATCAGAAAATCGACAAGCCTCATTTTTGAATGCTGATACGAGTCATTTTATGCAAGATGAAAACCCCATCCTTGAGTTAGACTAACCCTAGAACCGCTATCTTCATAATAAGCTTGACTACGGAAGTAAGGAGAAATTTAGAATAAAGTGTTGGCAGTTCGGGATCACTACTATGGCACGAATCAAGCCGTGTGAATTCTTAGGGATAATTTTCCTAGTTCATTTATTGTTGCAGTGGAGTACTGTGATCTTCATCATGAGTTATGGTGAAATTTTCCTTTTATTGTTTCAGCATCAGTTTTTTAATACATTTCACTATAAAAAAAAAAAAAAAAAGAGGATTATTATAAATTTGTTTTTCTGTGTTTGTCTTGGTTGCCTGACCTCTCTGAGATTGCATTTCAGTGGTTTGAATTGAGAAACCGTCGGAACCCATGAAGAGCAATACAGTGGGAGAAACCCTAGAGCATACATGACAATGAGGACTATAGAAACCTGACGGAAAGAAGTGACTGACCCACTTAGGGAGAAATCCAAAGGCGAATAGATTACATGAGGACTATAGAGACCAATGGATGAGTACATCTGTCTATAGTGTTCCCTCAACTTATGCACCTCCTGTTTCTCCACATTTTACCTCAACTCCTCAGCCACCACAGCCACCACAGTTAATTTCTCTGATTAGGCAGCTGTCTTGAACTTGAGAAAACTAGTGAGATAATTTCAAGAGGAACGGAGTAGTAGTGTCGAGCCACTCAAGAAATTAACACGGTGAGCTCCATGGGCGAAAGTGGATGGGTTCCAAAGCGAAATTGATCAAAGGCTGGCATCTGAGAATCCATCTCAAAGCTCTGTCAGAAAAAACGTTTATCAAGGAGAATCGAGAGAAAAGAGTGCGATTGACACCACGAGTGGAGGCAATATAAAAATGCAGATAAGCAATACTCATTGCTAGAGGGAGGGCAGTGGAAAGAAGCTTTGGTGGATGAACCCAAAAAGCATGTTCTCAAACCATTTTCCACATAATTGAACCCCATTTGCCACTTTGCCCGAGCCACAGCCTTGTCGATGGCCTCCCGCGACCCAGTGTACATTTTGCCACGCAGCACAATCCCACACAACACACACACCTGAGGCCACATCAATTACCTTGCTGCCACTGCAAAAATTCAAGAAATTAGTGGCCCTTTGTACAAGCCTTTGCCACTACATAAAGGCGATGGCGTGCACATACGCATGGCATAGTGGATGGTTCGGTCTGCCGGTTCGGATTGGAGCATCGGACCTCGGCATTTCTAGCTCCACTAGTTCAACTGACCTCCCAGGCCTAAAAAAGGTTTGGGAGGCGAGTTTTCCCAGCTTTTTGTTTAATTTTTCTTGTTTTCTTTCATTTTATTTTATTTTAATTGGATTTCTATAAGTTTTCTTTTTTAGATTTTCCTAATTTTAAGTTAATCTTTGTTCTACAGCTTTGTTTTCACTTTTACGCAATTTTCTTGTATTAATTTTTGCAGTTTAAGTGAAATTTTGAAGCTGGATTGAAGAAATTGCAAGCGATGACGGGAGGAGGAGTAGAAAATTTCGCAACCATAGTGAAATTTTCGCAAATATAGCGAAAATTGGGAGATGAAATTACGGATGTTCCCTCAGAAAAGACAAAACAGGGAACAGTAAGGTAATTAAAAAATTTAAAAAATAAAAAAAATTAAAAATTTGTTTTTTTATTTTTTTATGTTATTAATTTATTTTATTATTTTATCAAAAAAATTTGTCTCTAAAAAATGTTTTTATTATTGTTATATTATTATTATTATTAATTATTTTTATTTTATTTTCCAATAAAAAAAAAAAAGATTTTTGCTATAGTATAGCGAAATTTATGAGCATGCTAACGAAAAATTCATTTGATATCATTGTACCATAGCGAAATTTAAGCTGTAAATGTGAAATTTCGCTATGCCGCCTTGATTTTGCCTCTGATTTGTTCGCTCATAACTTTTTCATCAAGCTCGTTTTAGAGCGTTTTATTTTAGTTGAAGCTTAGAGAGTGTAGAATCTAAATCTAACCAGAAATAACACTTTTGAAATTTTTATGAAGGTGAAATTTTCAAAATGCTCCAATTGGTCACTTTTTTTTCTCTCTTTTCTTCTTCTAGCTTGTTCATTTGAAACCCAAACGGAATGAATAAGGTGTCGATGGAAAGCTTGCGAAGTCTCCTATCCAACAACGATCACATCTCATCAAGGAGGTAACACTTCCTTCCCTAACTTTCCAATCGAACCACATTAGGACACAATGAGATATTTGGTTGGGGAGGAGGATTAGTGAAGGAAGTGAACTATTTATGTTTTTATTCTTATTTTGAGCAAGCCAATTTTGTGATGTTCGGTGGCTTCAGGTTCCTTTGTGAAGGTTGTTATACTATACAACTTATTTTTCAAGCGCACCTTTTTTTTTGTGGTTTTGCCTTTGTTGTTTGAAAAAATTGAAGCCTTTGTCGATTCTATTAATGTTAGATTGGTTCCATGCCTAATTAGTGGATGATCGATTAAATTCTTGCGATTTCGGCCTTTTCTTCTACCTTTAGCTAACCACACACTGTGCACATCACGTTTCTTCAATAGCTGAAAAACTAGCAACCTCCTTTACTTTGCACAACCTATCCTAGTGTCATTGACTACCTTTAATAGGTTAAGGACCCCTGTGGAAAGAAGGCGATCGTCTTCCGAAAAAAAAAAAAAAAAGAAATAAAAGAAGTGAAGAAGGAAAAAGAAAAAGAAAGAAAGAAGAAAATTACTGAGCTTTGCCTTAGAAGCAGGAGGCACGGTCGTGGGGTATGGCGAAAGCCTTTAAAGCCAGGTGCTAAGCGGTGGTTGGGAGCCACTAACTTTGTGCTCGCTACACGGGTGGATGGGTGGAGTTTAGCAAGTTGTAGGTCTTTGAGTTTGAAATCATTCGGATCCAGGAGTGAAACTGAGAAGAGTTAGTGGTCGAAGAATCATATGACTTGGTGCCCTAAGCCTTAATTGGTTGGGAGTCATCGGTAGATCCAGATTACATGGTTTTGGTGAGGTCGATTCCTCGACGTGCACCACAACACAAAAGAGTTATTAGAATAAAAGTGGGTCCTGATCTATTTGGGTCAGTTAGCACATTAGGTTGTGGCAGTAGCTAGGTTGGGGGGAGAGTGTAGTTTGGCAGTTTATTGTTGAGAACTGATGAAATAAACACTTAGATTTTGGTGGAAGTTTCTAGTTGAGTCATCAAGAAGAAGGCTCTTTTGATACTCAATTTTGTATGGCATTCATTCTCTCGAGATAGTTATTGGGCAAAGCTTTGATGATTCTTACTTAGGGTTAGGCATTACTCATTCACAACCCTTTTGAAATACCATTTTTGTGAACATTATTTTGTTATCATTTTGTATACTCTCTCTTTCTTTCTTTCTTTCATTACTAAGGGACTAGCAATGTGTAGGTTGGAATTTGATTAAGTGCCACAGTAGGGTGGTCAGAAATCATGAAATTTGTGTATCCTAAATTTCCTCTTTGGTAGTCGACTCTTTAACGATGCTCAGTGATCCCAGGTCGAACACAGGGATGGGGTTTCTTCGTACAAATGATTTAAGTGAAGTCAAAAATGGTGAATTTTGTTTGGATTTTAAGGTGGTGATAAAAACAGGGGGGTTGGTGGTTTGCAAACTAAAAATAAGGCGAAATAAAATATAAAAAGAACTCCTTGAAGGATTGGGCCATTGGGTTTAAGGTCTAGGCTAGCAAGAGGTCCGGGTTCATTTCTCGTGTTGGGAAGGATGACATATAGTCATCTCGGCAAGATCTTCATTTAACTTTAAAAACTAAGCCCTAATAATTTTTCCTTTTGATAGAAAGCATTTATTTAGCATTTATGGTTCCTTCGGTGAAAATCTATCACCTTAGGCCCATCCTATATAATGATTCGAGGAAACTAATGAATCTCGGTGGATAATAATAAGCATCCTTTGAACCTAAGATTACTAAGTATTGATCAAGAGGATGCATCACGGTGAAAATATAACCCTTAGCTTTCTCACAGTGGCTCGTAAAGAGCAACTAATGGATATCGGTCATGTCTGGCTAAGAATACAGCAGGAATTTAAAAAACTTGCCAAGTAATGTGAAAGTACATCGAAAAGCTTTAAACCTAGAGTTGAGAAAATTTGGGAACAAATTGTGAACTGTGCGTGAAAAGCAGGGAACCAAAAAGTTTACCTTAAAGCGGGTTGCCAGTAGCCCTCCTCTTTAAGGAGGAAGAGGTCTAGCTAACCATCCTCTAAGTTGTCATCCTCAAAGGAGTGTTTGGCAGCTAGAAAGGGAGAAAGGAGAAGAGCAGAGAAAAATGCGACTAAAATAGGGGCATAAATGCTTGCTTCCTTCAAAAATCCAAAACTTAGGTCAGCAGTGCATTACAATGGCTTATATAGCCTTACAAACAAGTCAATACAATCTATCTAAATAGTAATTACAATGAGTGTAGAAGGAGAAAAAACCAAAAGCGGTCGTTTAGTGCAAAAGAGCGAAGCCGAGAAAATTTCGCTATACGGTAATTTTAAGCTATGATAGTAGTCGCTATGATAAGCGAGGCCCAAGCTATCATAAAGCGAAAATTAAAACTATAGCAGAAGTGAAATTCAGCTATAGCGAGAGTGAGACTCGCTAGTACACGAGTAATTTTCGCTATGATAGCGAAAATTTCGCTAGGCTGAGGCATCACTTAGCTAATTTTCTAGCGTAGCGAGTACAGCACTGTTCATCAGCATTGGCTCTTTGTTCCATTGCTCCATGCTGCTACTCATCTGATTAATGTATTTTTTCTTTCTTTTCCTTTTTCTAATATTCTTTTCTTCTGATTTTTTATCTGTAATGCTAAGTTCTACCCAGTCTTTCATGCTTGGAATGACTCAACAAACTTGGCATTGAAGCTTACCAAAGCGCAAAATTAGCCACAAAAATGATCGAGTAGTACAATAGGATTGAACATGTCAATTGGGTTAATTATAACAATTAGTACACAAAAAGCACTCAAAACCTATTAAAAATAGGGCTCAAAATAGCACTTTTTGGGCACTAATCAGTTACCAACGCCAGGATCAACTTTTCCATCTTTGGGTACCTCTCCTCCGCTCCCCTCAAAGCTCGGCTGCAATAGTAGACTGGTTGTTGCACCCTGTCTCATTCTCTTACCAGGGCGGCACTAGTTGCAAAGTCGAGGCGGTCGGTAGAGTGAGGGTGCTCCCTCGGAAGGGCTTACTAGAATGGGGAAGAGCTAGGAGTTTAGTGTCGTCGAGCGCCTCTGGCGTGTGCATCCATTGGAAGGCCTTTTCGAACACGAAAGAAAGGTTGACATTTGTCACGACCTGAATGCGAGCGGCTGTGTATTTATTCTCTATGTCGAGCTTTGGAATGTCTTTAATGTTTGAAGAGCAGCATATCAAGCGCCAATGACGCATCTTATCTGGGTTTGCCTCTATTCCTTGGTTGTTAGTATAAAACCTAAGAGCTTCGGGGCGGAGACTCGAAGCGCATTTAGTTTGGGATTTAACTTCATATTGTATCTTTTGAGGGACTGGAGCAACCGGCTAAATGGGTTATGTGGAGCTTGGCTTTTCTGGAGTTTTACTAGCATGTAGATACATATATACCTCCATAGATGCTCGATTTGTTTCTAGAACATCCTGTTCACTAGCCTTTGGTAGGTGGCTCCTGCGTTCATCTTGATCAGAAGGGCATTTTTCGATAACGATGGGTTCACGACCGGTGACAAATGAGTTTCTTCTCTTGAGTGAGCTGGGGTCCATCTTTGATCACGGTTGTGGCAAGAAAGGGTCCCATGAAGGTAGGAGTTCATGACCGGTAAATATGGCGTCTACTATGGATCATCCAGGAGTAGGGAAGCTATCCTTTAGGCGAGGCCACATTGATGTACGTGAAATCGATGCAGCACCACTTTACCGTTTGCTTTTTGAAGAGAACAACGTTAACCCGTATTCGGGGCCTCTTCTCGGTGCCTTTGCTTGGAGGAGCTTGCCGACTTCTTCATTAATCACCTTCTGTCTTTATGGGGTAAAACTCCAGCTACCTCTTTTGCTTGGCTAGGCTTAAGGAAGGATTGACGTTCGACCCTATGGGTAATCAACTATAAGTTCGACCCGCCCATGTCTTCTTGTTTTCCGAGGGCGAATACCTCCATGTGTATACAGAAAGCGAGGATGAGAGAACCACGATGTCACTAATTCCAGACCCTATGTGACAGTTGTTACATTTGGTTTGCGAAGTTATGCGACTCTGATGCCACGAAAGCGCGGTCGGGTGGATTTTACCTCATCTCGCATGTCGAGCTCGTCCATAGATGTTGTCTCGTACAGTGTTTTGCTTAGGTGATCTTCGGAGATAACATTCCACGGCTATCTGTTGGTTTCCTCGAGGACCATTCTTACTCCATTTGTAGTTGGAGATTTGATGACCATGTGATAGCGAAGGGAATGGCGACACTGACGATGAGGGCCTACCTAATGGCACATGTTGTGGTAGATGGGGCTTCTACTATGAGAAATCTCACTTGGATTGTTGTAGCTGGCATGGGGGTCTCCCCAGTGAGCACTAGTTGTCATGGGCTGCAGGGGCGTACTCTTTCTCTTGAGAACTTGCGTGGCGGTTGGCGGCTCTGGCTTCTCGCTACCAGTGCCCGTTTTGTCGAGGCGTGAAGATGATGTCGGGATGACTTCAGTTGTGACAGAGGACCACCTGTGGATCGTTTTATTGGCTCTTATGGCTTTATCACAAGTGGTGTCATGGGGATGTTGGCGACCTTGTGTTGAAGTCACGAAAAGGTTATGGTAGTATCCGACCGAGGAATCTTGGATACTGTTTGTACTTCCCTGGGATTCCCCGATCGTCTTTGTGCTTGTAGTGAGGCTTTGGTGACTGGCAGACTCTCGAAAATCATGACCTCAGATTACATGGACTTCTCTGGCGGTGATGCTGAAGCTAGGGTTGGTGACGAGGTGGTGGTGGTGGACTGGATTTCTGCGCCCCGAGAACCGCGTGGTTGAGATGCGCGTCGAATCGGTGTTCAATCTCCTTTCTTAAGGCTGGATCGATCCATCTGTTGGTGTCCATGACCCTGTGAACTCACGGTATTTGGTATGTCTCTTTTAGCGAGTCGACTTCATCAGGATGGCGCCAAACCTTTCATGTTGCACTTTGCGTAGGACCTGTGACACTGAGGCTGTTAGAGGGGTGTATAGCCGAGGTGAATATCAGATACTGGCTCGGTGAGGTGGTCCGTGCGATCCCACGGCGTTCCCTTGTCTTATTGGGGACCGCTCTCTGTTTCCTTTGCTCTGCCGGGATACAGTCCACTGTCTGCACGTATAGCGGGAGAAGCCCCGTTCTCTTTTTTGTAAGCCCACAACACTTTTCCTTTTTTGGAATTTAGGAAACTTCTTTGCTTGGAGCGGAGGAAGCCATGGGTGATATATACGTTTTGGCGAGGACCTCGACCATGCTTGCACTGAGGTTCTTTGGATCGGAGCATTGATCTTTTGCATTGCACCCCATGACCACATGTGAAAGCGGTAATGGCGGAGCTTCTCGTCGAGAATATCTGCAACCAGTGACTGTGTTAAACCCTCCCAGACACTGACCTCGGGCGTTCTGAGAGCTGTTTTATGGTCGAGAAGGTAGTAACTCTGCTTCCTGTATGTCCTTGCTCCGATAAAGTGGAGCGAATCACGATCAAATCTCTTGTGAGCGATGAGATGGAAGATGGCGGTCTGTTAAACGGGGAACCGCTCTTTTGGGCCCTTAAGTGTGATAGTGAAGGCGTTGCATCGTCCGGGGTCCTGATATCTGTGTAGTTCCATAGTTTTTGTATGTATATTGACATGAATTAGGAGTCTTTTATTCAAGATCCTAACGTCTCGTCTGAGACGTCCCGAACTGGGAAGAGGAAGTCTACGACACCCATTTGTGAATAGGAGTTGGTTTGTTGTACGGAAGTCCATGGAGACTAAGCTCGACCCCTTTAATTCCGCTTCCTTCGTGTGATGATTTCTTCTTGGATGTCCTTTGAACCTCTGCTCCCTGACCGCTCCTGCGTCTCCACCGCTGTCTAAGGATGGGCCATCGCCTTTGCTGTTCTGCACGCCTCTCCTCATTGCGGTCCTCTCAGGAATTTAAGGATCATGTGCTACTAGTGTGGCTAGTTTCTCGCTTCTTTATCGCTTCCTCGAAGCAGAGATTCGAGGTGTTGCTCTTCTCGGGTAATTGGGTTTTGGCCTTTTTGGGCATGTTGTGTCTCCTGGGGGCGTTGTATTTGCTTGGTGAGTTGCTCCAATTTTTTCAGCAAGTGTTGTTTGGTGATGCGGAGCACCTCCACCTCGTCCGTGTTGACCTGCACAGTTTCTAGTGTGCCTCGGGAGAGTGGTACCATCCCACGTCGCTGGTGATCTTGCATCCTTGGAGGATTGGCGTGACTCACAGCGTCAGAGTTGATACCATCGATCGAAGGTTAGCTTTATTTGTAAAAGGCCCATCGTTCCCCACAGTGAGCGCCAAATTGATGATGCTTTTCAAGCGGGGTACGGAGCGTCTTTGGGTGATGAGCGGTCGCTGATTTTGCACGTTGAGCTCCTCTTGCAAAAAGACAAGAAACAAGGGTGGCGAATTGCCTCTTGATGCCTAGAGTCGTTCTTTCCAGGTGGAAGAGAAGATCATTGTGAGAATGAAGTTTTGCCATATGCAAGTGCACTTCATAGATGAGATTGATACAACTATTATAATGGATGATCATGATAATTTTCCTAATTGGATGATGACACATAATAGTATCTTTCCTTGTTGGAGGTGATACTGATATTTCTCTATTGGGTGAGAGATTTTCTTTTTCTTATAAATGCCTTAGATTAATAAAGGAGGATGATTGGTGCAGGCAATAATTGAGCGATATCCTACTTTACCATTGATTGGTGGAGATTGGGTGTTTTCCTCTATCTGGGATTCATAGGCTCTAGGTCTTTTAAAGGGCGAGACAGGCCCTCGTTTTGGGCACGCATTTGGGGATACCATTAGGGCTGTCGCTAGTCTTGGTACTTTTCAGCTCTTGTGTTCAGACTGCGATCTTGAGCTGCGCGCCTATTATTTCAAACCCCATCAGATTTGATTCAACATTAACATTAACATTAATGATGTAAAAATTTATTTTTTATTCACATACTTATAAGCGATTCAAGCCAAAAACAATATATGTGATTTGAACGATTCAACATAATTTGAATATAAAAATCATATTTTATTTCACCACACTGTCTCCTTACATGATTTTAAAAATTAGAGGCATTTTAAAAATCAAATTAATCAAATTACTACAATCTGTGAATAGATCTCGGGTTAAGCTGATACCTTTATATACAAATAACTTTTCGATAATGAATAAATCTCGGAGTTATACGAATAGATCTCTGCGATAATGAAGCTGAAAGCAATAAAAAAAAAACCTAATAATGAATTAAGAAGAAGAAATTTTGTTGGTAGAGGATAAGATGAGATGATTAGAAATGCTTGAAAAGCAGGATGCAGTGAAACAATAGATTAGATTATAGTTGAAATTTGCTAAGGCACGAGAATTTCTCTAGATCTCGGATGAAGACACATACCACACCGTTGAGTTCGTCTCGTGAAATCTAGTTGCACAGTCGAATTACGTCGAATTTCACGTATTTCAAGGCAAAATGAACAAACGACATGGCGACACGTGGCACGAGGACACGTTCCATGTGCCACCAAACAAGTGGACACTTGACATGAAGCCAAGTAATGCATAATGTATCGTACATAGATAAGTGGGGAAAAACTAGCATGAAAACACATGGCATGGTGATTGTATGTGTGAGATAGATAAGAAAGGTGTTCTACACTGTACCAAAATGAGTTCGGTGGGGAGAGAATGAGAAAAGGAATAGAAAAGATATAAAGAGAGAGAAAAAGGAAAGAAGAAAGAAAAAAGAAAGGAAAAGGGAGAGGAAAGGAGGTCCGACTACCTTTGGTCTCCGGTGTTCGGCAGAGAGTTTAGCCAGGTTAGGAAGTAAGGCTTCGTCCTGCGCTCACAGAGGTAAAGAGTTCTCTACTATAGCCCATTATTCTTGTCTAAAAGAGGCATTCAATAGCCATGAGGAATATAACTAATGGTGGGGCTGGTTTAAACAGTTTTGAATCAGCGATAATTTAAGGACAACTTCTAAGTCCTTTGTTCCCAAGCTGCGAGTTACGGAACATGTGGTGTTTGTTGGAAGATATGGGATTTGAGTGTGATGATTTTGTGGCATGTTGACTGACATGTTGAACTGTATATGTTGTTTTTGGGTCTGAACATGAAGGTCGGTTGTGTGTTGCTTGATTGAATGACATGCGAGGTTTTGTGTGAAGTCATGTTGTGATATATATTCATGATGTATTAACACTGGTCATATGGTGGATCATGATTATATGCAGTAGATATAATTATCCATGATTTGTAAATGGCCCATTGTAAGCTCTCATTATGTATGTAATATGAAATAACATGGGTGAAGTAGTTTCCATTACTATATGGGGACATCGCACGAACGGGTGTGAGTGCATGACATGGAATTAACTGCGCGTTTTGGGTGTTTTAATGTGACTACAATGCAGGAAAATGCAGTGGCATGGTTTTAATATGTGTCGGGTATTAGTAACAGAAGGGATAAGCACCTCAAGAAAGGCAACATCCTTGGTTTGACATATGTCCAATGGTGGCAACCGAGAAAGTGTCGGAAGGTGGGCACTTTGCGGTGCGGAACCAGATTCGTTTACCCACAGACACTTGACTTTGAATAAAGCATTTATTGGAGGTTGTCACCGTTGAAGTTGAAGATTATAAAACAAAAATCTTTCGTTTTGAAATGACAGTTTTCATACATGGCATATGCATGTGTGAGAGAGTCAGTGAGGGCTCGGAACATTGGCATGACAAGTGAACATTCATGTAGAAATGTATATGTTTTTACTCCAGTAATGTGTTTATGAATGTTGAATCACTTGGCATTGCGTGTCTGCTTAGGTGAGTAGCCACTTGTAGAGAATTCCTCACTGGTGCTCACCCCATCGTGAGAAAAATATTTGAATCTTTGAGAATGCGCCAAGAGATGAAACTCATGCGAGACTTAGTAGTGAATGGGATTGTACTTTGTGTATTTTGTAAAATTTTAGACTGATTTATCAATTACATTGTGTAAGAAAAAAGGGTTGTAATGACACTCATCTTGGTTTAATTTCGCTGTAAGCTTGGCAAGTCTTTCCGGGTTTTATATTTGCCTTAATTATACAAAGGCTATTGTGTTGAATTTATTGTGTTTTGGAAAGAGTTGGAGTCGGAAATGTCAGGAAAGGCTATTGCATGTTGAAGTAGGTTTATGGTAGTGACATAATGGTTTTTACTCCGTTTGGTGTGCGACGAAGGGTTCCTTATGTCAGCGACATGATTCTCGAGCTTTAAGAGGTTGTCGTGACATAGTCTTTTCATAAGACGGTGCTTTGTTTCTCTGACAGCGATAATGTCGGCTGAGCAGAAGGTTTCCTTGTCATGGCGAAGTCCGCGATAAAGTCGGGCGTTATACGCTTTTCATGATTGCCAGCCGAGCCCGATCTTGGCTGGGGGTCATGTCGCGCGATTTAATTAGAACCGGGATTCTATGTCGTGACGGGTTTGGTCGAGCGAAGATTTTATGTGCGACGAAGAATTTGATGTCGTGGCGAGTTGCTAAAGTTGTGTCGCGACAGGATATATATTTTACATCGCAACAAAGATTTACAGGACATGAGGTTTTTTTCCATGTCGTGACATAGTGTTTTATGTCGCGACAGTAAGGCACTGTGACTGTGTTGAGTCGCGACAAGGTTGGGTCTTTTCGAGGGCTGCATCGCCTTGAGGGTTGGGGCGTGCATGACGGAGGTGCTGCTGTCGCCTTGGAGACTTCATCTGATGTGCAAAAAAAAAAAAAGGACCTCAGGATTTTGGGGCACCACAAGAAATCGGATATAACTTTGTCTTTTTCCTCATCTGTTTTCCCTTCATGGATGGTGAATGAAAATCATGGAGAACCATATATTTATATACATTTGGGCGTGAGTGTGTCATTATAATTTTGATTTTGATTTTGAATGAGACAAGAAGATGTATTTGAATAAAATTATGATTGTGAAAAAATATCATATTTTTAGTTCTTAAAATATCATATTTGTATATGATTATGATTTTGATATATATCATATTTGTATGTAAAACGATTAAAAAAAAAATTCGTATGTGATTTTAGGAACAATCATTTTTTTTTAACTTCTTAGTTCTTAAAATATGAAGAGAATTAAAAATTATCTAATTTTATGAAGTTTTTAAAAATTATCTAACTCATAGGGTTAAACCCTTATCTCTAAAAAAAATCTGATTGACTTCACTCATTCGATGAAAAAGTCATTTTCAAATCTTGCAGAAAAGTGCAGGAGAATTTTAAAGGGTGAGTACTTATACTCCTACTAGAAATGTGATGCCCCAAATCGAGGTCCGAGATTGACCACCATCAACTGCGCGAGCACATTGTATACCATATCATGAGACCCATACATGAGTAAAAATGGCCACATTGGCTCATACATCCATACTCACCAAAATATAATCAACTATATTACAATAGTTTCAAGAGTTAATTACACTCTTATACAAATATGTTTCAATCAGAATATTTGTTACATGTTTTACAAAACATATAATCAAAGCCACATGTCGGCTTCTTCTCAAGCGACCTCCTGTAAACGTTGTCTCCACTAAATACTCCACATACACGATCCCATGACGGGGTGAGCAATGCCCGCTAGTGATAATCTCTACGGGGGTTTGCTCTTTAAAAGTCTTTATGCAATGACAAACACACACATTCAAGTGAATTCATGATTAACACTTTCGAATGCTACGTACTTTGATCCATGAAAACAGTCCTTGCGGCTCCTCTCACGTAGCATGCCATGTATGAAAATCGTTTCCAAGCAAAATATTTGTTTTTATTTGTCGACAACCCTCCGATATAAATGCGTTTGGGTGATCCTCAGACGTGAATTTGTTGGATAACTCTCGAAACAATTCATAGGCCTCTCAGGCGTGGTGTTGGATGATTTCCCAACCTGATTCTTGAACAACTTTCAGATATAATTTTATTGTTTTGGAATGACCCTCCGATTTATTTCATGTCATGCACTCACACCTATTCTAAGATTTTGGTACATATGAAATGCATTATGCCATTTCCATACAACACATGTTAATATATCAAGCATGCATATATTAACAAAAATAACACACAACAACATGTTATTCATTCATAGCAATAACACCAAAATTAGCACACATGGGCTAATACACAATCCGACAGTCCATCTTGGAGCTGCCTAAAGCATCACACCAACAACACATAATTTGCATGTTATTCAGACACCAATAACATACAACAATATCTGAGACCATTTCGGTCCATGAATCGATGGGACGATCTGAAGTGGATCTAAAATTTCCAACGTTCGGTCAGGTTTTGGGATTGATCGAAACGACGGCTCACGACCTCACCATCCATTCCATTTGAATGACTTTTAAGCGAAAATAGCAAAGTAGGAAGAGCACTGCTCGGAGTTTGTCGAAACTCCCCAATCACCCAGGTGCCGCAGCGTAGTGCTCTTTTCGATTATGGGGACGGCTTTCTTTCTTTAGCCTCATTTGGAGTTCTGGGATAGATGTGAGAAAATGCAGAAGATGGAGGCTACCTGCAAATCCTATAACTTCTATATAGCTCGCACTAACTTTTTCTCTTTTCCTGCTCGATTGTGGTTGGTCGAGTTGGTCAGTGGGAAGTACTCTGCTATGCATGTGACTACTTATTGACTCGTTTGGATAACCTTATCTCTTATCCATCACCATGAATTTTCCTCCGTGGCATGATGCCATGTATCTAAATGTGAGGCCACAGAGCGGCTCGTTGTTTGACCATTTGCAGGGACGCGTGGCACCTCTGACACGCATTCATGAGAGTCTTGAGTGTCGCGATGCTACCGATCTTGACCGAAAATGTAAATTGGGTGTGCCGAAGTGGCGTGGTAGCTAGATTTGAGAGGCCGATTCAACGATTGATGCGACATTAAATGATTTAGAAAAATTCGGATTTTGGCCAAGAGTACCATTTTATGTTTTAGAAAATTAGGTACTAAAGGTCTTATAAGAAAAGTAATTAAAGTCACAATACATGAGTCAATAACTTTTGTCAGGTATCTTAGAGAGTGTAAAGAAGTCTTGTCGAATGCAATATAATTTTTTATAGACTTTTTAAAGTGTCTTGTGAAACTCATCTTGCTTTTATACGAAACTTTTAAAGTTTTAAAAAGTCTTAGTAATCTGTATAAGCTTTTATAAAAACTTAAAAGTGAAGTCTTGTCGAGCAACGATATGACTTTTCTAGAGTGCTTTACAAAAGTCGTGTCGAATCTTATCTTGATTTTATAAGGCTTTGTAATTCGTAAGTGGAATTAAAAATCGTATCTATACACCCCCACCTAAGGTTATGTTTGGTTCTTGGAAACTTTAAGTAAAGTAAAGGGAAAGAAAATAGAGTTGATAAATAGAAGAAAAGAAAAAATGAAGGAAAATAAACATATGGTTAAATCAAATATATAAATTTTATTACTACTTCAAAACAATTTTATTCATTTAACTCATCAATATAAAAATTAAATAATTTAAATTTTGTAAATTTTCAAGTAAACTTAATTAATTAATTAATTATATATGGTTGTAATCATTAGGAATCTAGGATGCTGAGCGATGGAGGGGAAGAAGTTCAATGTCACACACAAAGATGACTTACCCCTATGATAGATGAAAGCTGGAGAAACTAGCAAAGGGAGCGGGCTTTGACTTGAAGAGATAAAGTAAATTTAGTTTTTATTTATATTTTATGGAAATGATTCTCCACCGAATCCAAATGCATTAGTGGGCTAATCTGAAAAGTCCACTTTCTAATTCATTCAATCGTTAAATCTTAATCTTTAAAACATATAGAATTAATGACCTTGAGAGAAATCAATGTTTCCTCCGATCAAAATCTCTACAAGTTGAAAACTTCCTAGAACTTTCCTATTATAGAAATAAAGCAGTTTACATTATTTTCCATTTATAATGAAATGAACCAAGGAGAAAATTTTCTAACAGTTAACATTTACAAACATTAAATAGGCCTAGTCATTCTAAACCATGGCCACCACTTCTTTCTTCTTCTTTCATATTTTTCTCCGTAAACCTTTTTTCCTTTAACAAAGATAAGTGATTTTTTATTTATTATTTTAGCCTTAAATCATTATTTATATCTCTCTTTATCACATGATTCACGCTCGTACAACAACTTCACGTACTTGAACAGTAAATGAAACGAATCAATAATGTTCCAAGTTGATTCATTAACACGTGCAAAACATATTGAAGAGAATGAAGATTAAGCTGAAAAAGACAGATTCGGTAAGAAGAAGGTGAAGTGAGAAAAATGAAAAGATATGAGAAAGTTTTAGAATTCTTCTTCAATGCTCTAACCCAAATGTGTTCCCCCTTTTATACAACGATCCTAACAAAACATAACAGAAATAGTTACACTCCTTATTCTCTAAGGTGGCGTTTGTTTTTTGACTTAATGCTGAAACTAAATAGCTTTCAGCATTAAGCTGTTTGTTTTTTTAAAATTTTCACGACTTATTCTTTGATTTTTTTAAAAAGTTACGAATAGAAAAAGTGAAAATATTTTGCTTTCTATTCGAGAAAAAAGTCATTTTCCATAAAAAATAAAGAAAAAACTCAATCATTGCCCAACAAGAAGAAAATTGCAATATCTGTTATTAGGGATGTGGAAGGGTTTGAGACGGATGATGTCCGGGCACAGCTCGTTATTTTTTGATTATAAACTTGTCTCATTTAAAAATTAAACAGGCCCAGGCGGAAATGGGAAAGAAAATTCTCAAACTTCGCTCAGTTTACATTTTATTTTGTTTTTATTTTTTAATTTATATTTTTTATGCTTTTTATTTTATTATATTAAAATTAATATTTTTCATAAAAAAATAAAAAATATTATGAATTTTTATAGTATTTATTAAAAAACATTATAATAATTATTAAATATTTATATTAAGTATAAAATAAAATAATAAAAAATTATTTTAAAATATAATACGAATGAGGCTTATTATTATTATTTTGGATACATGGTTCATATTGCTTTACATTCGAATTAAGACTTACGCGAAATAATTTATTTTTAGTTATTTATTTTAAATGAAGCTTGTGAAATCGTTCACGACTTTACCGAAATTTTTAAATGAAATCTAGTTATAGTCATTTGGTAACTTATCGCAATCGGAAAATTTTTCGCTTGTCTCAGAATTCGACGAAACTTTTCTGGGTCACTAGATTTTGCGAGAAGAATTTAACAGCGCAGTCCGTTTAGTCATCTGAGATCTAGAGAATTTTTTACGCTTCCCTGAATTTATTATTTTTATTAACATTTTGCCATTTTTGAAAATTTCTAATTTTTTTGGGTTTTACAAAGAGTAGCAATACAGACATCTGGATTGAAAAATAAACTCAAACCAAAATTAAAGCTTTCGATTAAAAAATTAAATTAAACTTGTGTCATTAAAAATGAAATGGGGACGAGAACCGAAATAATCTGTCTTATTATCGTCCACATAAGCTTACCTAATGTTAAAACAAACAACTTAATACTTAATACTATTAGAAATGCTTATTGATATTAATTTCAAGTTACATTATTAAGTAAAACAAACAAACACCACCTATTAAATCTATTGGGTTCCTAATTTTACCATGCCTACTTGCCCTTATCAATTGAAATCCTCCCCCGATTGGCTTCTCAATTCCTTTGTGCTTTGTTGTTGAAGTGATTTACTAATCTCCCCATGTGCCGCTCAATTCTCGAAACGAATTTTACGGCCATTGCTTGTTGGATTTTCTATAAAGCAGAGTCGAGTTGTTTGGAAAACACTAAATGAGTTTACCTGTGGACTTGGACCCTAAGGTGTGGAGGCTCCAGTATTTATTAAGTATTCTAGGGTTTGTACTCTATAAATGAGAGTAAGATAACCTGATTTCGATCGAAATTTGAATTAGTTTTTAGAGAATAGCGAAGAAAAGAAACCTTTCTTAGTGATTGGAAGTGCCCACACGTTGCTCCATCACGCTTGAGAAGGGATGGTTTGGAAGATCTGTGGTTTTGTGTGCATCTTACCGTCGCGAGTGCGATCGTGGTTATATTAGTTTAGTAATTAAATTGAATATTCTAAATCACATGATAATTCTTGCTTCCGCTGATTATTCCTACAATTGGTATCAGAGCATGTGTGTGATTAAATTTTCAATTTGATCTAAACAATTTCATGTATTTTAGTGTTTGATTAGCAATATATCACCTAGGTTTTCTATGTTGTTGGTCGCATGTTTGCATGTTTAATATGATTTTTTGTTTATGGATGGTTACTCAATAATTGTAGTTTGCCCTTCAATCCATGGTAGAGTTTTCTTTGTATTTCATCGGTTTGTAACAAGGGGGCTAATCATAAGATTAGGTTTCCTTCTTGATTTATTTTTTCCATCATCTAGAATTCTTGTACACCCTTTTATTAGGGTATAGGATTATTTTTTGTAAAATTTTGAAGACTAATATGAAAACGAAGCGAAAAAGAAGAAGAACCAGCGGAGAACAACGCCTGCAGCGAGGCGTTTCTGCGTTCGCTGGGAGGCTACGGACATCCAAATGACAAGCGACCACCGGGGGTTAGAGGCGCGAGGAAGAGGCGACAGCTGGGACAAATTTTTAGAGCTAAACCCCGGCTGGGACCGCCCCGACGCCCCACAAGCGGCTGCAGGTGGGCTTCCTGCGCCTCCCGCTCGGCGCGTGAGCGCGTGGAGAGAGGGTTTTGGCTGCCGGATTTTGCAGACTTCCTCCTTCAGACGTCGCGCTTCTATGGGTGGCTCCGTTCGGGTGGCAGCACACATATGATGACTTTGACGGCTAGGGTTTCATGTTGTGTGTTTTGGGTTTTGAGTTTTAACTCAAATCTCTTCAATTTTGGGCCTCCAAGCCTAGGTAAATTGAACCCCGAATGGATGAATTTGGACCAAAGTTGGGCCCGGGTTAATAATAGTGGGGTTAAGTGTTATTAGGCTTGTGTTTTTCTTTTCTTAGGAAAACCATGGATTGAGGCTTTTATATTTATTCCTTATATTATTTTTTATTCATGGATGATTAAATTATATTTGGTAACATGCTTTAGTTGTGATAACACTTGACATATAGACTAGGTGGTGCCCTATTATCTTGCATTAATGATATACATGTGCCATTAAATTTTGATTTTTTAAAATCTGGATAAATATAATTATGAAAAATCCTTTAATTTTGTGGGTCCAAATAATAAAATGATCATGTGAAGCCCCATCGGATGTCATGATGGTTTTATATTGGATGGACCCTAAATATTTTAAAATCTTAATTAGATTGGTAGTCCACCGCCCAGGCTCTTGAATTAAGAGAATTTTAAAATTAAGCAAATTCAAAAACCACGATAATTTTATTAACCTCCAGCGAAGGCTCTAATAATATTATTATGAGCCAAATAGACAATGATTGATGAAGTGTATTATCTAGAATGTTCTATCTAAGAGATTTGGGATGCTAGTAGCAGTTACGGTAAGTGACCCCAAATTTCTTTTTTTTTTTGGAACCTGACTTAGTTGGATACTATTTATTTTATGATCAAGTTTTAGTTTGTTGCTCGTCTTGCACAGTGGGTACCATTGGCCGAAGACTCGGTTCCCCTGCCAGTAGGCCCGGCTCGAGGGCCACTGGTGGGACGTACTAAGCTAGTCGATGGAATAGGCCCGGGAATGCCAGGCGATCTCTGCGGTGCGGGCACCTCTGCCAGGATACCTATCACCCAGGAGCGCCTCCTCTCGATACTTCAGTGTGGATGCCTCTTCACTCGGATGCTTCCTTTCGTCGGCTCTGGCGAAAGCGCTTCGCGGAAACCTCGTGATATAAGTATATGTTCTCCGAATCGATCACCCCGCCTCAGCGGAGAAAAGGAAGGCACTCCAGCGAAGCGGTCGGGTTCGGAAGCGAGTTAGATAAAAAAGAAAGAATAAGTCATCCTTCCCAAAATGAGAGCCACCTTCCCCTATCTTTATGGGAAGAAATTGTCCACTCTTCATAGAAGGTGGATCCACGTTCTCCCTCCACAAAAGAGACAAGAATCACACCATATGAGTACGACATTCGATTGAGATAACTAGGTTCTAGCATTTCAGTTTTCGAAAAAAAAATATTCTTCCATCGGAGGGATGACGGAACACCACCATCGTCTTCTTGTTTGTTTTGCAGGTTGCGGCCGACTGGTGACTGGTGAATGCCCCGACGATCCACTGACTCTGAGAATTCTGGAGACTACAATTACCGCCATCTAATGCACCGATGACTAATCGTCTATCCGAGGATTTCAACCATCGCGGCTAGCCGAGGGGGCTGGGGCCTGATGGTGAGGGTGGAGGCTGACGGGGAGCCCTTCACTTGGGGCTGACAAAAGTTGTTTGGCAGGCCCATTAACAAGTTATATAATATTCAGCAGGCTCGATTAGGCGGAATGTCATCGTCATACGAATTCTGATAGAGCACTAGTAGTGTTGTGATTTTATTAATTGCACGAAAAAGGTGTTCGGCATTACATAAGCGGTGCTTGTTTACCCGAAGCAATCATATTCTGATACGTCAGGCTAACATTCGAACTTACAAGACACCAGAAATACAAAGAAAAAGCAAACAAAATATCCAGGTAGGAGCCCAGGAAAGAAGGCTGCTTGTAGGAGGCTAAGAAGGAGGAAAGGATGGAGATGGAAATTTGAAAGAAAGGCTAACTGGAAAATTGAAGAGGAAAGATGGTGATGGGGTGAAAGAGTGGAAGCTAGAGATCTCTGCGAGGATTCGATGGGGGTGTCCTCGGTTCATTCAGAGTTTAGAACCACCCAAAGACCACAGACAATTCGACTCATCGAGCCATGCGGAGTCTACGCTTTGATCCATCTTGGGAAGCGGCGGCTCAAATGTCGATCACGTCATCAGCATCACTTGATCCCCCATTCTAGTCTCAGCAGCATTCAAATTTATCCTTCTCACGGCCGAAAGGCAGGGGATAACCAGTAGGACAACGAACCTCCTCACCCTCTAGCCTTTTATAGCAGCCTCCAGTCTCAGGATTAACTCAAGCAACCATATAGCATCTAATGCAGTTTCAAAAAAGTTACAAAATTCACATTGAAATTCAACAACATTGATGGTCTACTATTACATTGTCTGGTCAAGCTTGTTCCTTTTTCCAACCAGGGACGATTACCACTCCGGCGGAAAAAGGGGCATTGTGGGTACTATTGACCGGGCTCGGGTTCCACAGCGGCGGCCCTGTGAGGGCCTCGATGGGGACCAAGCCCCACTAAAGCCGCCAGGCCGGGACAGTGAATAAGGCCCGAAAGCCTAAGGGTGACTCTCCGCTCGGGCACCTCTCACCCCGGATACCTATCACCCTGGATGCCTCATCTCCTGATGCGCCCTAGTGCCCGGATGCTTCTTCACCCGGATGCTTCCTTTCCCCGTCGAGGCAGTACCAGCGCGCTGGCAAACTCCATGATATAAGTATATGTTCTCCCGAGAATCGGTCACCCGCCTCAGCGGAATAGGAAGGCACTCAACCGGTATCCATTCGGGAAAAGCAGTTGCATAAGAAGAATAAGTCATCCTTCCCGAAATGAGCCACCTTCCCCTATCTTTATGGGAAGAAGTGGCCCTCTTCACTGAAGAGTGGATCCACGTCTCCCTCCGCCAAAGAAACGAAATCCACGCGAGAGATGAGGTCACGACATTCTCGGTGGAATAGCTACGAGTTATAAAGCTCGGTTGCCAAAAAAAAAAAAGTAACTTTTCCATTGGAGGAACTGACGGAACACCACCTCGTCTTCTTGTTGTATTTGCGGGTTCTCGTAGTAGTGGCCCAGTGAATGCCAGACGATCCGACTGAAATTACGGAACTACATTGCTCACCGTGAGCATTTATTATGGAAACTAAATTGTGTTTCTGATAAGCGGAAAATATATTTTTGTTTGGATTTACTAAATATATGTTTATTGTATAATATACGAAGGTTAATATTAGTGTGCACAATGTAAATTTTTTTTTTTGAGGAAAATGGAATCTTTCAACCCTCTAGCATGATTTTGGGAATCAAAGCCCATTTTGATGGAAATAACTTTGAAGAATGGAAAACAAACTTATACATCGTTACGGACTGGATACCCTAAAGCGATATCGGAAGATTGGTGCTAATGATATAACAAAAGCGAGAACCATGCGACTTGGGGAGAATCTGAAACACTTCATGATGTTATATTCTTTGCGGCGTTGTGGGTCGTTTGAAAGTCAAATAACACCTCGGCGGTGGAGTAAGTACTCCCGGACTCTCAAAGGGATGTTTTGCCCAAAAATCTTGCCTGGGGGCTTGAGATTGCTTCATCCTTGGAGTTTGATTAACATGTCTTGTTTGGTGGGCGTGTGAAGGATCATTGTTTGGCAATGATTTCACATATCAGTCGAGCGGAAGTGATGGGGGCAAAACTTCAAAAGAATATGAAGATAGATCTCATCTTGCAATCACTGCCTAAACATTTCAATCAGTTTAAAGTCAATTACAATATGAATAAGATGGATCTGACTCCAGTTCAATTGATGCATGAGCTTAAGAGTCTTTGAAACAGTCTCTCAAGAGCGAACGATATCAATTTTAATTTTGTTAAACCTAAAGGAAACCTAAGGGTGAAGCAGAACAAAGAAAAAGAAGCTGGAGTGATACCGGTTGCAAATCGGGCCTTGTGGAAAGTCGAAGGCAAGTGCTTCAAAGTGCGGGGCGAAAGGACCTTTGGAAACGAAATTGTCCAAGGCCACCAAAAGCCAAGTATGGGTGATTACTTGTTGTTGAGGCTTGTTTAGTGGAGAATTTTAATGATAAATGGATCATTGATTCAGGAGCCCCACTAATCATGTTTGTTACTATTCTGATGGTTCAAACATAACCGTCTATTGAAGAATAACAAAGATACTTGAAACTTAGAGGCAGGGAATGGCCTACGTAAAGGCCATAGGACAGTTGTTTTATTTTTGAGAATAATAGGACTTTATGTTTAGAAGATTGTTTATTTGCTCCAGTTTGAGAGGAATTTGGTTTACGTCGGTTATTTAGTTGAACACGGTTTAATGATCTGGTTGTTTCTCGGTTCAATAAAGTAAATCTTCTTTTATTTGTTCACATGATCTTATGAATAATCTTTATTTTTTTAAGTCCCATGTCTATGATATAAATGCCATTGAAATTGTTGAAAATGAACACCAATCACCTTGCCCGAGAGAAGGAAAGTATCAAATGAAACTTTACCTTTGGCATTTGCGATGGAGTCCTATTAATCCCTAATAAGATACATGGTTTGGTGAAAAGTGAGTTTAAATTCCTAACATTTGAACCTATATCTAATGTGAATCTGTTTGGAAAGTAAAATGACCCGAGAGGCCCTTCAAGGCGAAAGGATATGTGTAACAATTCTTTGGAATTAGTGCATCTTGATGTATGCGGCCAATCGTGTTCAAGCGGAGGTGGGTATGAGTATTTTGTCACTTTACAGGAGATGACTACTCAAGATATGGTTTTGTTTACCTAATGCGCCCGGCGTGCAAAACTTTTGATAAATTTCGAGAATACTGGGTGAGCGAGAAAAAGCAGTGGGGTGTCATGCTCCAAGCAACCGATCGACAGGCGGTGAATACCTATCTGGAGAGTTTAAGTTTTACTTAACTCAAGAGGGAATAGTTTCTCAACTGTCAACCTGGAACACCTCAGCAAAATGGAGTTGAAAGGAGAAATAGAACTCTCCTAAACATGGTGAGATCGATGCTTAGTTATTCATTTCTACACATATAGTTTGAGGTTGCCTTGAAGGTACTTTACATACTTGTTGAACTTGATTCCTTCTAAGTCAGTTTCTAAGACACCTACTGAATTGTGGAACGGGCGCAAGCCTAGTTTAAACATATTCGTATCGAGGTGCTCAGGTGCATGCCTTGAGGAAAGGAACCACATGATTGGAATCTCGTCTTTGAAATTATGTTTGTTTATTGAATACTAAAGACGAGGTGGACTTTTTTATAGTTCCTCGGAGAAGAAAGTTCTAGTGAGCACTAACGCAAAATTCTTCGAGGAAGACTATGTAAACAATTTCAAGCCCAAGAGTAAGGTAATTCTTGAGGAACTTGACTCAACTCAAGAATCGCCTAAACCACCTGAATTTGGACCTATTGTGCCATTGTTTTCAGTGAGTGTTCAACAGAGGGAAAATGAAAATATACTTGAAGGTGAACAAGCACAGATTAAGATAATAATAGTAGAACAACGAATTGAGATATACAAGTGGAATCAAAACAACCAGAAAATCAAATTCAAAATGATCAAGAGGATCTTCCTGTAGAACCACAACAACTAGTGGAGCTTACGTGTAGTGGGAGAACAACACGCAAGCCATCGAGATATCTCTTGTTGGGTGAATCATACCAAGCTATAACCATTGATAGCGAAGGATCAGTAAATTACAAGAAACTAGGAGGATGTTGATGCACGGGAGTGGCTCAAAGCTATGGACCGTGAAATGGAGTCTATGTATTCTAACTCAGTCTGGTCTCTTGTAGAGGCACTTGAGGGGTAAAACACATGGGGTGTAAGTGGATCTACAAAGAAAAGAGCGACCAGTGGAAGGTAGAAACCTTCAAAGCTAGATTGGTGGCAAAATGTTATACCCAAAAATAGGGGATAGATTATGAAGAAACCTTTTCGCCAGTAGCCATGCTTAAATCCATTAGGATTCTTTTAGCTGTGGCTGCAAGTCTAGATGCGAGATTTGACGAGATGGATGTCAAAACAGCATTTTTAAATGGCAGTTTAGAAGAGGACAACTACATGCAGCAACCAAAAGGGTTCATAGCTAGAGGGCAAGATCACATGGCATGTAAGTTGTAAAGGTCCATTTATGGACTAAAGCAAGCATCGAGAACATGGAACATTAGGTTTGATCAAGCCATAACTTTATACGGTTTTGAGAAAAGTCTGATGAACCTTGTGTTTCTGAGGATCCAAGGTACAAAAGTAGTTTTCCTAGTCCTTTATGTAGATGACATTTTACTAATCGGAAACGACATAGAGGTGTTATCAAGTGTAAAAGGATAGCTGCAAAAGCAATTTGATATGAAAGATTTGGGAAAAGCCAACTATATTCTTGGAATCAAACTTCTACGAGACCGGAAGAATAAGGTGTTGGCAGCATTATCTCAAACTTTATATATAGATAAAGAATTCTAGCTAGGTTCAGCATAGAAAATTCCAAGGGAACTTTACCTTTCAGGCATGAGTTCATCTTTCTAAGGAGCAATCACCAAAACTCTTGAAGCGAAAGAGCGTATGAGTAGAGGATACCTTTTGCTTGACGAGGTGGTCTCATGTATGCCATGTTACATGTAATCGAGCCGGATATGTCTGCGACACAGTGGGAATAGTTAGTCGGTATCAATCCGATCCAGGAGAAGAACATTGGATTGCAGTGAAACATATTCTTAAATATCTAAGAACAAGAGATTATATGTAGTATATTCCCAGTGGAGATGCAAGAGCTATTGGTTATACGGACTCATATTTCGAGGATATGATTGAAAATCCATACGGATATGTGTTTACACTAAATGGTGGAGCCATTTGTTGGAGGAATGTCAAAACAAACTGCGTTCTTTGACTCCACAACTGAAGGCGAGGTAATATTAATTTGCAGGAAACGACGAAAAGCGGTATGGGCGAAAGAAGTTCATATGGATCTTCAGAGTGATGCGAGTCACGAGATTGGCCCATTACCCTTTATTGTGATAATAGTGGGGCTGTAGCACGATCCGAGGGAACAGTATCACAAAAACTTGAAACACATAGAGAAAGTACCATTGATTCAGCGATATCATTGAGAGAGGAGATCACGATGGATTTACTAAAAATAGCATTAGAGAGGAAAATTTAGTAGACCCATTTACCAAAGACACTACACATTGAGTTTTCGAGAAACATGTAGATATATAGATGTTAGAGTCTACGAGACTTGTTTAAGGCAAGTGGGAGTTTATTTGTATTTTAGAACAAGACGGATGTGTTATTATATTTATGAGTTTAATTTTAATACAATATGGGGTATTCTTCATATTATTGTGCACCTTGATATTTTTCCGTATAAGGTGGGTTAATTGTAAAGTATATGATCATATGAATACGTTCATAGAAGACATGATCATAGATTCTCATAATTAATGAATAAGATCCTGATCATTAAACAAAAGTTGGACGCTTTATTTAGAATGCAATATTTTATGAAATAATTTGTCTTGGTTATTATAAAATATTGGTGCAAGTGCTCTTGCATTGATAGGATCAAGTGAGATTTATTTAAAGTTAAATTTCTGTAAAAGAAATAAATCTCAAGCAATATTTCGTTATTATTCTTCTCTCAATCCTGAGTTTATTATAGATAGGTATTTAAATGATTATTGTTATTTGAGTTGTCAATAAGTGAGGTCTAGATGAACAACCAATATCTTGATGATTTGGGAGTAAGATTATTTAATTGTCGGTATTTATGAAATAAACAATATGGAATTTGTATGAAATATTCTCTTAATATGTTTCAGTACTTGGATGTTATGAAGTCACTGGCCAGTGCATTTTATCCATTAGAGCGATAAATCAAGAGAATAAATAATTGATTGATTGATGAAAATCTTATCAATTAATTATTGATATTTTACAAAGGAAGAAAAATAATATTAATATTTAATATTTATTAAATCACCGGAGTTCCAGTGCAGGCTTTTTAGTGGAATAGCACCGGATAAGATAATTGATTGGCAATTATCAGGAGCCTTGATTAATGATAACCGTAGGATCCTCAAACTAGCTCAGGATAAATGGTGGAGCATGATATCACAGTTTACAAGAAAGAACCCGGACTTGTTTTTATAGCAAGTGGGAGATTGTTCGATTTTTGCTATACAAGCAAGTTCAAGTTATTTAAAACACTAAATGAGTTCACACATGAACTTGGGCCCTAAGGTGTGTTTGCCCAAATGGCTATTAAGTATTCTAGGGTTTATACTCTATAAATAAAGTAAGATAATACAACCCTCGATCGAAATCTGAATTAGTTTTTAGAGAATAGCCAGAGAAAAGAAATCTTTCCTTAGTGATTGAAGCGCCCACACGATGCTCCATCACCTCGAGGATAGTTTGGAAGATCTACGGTTCTTGTGTGCATACTTCTCTACAAATCCATAAGGTACGATCTGACTGGTTATATTAGTTTAGTAATTAAATTGAATATTCTAAATCACATGATGATTCTTGCTTCCGTTGATTATTCCTACAATTCCTACACTGCTTATATCACATATATGACAAAAAAATGAATAAAAATCAACCAAAACAAGAAAATAGTGCAAGGATATTAAAATTATGGGCATATAAGAAGGTATCTTGCTCACCTAATTTAATTAAAGGTCGTTGGTTGATTTAATATCTTCCCCATCAAGAAATATGCGTGGGAGATGAGCAATGCAGTGCCAATCCTCTCCTGTTTGTGGTTTGCATCTTTTACTTAACTCAGGACAATTCTTGATCTTCAGAACCTGTAGAGCAGTGAGAAGATGCATCCCTTGTGGCAAAGCTGAAAGTGTAGGACAGTCTTTAATCTCAATTTCCTGGAGTGAAATGAGATTTTCCAATGACTTAGGCAATGCTTTGAAGTTATGACAATTTTGAATAAGTAGTGCAGGGTAGTAGCAGTTGGCCCGTGGATGAGCCAGTGGGGCAAAGCGTCTAATTTCGGTACATTGCCGATCACAAAGGAACTAAATAGAAAACATATGGTTGTGATCATTAGGATGCAGATCGAGAGAGAGCTATTGAAGGCATTCTTTTAAGAGTGAAAGTGAGATGCTGAGGGATGGATGATGAAGTTCAATGTCACACACAGAGATGACTACCCTTATGATAGAGAAAGTAGCAAAGGGAGCGGGCCTTTATTTGAAAGAGAAAGTAGAATTTAATTTTTATTTATTTATATATTATGGAAATGATTCTCCATCCTGATCCAAATGCATTAGTGGGCTAATCAGAATGATGGGTGATTTTTCCTTAAATAAAGGTGGGTGATTTTTTTATTATTATTATTATTATTTTGGAACCCAAATAACTCATTTAAATCTAACATATCATTTTTAAATAAAATGATTTTTCACATAAATTTAAATTTTTACTTTGTTTTTTGTGGTTTTATCACCGGGACTTGCTGCGACATGTGGTTATGTGGTCACATAGACGATACGATGATGACCACAAATGAAGAAGCTAAGGAAAGCAAAACAAAGAAACTTATTCACAGTGAAGAATCCGGTTGTGATGAAACAAAGAGATTAACAGCTAGCAAGCTCGGGAAAGCATTTGATATATAAATATAAATCAAGCTATATAGTTTAAGTGAAGGAACCGAGGAAAGAAAAGAAAAAAGAAAGAAGGAAAATAAGCAGTAAAGTTAATCGAGATACAAATAATTTTATTTATCACTTCAAAATAATTTTATTTATTTTAACTCATTAATATAAAAACTAAATAATTTAAGAATTTATAAATTTTCAAATAATTTATTTATATTTGACTTTTTTTAATATTCTTCATTACATACCAAATATTAAAAACAATCATTTTTTTTATTACTTTTTTTCTTTCCTACTTCCAAAGAATCAAATACAACCTTTTTATTTTGATAGTGGTTTCCATTTCTTGGGTCGGCTCAAATTCCATACACAAGGGCATAGCTTGCGATCATAACTTTTATCATATGATTCACGCCCATACAACAACTTCACGTGTTTGGACAGTAAATGAAAACAAATCAATAATGTTCAAGTTGATACATTAACACGTACTCTATAAATCTGTCAAAGTTTCTCCCCAATTGGCTTCTCAAAATTCCTTTGTCTTTGTTGTTGAAGTGATTTACTAATCTCCTACGTGTCACTCTATTCTTCGAAACCAGAATTTTCTCCACTGCTCATATCACATATATGACAAAAATGAATAAAAATCAATCAAAACAAGTAAAGAGTGCAAGAATATTAAAATTATGGGCATATCAGAAGGTATATTGCTCACCTAATTTAATTAAAGGTCGTTGGTTAGTTTAATATCTTCCATCAGGGCATGCATTGGGAGATGGGCAATGCAGTGCCAATCCTCTCCTCTTTGTGGTTTGCATCTTTTACTTAACTCAGGACAATCCTCGATCGCCAGAACCTGTAGTGCAGTGAGGCGATGCATTATTTTTAAAAATGCATATAAAAATAAAAGTTTCCTTGGGGTCTCCTCTGTCCAAAAAATTAAAACTGTTTTTAATTCTCCAAAAACGAAGAGAAAAAGATTCCTCATTTTCATTGGTGATATAATTTTTAATAAAATGGAACTTATGGAAAACTATGCTAAAGTTATGAAACAACTAAATAAATTTCATGTAATAATCCATGAGTTGATGTAAAAATCAACATAAAGCATATTTCACTATTTGATAATGTAACTACAAACATTCAACCGTTTAATTTTAGCACTTTCAATGGTTGTGGAAGCAGACTTTCGTTAACTTTTTTTTTATGAAGAGAAACTACAAAATACTAAGTTTATAAAAGATTTACAGTAATTTACAAAGTTAATATTGTTGAAAATTTTGCGGAAACGATTTAACAATTTGGATCCTAATAGAACAATTAAATCAACCAATTTAACAATCATGGCATAATTTACACAAAATGAAAAGAAAAACTTACTTGAAGAATCCATCGATAATTGAATGTCCCAAGTAATATATATGTTTTTCCTATGCCGGATCAGTAACACTTAAAATCGCCACTTTGATGATATAAGAACGATTGATTCTTGACTCTGAATCAGAGCCCTTAGAAATTGTGTGTTTTTACATGCCTTCATATATATATATATATAGAGGCGGGAATACTAATATTAAATATTATTTATTAAAGCGTTTACTCATTATAACGATTACTAATATTAAATGTCTTTTATTAAGACATTCTTTCAATACTTGATTACTAATTTTAAATGTCTTTATTAAGACATTTACTCAAACAACAAAACACACTAAAATACTTAGAATTTTAGGAATCGGCACGGAGGATTTTAGATAATTGTCTCTTAGATACTACACTAATCATCCGCAGGTGATATGCAGCGATAACAATTATCAATCTTGAAATTATATGAATCAATTAGAAATTAAAATTTTCCACAACATTCTCCCACTTGAATTTCATATCTGACTAATATACAACATATTAACATAACTTGAGCTCACTTAAAATGTTATATATAAGTCACAACTTAGTAGAACTAAGCGCCGTCGAATCATAGCGGTCACGAGCACGACAAGCGTCTCGATTCCTTCCATGTATCTGGAGTCAATTCAATTCAAACGGTCACAATTGATAAGGTAGACACTAGAAATACCTTATCCACAATGTATTAAATAAGACCTAATATCTATAATCGCAATAAAATATAAGCGAAATATGATTCATAGGGTAAGCAAAATCAAACAAACATCGATATCTAGAGTATCAAATAAAGCATAGCGTGCTAAACATAAATTCATACATGTATGACCAATCATCGATATACAAGGACTTCGCGACTACTCCCATTTTACTAATATGGCCAATAAATGTTTTAGGAGCTAGTCCTTTAGTCAATGGATCCGCAATCATACCATGGGTACCAATGTGCACTATTTGAACTCTTTGATTTTGCACCTCTTCTTTGACAGATAGATACTTTAAATCCATATGCTTGGCACCCTTGGAGTATCTATCATTCTTAGAGAAGAATACAGCTGCCGCATTATCACAATAAATCCTCATTTGTTTGCAGCAGTAATTTACCAATGATACTTAAACCATTAATGAAAATTTTTGACCACAACGATTGAGCGTAGCTTCAAAGCATGCTATAAATTCAGCCTCGCTGAGTGGAAGTAGCAATGACGGCCTTACCACTCTTCCATGAGATAGCTCCGTCGGCTAGAAGGGAACAAATAGCCAAATGTGGACTTTCGGGTATCCTTACATCCGGCATAGTCTGAGTCTGTAACCAACAGCCTCAAGGTTACTAGTTCTTCTATATGTGAGCATGTGATCCTTAGTGCCTTGCAAGTACCTCAAAACTTTCTTTGCAACTCTCAGTAAAATAATCGAGTTTGATTGATAACGACCCAACATACAGATGTAAGCTTATATCCGGCCCTGATGCAGTGCGAGCATACATCAAACTCCCGACTAAAGAAGCATAGGAATATTATCCATTTCTTTATGCTCCCGAATCATTTTTGGGACATTGGGATAGACTGAGATTATCTCCTTTCTGGATGGGAACTGGACTAAGTGAACATGATTCCATCTTAAATCTTTCTAGAACTTTGTTGATGTAAGCCTTTTGAGATAATCCCAAAATTCCTTGTGATCTATCCTGAAATATTTTTATTCCGATCACATAGGAAGCCTCACCCATATCCTTCATTTCAAAGTTTCTAGAAAGGTAATTCTTAACATCATGCAATAACCCACGATCACTAGCGGCAAGAAGAATATCATCTACATACAACCTGAAAGTTATGAACTTGCTTCACAGCCTTCATGTAGATGCACCGGTCAACAGTCATTCTCACAATCCATATGACAATACGGTATCATTAAAACTTCCAAATCTGCATTTGTTACGGAAGAACCTGTTTTAATCCATAGATTGATTTCTTCAACCTACATCATAATTTCTTTTACTCGTGGTCTCAAACAGAGGTTGATCCATATATACCTCTTCTTCCAAATCTCCATTGAGAAGGCCGTTTAACATCCATTTGGTGAAGCTCGAATCAAAATGAGCCACAGAAAGCCATTACAATCCTTAAAAAGTCCTTTCTAGAAAGCAGGAGAAAGTCTCTTTGTAGTCAATGCCATCCTTTTGAGTGTAACCTTTGAAATAAATTACGGCTTTGTACTCTTGACATTTGCCCTTAGAGTCTCGCTTGGTCTTAAGACCCATACAGCCGACTCTTTAGAATCCTTCGATAATTAGTCATTTCCCAAACATTATTGTCATTATGGTTATTTCTTCGCTGTAGTAATTAACCATATCGGAATTTTTCACCGCTCATGAAGCGGGCGAAGGGCCGGGTCATTATCAATGCTCAAGTCACTTTCATGCTCAAGTGCATAAACTATATAGTCATTCGAAATAGCCGATCTTTTCTCTCTAGTAGACCTCAGCAATCTTTATTTCTTCGCGAGGTCGCACTTGCTCGTGCTTGAGCATTTCCTCCTCTTCTTCTTGAACAATGGCATCCATAATTGGGCTTGGAGCATCCATTTGTTGTTCCATATTCATGCCTTATTAGTTTGTGCTACAATAATAGGAACTTCAATTTGAGATGGATCATTGATGGGTTTTGGTCCGCATCAATGACTCTCTTATCTCCGCATCCACGTGCTCCCCACACTCCCCTTGACACGCCGTTTTCAGTAGGCGGCATTCGGACTCTACAATTCGTACTTTATGGTTAGGATAATAGAATCTATACCCTTTTGACCTTCGGGATATCCAATGAAATAACCATTAATGGTCTGGAATCCAACTTCTTTTCATGTGGATTATATATCCTCACTTCGGCTTGACAGCGACCCCACAGAAGATGTCTTAAACTAGGCTTCCTAGATGTCCACCCGGTTCATAGGTGTCTTAGGAAGCTACTCGTACCCTATTTAATATGTATCTGGCTGTCTTAATGCATACATCCACAATGAAACAGGTACAGAACTATCATTCACCATACTCCTTACCATTTCCATCAATGTACGATTACGCCTTTCGGCTATGCCATTTTGGTGTGGCGACCCGGGCATTGTATACTGCGCACAAATGCCCTTGGACTCAAGGAGTTTCTTAAATGGGCCTGGAATTTGTCCAACTTCCGATGTCTTTCCATAATATTCACCACCTCTATCGGAACGTATTACCTTAACCTTTCTATTTAGCGTCTCTCAACCTCCTGAAATGAATGTCTCCAAGGACATCAACCGATTGAGTTCTTTAATGCGGCAAATAAAGGTAACGGTACCTAGGTAATCATCAATGAAGGTGATGAAATACCTCTCCTACTGAGCGGTACAACGAAGGACCACAAATATACGTATGTAGTGATAAATCAAGTAATCCCTTGCTCCTTGTGGCAGCTTTGTTTTGACACATGTTTGGACTAACTTACCCTTAATGCAATCCTGATATTATTTAATCGGTAAATCAGGTGAGGCAAAAACGCTTTTTAATTAGTCTCAAAATCCTTTCTTTGGATATATGGCGGAGCCTTTTATGCCTGAAGTCGTGAACTCATTAAGTGCACTCCTTTTCATACCAACATCTGTTAACATCAACATTAAGCGATTAATAAAAAGTAATTGATTGAAACAATATAAAGTATCCGACAACGGACCAGTACCATAAAGGTTTGTACCATAAAGGTTTGTTCCAGATTGAAATAAGTATTTTTAGTGTGTTTTGTTGTATGAGTAAATGTCTTAATAAAAGACATTTAATATTAGTAACTGTTATATGAGTAAATGTCTTAATAAATGTCATTTAATATTAGTAACTGTTATATGAGTAAATGTCTTAATAAAAGACATTTAATATTAGTAACTGTTATATGAGTAAAATGAATAAATAATATTTAATATTAGTAACTCTTATAACCACGCCTCTATATATTTATATATGAAGGCATAGTAAAACACACAGCTTCCAAAGGGGTTTGATTCAGAAAGTCAAGAATCAATCAAGTCCTTATATCATCAAAGGGCGATTTTAAGTGTTACGGATCTGGCATAGGAAAAACATATATATATTATTACTTGGGACATTCAATTATCTTGATGGATTCTTCAAGTAAGTTTTTCTTTTCATTTTCTGTAAATTATGCCATGATTGTTAAATTGGTTGATTTAATTGTTCTATTAGGATCCAAATTGTTAAATCGTTTCCGCAAATTTTCAACAATTTTGGTATCAGAGCCAGGTTTAATAGAAATTCAATTACCAATTTAGGGTTTATGAGAATTTGGGTATTTTCTCTGATGCAAAGTTAGTAGATTTAGTGATGTTTAAAATTAAGCGTTTATGGCATAATTAACTGATAACATTTGATTTGAATATTTGAATTGATAGTTCGGCATTCATCGCCAAATTCAATTGTTTTAAATTGTGATTTTGAATAGTTTTATATATAAATGTTCTTCCTTGGTTTTAATTGACGATTGTCGATTCAAATTGTGATGAAATCGAATTCAAGTGTCCATGCGTCATCAATATGAGTAACTGTGAATACATGTTGTGTAGAAAATTGATATGCATGTGCATATATGACTTATACAAATTTCGGGAATTATATACCAAATCTTTTCACATAAAATAATTTAATAATGTTGATGTTATATATTATTATTTGAAAAGCTTTGAAAATAGGTTAATGAATTAAGAATAAAAGATATTAAAAGTAGTCTTTTATCATTATTAAACTTAATAATTTAAGTTTATATGATTTAAATCTTTAATATTTTAGTAGTCGTTAGTCACTAAAAATTATTTTCAGTTTCATTAAATGATTTAAATATGTTATAAATGTTTATTTGATACGCTAGCATCATAAATGACATTTAAGAATAATAAACATTTATAGTTATTAACATGCGGTTATCTGATTACCCCAGGTAGATCTTACTCATGTTAATAACAATTAATGAGTTATGAACCTTATTTAATTAATATATATTGTACATCCAAGATGATATGTTAAATTAAATTTTGTGATTGACCTTATATATGTTATATGAATGATGCATATTTGGTGATTGTTGGTTGTGTTTAGATTTAGCCCAAGGTGAATTTAATTGTGTTTTGTATATATATTATAGTAAGATTGTGGTTTAAATTCAAAGTAATTAATATGTGAGATATAAATGTTTGCGCGATCTCTAATGTATTTGCCAATGGTATCAAGTTTAATGGAGCGAGAACTATGATAATTTGGATCGAATATGTCCGTTAAATGTTGGCCTTTTGGGACTCGGTCCGGCTCCCTGATTATGGATGAACCCACTAAGCCGATACTAGTTTGGAGGCGAGCAAAGAAAATGTGGAGAATTGGGAGAGGTCAAATAGGCTTATGATGGGCTTTCTTAAGCTTAGCATAACGCCTAATGTTAAACCTTCCCGGCCAAGACTAAAAATGTGAGGGAATTTGTGGTTTGAAATTAAGAAGTGTATATGACGAGACACACATTGTGGATAAGTCTATTGTTGAAGCTCTTATTAATGGTTTATCTAATAGAGAGTACACCATAAGCTCAGTCAATGGAGGAACATATTACTCACATGATGAATACCTCTGGCCGGCTTAGAGTTTGGATATGGATCTTGGTGAGCGAGAGTGTTGGTTGAGTTTTGTTGAAATCATGTAGGTGATGATTTCAAGCAATTTGAGAGAAACTTACAACCAACTTAGGAAAAATGGTCTCTTCGGATACTAAGGCCATGCTCATGTGAAGGAGGCAAGGCAAAGAGGAAGACCTTAGGTCAAACTTCCCCGAGCCAACTTTGCACATTATGGTAAATCAAATCTTTGGTTCTAGTGGCGTAGCTCAGTAAGAAATGGAAGAACAGGGAAGCTGACCATTTAGGTGCAGCCGGTAAAGGGAGCAGGAGGTTGAAAAGATTCTGAAATGTTTCTTTACGCAGCAAACACAGGCACGTAGTGCCAAAGAGGAAGGCATGGTTTGAAAAATTATACATTTGTTTCGTATGCTTTGAATCGAAAGGCCATTGAGGTTTCTTCTAATACTTGGTGACGACACTTGTGCAACCACTCATGTTTCTAATGTTATGCGGGGTTACCTAAACTTCCACCAATCTTGGGAAAGTGGCTCTATTTATGGAAGCAGTAAGCTAGAATTGAAGGTGTAGGGACGTAATAAATTGTGTTAGATCTGTTTGTGCCTTGATCTAGAGAGATGTTTATATGTTCCCGATTGCTCTAAATCTTATTTCTATTTCTAGGTGGATGTTTTAGGTTTTGATTTTAGGATTGGACATGGTTGTTTTCATTGTATCATGGAACAAACCTTTATTAGTCTTGATTCTTTGTCGAATACTTTATATTGTTTCAATCTGAATTCTACTTTGTTAATTCCTGTTTAATGTTGATGTTAAATATGATGTTAGTATGAAAAGGAGTGCGCTTAATGAGTCTTCTGTGACTTGTAGCATAAAGGCTCAGTCATATATCCAAAGAAAGGATTTGAGACTAATTAAAGCGGTTTGCCTCGGTGGATTTTCTTGGGATTGGAATAATACTTGTGTGGATTGCATTAGGGTAAGCAAACCAAACATGTTCAAAAACAGGCGACGCAAGGGTAGTGGATTGCCCGGTTTAATGCATGCGGTGTTTGTGGTTCGCTTCGATGTACCATCTTGGGCGGGTGGCGAAAAATTTCATCACCTTCGTGATGATTGCTGGAGTGCGCGCTGACCTGTTTGCATGGCGAACTCGATCGTTGATGTCGCGGGACATTCATTTCGGTTGGCGCGATTAAATAGAAGGTGGAATGTACGTTCGATGAAGAGTGGTGAGTAATGAGGCATGGGAAGTTGAACTCGAGGCCCATTTAAGGCTCAGCGGCGCCGTGGCGTGGTATCTGCGATAGGGTACGCAAGCTGGCATAAGCGAAAGGCGTAATCATCCCCATTGATGAGTGTTGAGGCCATGATGAAGTGTCGTTACGCCGCCGTTGACGGATAATATGCATTAAGGGTTGGCGCTACAAAATAGGTGCTGGCCTGGCGGTTCTAAAGGCGCACCCATGGTGTGGACATGCAGGAAACGGTTTAGAACATCTTCAGATCGATGAGCGTCCAGCACGGTGGTATATATATTTGCATGAAAAAGAGTTGGTTCGGACCGTCAGTGTTTCGTGGTTATCGGTCAAAGAGGCTGGCAGAATATTTGATGCAGCACTTAGTGCGGCGGTGCCAGAGTCTGGAATCTGCGGCTCGTGAAAATGGCGTTGTGGAAGTGGTGTGTGATATTGGATGAAGGTGATGGACGAAAACCCCATCAAAATGATCCATCTCAGTGGTTCTATTGGCCAGCAACTGCGACCGCAGGCATGAGCGGAACGGCGGCAAATATGGATGCTCAGCTATGAATGCCGTGAGAAGAAGGAGGAAAATGCTCGGGATTGTGAGCGAGGTGCGACCTCGAAAAATGGTATCGAAGATACTAGAAGAAGAGAAAGATCGGCTTTATTTCGAGAATGACTATAGACTATGCACTTGAGCTATGAAAGCGACGGCATTGATCAGCGGCCGATGCCGACTAAGCCATGGCGTGAAAATACGATAAGTGATTGTATGACCATGAAGAAAGAGTTAGCTCCATGAATGATGGCTGTGTTTGAAACGGCAGTACTGAAGGATTCTAAAGAGTCATTTTGCTGAGTGAGTGTTTAAGACTTAGCGGCACTCAAGAACGGGCTCAATAGAGGCTCTGGCGAACTTGTTGCAAAATTTGCTGAATGGCGTGTTTCTGAAAGACTTTCTCTCGGTTTCACAAGGGCTCTTTTAGGAGCAGCTGGCTTTTGGTAGCTTCATTTTGATCTTCACCAAATAGTGTTAAGCGACGCTCTCCAATGGAAGGCAGCTATATATGGTCAACCTCAGATTTTGAGACCCGCAATAGAAATGCAGTAGCTGGGGCTGAAAATCAATCTATGGATTAAAGCGGCGGTGTATTTATTTGGCTAATATTCTAATATTGCGCTATGGATTTGTAGAAATGATCGACGTGCATCATGAAGATTGTGAGGCTGAGATTCATAATCTTGTGTTATGTAGATATTCTTCTTTGCCGTAGTGATCGTGAGGCCGTGATGACCAGATTTCTGGCTAGCTTTGAGTGGAGGACTATGAGTCGAGGGCTTCTAGCCTGAGTCGGAGATCATATTTCGGGGATAGATCACGGAATTTTTGAGATTATCTCAAAGGCTTACATCAACAAGTTCTAAAATTTAAGATGAGATCATGTTCACCCAGTCGATTCCCATCGAGAAGGATCATGTTCTAGCAGTCCGATTCCATCGAAGGAGACAATTTGAGTCTATCTGTCCCAAAGCGATTTGGAGCATAAAAATGGATAATATTCCTTAGCCTTTGGTGGGAAGTTGATGTTGCTGGACATATGCTGGGCTTGAATATAAGCTGCGGTCGGTATGTTAGGTGATTATCAAATCAAATCACAGTTATTTCTGAAGTACAAAAAGTTTTGAGGTACTTACCCAAGGCACCTAGGATCCATTTTTTTTTTCTCACATATAGAAGAAGCCCAATGTGAGATTGTTGGTTACTCGGACTCAGTCTATGCCGGATGTAAGGATACCCGAAAGTCCACATTTGGCTATTTGTTCCTTCTAGGCGATGGAGCTATCTCATGGAAAGTGGTAAGCGATGTCATTACTCTTCGCTATAGGCTAATTTATAGCATG
Source organism: Tetrastigma voinierianum (assembly GCA_016808115.1). Lineage (NCBI taxonomy): Eukaryota > Viridiplantae > Streptophyta > Magnoliopsida > Vitales > Vitaceae > Tetrastigma > Tetrastigma voinierianum. The sequence goes on along the minus strand of JAEQBH010004137.1, from coordinate 151,448 downwards.
CTAAAATTACAGGTTCAATCGTTGTGAATTGCGCAATTTCATTAATGGTTTAAGTATCATTAGTACCATTGCCCCAAACAGATGATTTATTGTATGATAATCTGGTAGCTATATTCTTCTCTAAGAATGATAGATACTCAGTGCAAGCATATGAATTTAAGTATCCCTATCATCAGTGTGTGCAAATCAAAGAGTTCAAATAGTGCACATTGGCACCCATGATATGATTACTTGGATCCGTTAACTAAAGGACTAGCTCCTAAAACATTTATTGGCCCATATTGTGAAATAGGAATTAGTCAGCGAGTCCTTATATCGGATGATTCGTCATGTATGAATTATGTTTAACACGTTTATGTTTATTGATACTCTAGATATCGATCTTGTTTTTGGATTTTGCTTATCTATGAATCATATTTCAGTTATGCATATTTTATTATGATTATAGATGTTAGTCTGTTAATACATTGTGGGATAGAGTATTTTTCGGGTGTCTACCTTATCAAATTGTGTTGTTGAATTAGGAATTGACTTGTATTACATGGAAGAATGAGAGCGTTTGTCGGGCTCGTGGCATACATGATTACGATGTCAGTTTAGTTCTTACGAGTTGTGAGCTATATATAACATTTTAAGTGAGCTCAAGTTATGTTAATATGTTTGTATACTAGTAGTATATAGATCAAGTGGGGAATGTTAGAAATTTTAATTTCAATTGATTCCATCTCAATTTCAGTATTGATAATTGTTATCGTCGTACACACGGTGATGATTAGTGTGTAGTATCTAAGAACAATTATCGAGATTGTAAAAATCCTCCGTGCCGATTAAATTAAATTTAAGTATTTACTGTTGTGTGTTTTTGTTGTATGAGTAAATGTCTTAATAAAGACCATTTAATATTAATAAATTATTATAATTAAATGTCTTAGACATTTAATATTAAATAACTATTAGAAATTTTGATAAATCATCTTAATAAGAACATTTAATATTAATGTATTATATGAGTAAATGTCTTAATAAATAATATTTAATATTATTATTCACCTTATCTATATATATATATATATATATATATATATATATATGAAAACATGAAAACACGGCTTACAGGGGACACAGTTCGAGAAAGTCAAAATCAATCAAGTCCTTATATCATCAAAAGAATTTTGAGTGTACGGATGCAGCTTGGGAAAACATATATTAATTGTAGGATCTTCAGTGCTAGTGATGGATTCTTCATTAAGTTTTTCTTTTCATTTTTACGCCAAATTATGCCATGATTGTTAAATTGGTTGATTTAATTGTTCTATTAGGATCCAAATTGTTAAATCGTTTCCGAAAATTTTTAACAATTTATATATATATATATATATATATATATATATATATATATATATATATATATATATATATATATATATATATATATATAAACGAGGGCTCTGTATTAAATATTATTTATTAAGACATTTACTCATATAGCAGTTAATAATAGTAAATGTCTTGTGTAAGACATTTACTCAAATAGATTACTAATATTAAATAGTATTTATTAAGACATTTACTCATATAGATTAATAATATTAATGTCTTTTATTAAGACATTTACCAATATGATTACTAATATTAAATGTCTTTTATAAAAATTTATATGAAAACAACAAAACACTCAATATTAATTTTAACGAATCGGCATGGAGGTTGCAGATAATTTGTCTCTTAGATCTACACTAATCATCACCGTGTAATGCGGCAGCCAACAATTATCAATAAAATTATGAATCAATTAGAATTAAAATTTTCTAACAAATGTTTGTACTTCTTTAGGAAAATTTTAGGAAGGACTTAGTTATTAAAGTTATTATTGAAATGGACCTCGTTCTTTCAAGAAATAATCTCAATTGGTTTAACCAACTTTGCTCATGATTGCAAATTTACAGTGCCCAGCTAAACAATAAATCTCCTCTAGTCACTTTTGGAAATACAATAAAAGATATGATGTAGAAAAAGCTAATGGGTTGTTGGTTTGTATTTTCAAGACTAAAAAAAACTTTAATTTAAAAGCCCGAAACCTAAAAGTTCTAATTTTTTTGTGTTTTCCAATTTTCATTCTTTTTCCTATGTTTCAAAACTATTTTCTAGATAGTTTCCAAGAATACAATCAAATGGAGCATAAATATTCTCTTTAGAATGCTCTATGACATGCTGAGCTAGTTATCATCTTTGGTTAAAAACATTTCTCTTATGTCATAAATCTCATATCTATTCTGGAAAATTTTCATATATCAGTTGACCTTACAATTTCCAGTCCGTTGACAACTTTTGTCAACCCTTGAATACATGTAATACATTGAGTGTATCGATGCCTGAATGAGTGTCTCTGCAGAGACTCATTGTGAATAAGAATGACCTTGATAGGGCCCATAAATCCATTACAAATCCATACGATTTAAAACCATACATTTCTATAGATTCAAGAGTTATTATCACTCTTAATATAAAACATATATTAAAACTAGTTCGTTATAATATATACACAAACATGAATCAGTCACGATCGGCCAGCTTCATAATCCAGAGAGGCCTCTAGGGCGTCGATGCCACCTGTCTCACTGTGCACAGAAGAAAGGGGGATCCCATGTGGGGTGAGCAGTAGCCGATGGTTGAATTTTCCTACATTGGAGTTGCTCCCACCTAATTGCTCAAATAGGTAACAAACACACACATTCAAGTGAATTCACTGAGTTCTACTCAGTGTCTACATGCTATGGATGAGAATGTGACTCACATTTTCCAGCTTCTCGAGCCTCTGTTGAAGGCACCGCCAGCGCATGCACACAGAGTCAGTGTGAAACCTTGTTTTCAAAACAAGTTTTTTTGTTCCTAAAACATAATACCGATTTGATAAAAATCTATTAGACGACCCTCAGGGTGGTGCTGGATAACTCTCAGGAAGCGTTCATGGGTCAATCACTTAGGATGAAGCGTTGGACAACTCTCAGGCAATTCTTCAAAAAATTTCCCATGAAATTTCCATTTGACAACCATGTTTTTCATGTCATGCACTCACACTTATTATCTACGTTACCCCAGCGCATATGAATGCAATATGCCATTTCACAATAATTCATGTTAATATATCTGCGTCATATATTAGCGAAAATCATCTGAGCAACATATTTATTCATTCATACGCAATAACTCACCAAATTAGCTCATGACTACAATAAACAATCGACAATCCATCTTGGGCGCTAAGAATCACACAAACAACACAACATGTTGTCAAACATAGCAATAACATATCAACATCTGAAATAGCACATACGGTCCACGGTTAGTTTCGGAATTTGTCTAAAGCGACTCTAGGGATTTTGCCACTCGGTCCAGTTTTGTACCAGATAGGGCGCTGACCCTTTCAGACCCCAGTTGTCCTAACCATTAAAATAGCTCTTGGCAAAAATAAATCAAGTAGGAGAAAACCCCTACCTCCGGGCTGCCGAGCTCCACGATACCGGTGCCGTGCCAGCTCTTGCAATGGGATCAGCACACCTCTTGTCTTCTCCGAGTTAAACGGACCGTCGCTAGAAATCTAGAGAGAAGGTAGAGTCTCTCTCTCTAAACTCTCTTTTTCTCTCTCTTTTTCTCTTTTTCCCCCCCAAACCGGTTGGGAAGATATAGAAAGGTTAAATTAGGATGTCCTCATATGCATGTCAGGTCACCGTTAGTTCTTTGGATTGTACTATCCTCTTATCCATCTACCATGGATTTCCACAATCCTTCATTGCCACATGTCTCTTATGGGTCCCATTTGGGTTCAATGTTTGACTCATTTATGCGTTCTGTGGCGCCTCTTAAAGTATTTCAGCGATGTCTTGCGAGTGTCATATACTCTGGGTGCCTCGAAAAACATAAATTCGGAAGCTATCTCGGAATTAAATGAAGTCGACGTGTGTGGATTTGTTGTGAGAACGATTCCAACGGTGAAGTCGTTTCATCATCGGATCTGGGTTGAGTTGACCGAAATTACCATTTTATCCTTTTTCAGAAAATTAGAGTTTTTTGGGGTCTTACATCGATAAGCTTGTAAAGGCATTTAAAAGAATAATTTTGGTTACTTGATGAATTGTAAAGGAACTATAAGAGATCTAAAGTAATTAGACCATAGTTCCCTTTAGAGCCCTTAGACTCTCCAAACATAGTGTGTGATTTGGATTTTATTGGATTACATATACAAAGAAAATATGAAGGCCCTCTTTGGAATTCGAAAAGTATTAAGGAAAGAAAATCTTGAGAAAAATAAGAAGGAAAATAAAATATAGGTTGAAACTTAATAAATTAATTCTATATATTTATTCAAATTCATACTCATTTTATTTGTTTATCTCTATTATATAAGGATTAAGAAATTTAAAATTTTGAGGAACTTTGATTAGATTTGATTTTCTTTTATATTTTTCGCGAATGAAACCTGTTATAATTGTGGGAGCTTTGATTCACGAAAATATGAATTCAAGAACACAAAGATAAAGAAATCAATGTGAATATGCACGAGGGTTTTAACGTGGTTTGGGTAATTATACCTACATCCACGGATGAGAGGGAATATTTCCACTATTCTTGAATACACAGAGTACAAGATTATCATAAAACCTTAGGATGCCTGTCACAGAAAATGCCTCTGAAACTCACAATCTTTCAAACTCTTGTCTGCACGCCTGCTTGAATAACCCTTACAAGCCCATCTCTATCTTAACTTTTTCCCTTCATGACCCATAATATTTATAGAGATATTCCTAAAATTTTTATTATTGATAAAATACAATATTAAGAATAAAACAATTAGGAGTATCTATAAAAATATTATTTACAAAATAAACAAAACCACAAGCATGGGAGGGAGAAAAATCAATAAACAGCAAGAAAAAGAAAAACGAAAAGATGAACACACATATTTACTTGGAAAACCCTAAGTAGGGAAAAACCACGGACATAGGAGGAGAAAAATATACTATTCGAAAAAATAGGGTACAAGATTAAAGTATGGTGGCTATTAATTTATAGAGCCCCAAAACCCTAAAAAAATGCATAATATATTTGTATTCCAAATCTAAATAGGGTCAAACCCTATTAAGATCAATAATGGGCTATGGGTCTTTCAATAAGAATTCAAGGCACCAATTCTAACAATCTCCACCTTGACACGAATTCCAATGGAATGAACAAACTCCAATCTTCAAAAATCTCGACCTCTTCAGTAACAAAAAGAAAGTCCATAAGGGCAAAACTCATTAACAAATACAACCAGTTGAAACAATGCTAAACTTGGCCACAAAAGTGACTTGATAAAATATACATTAGAATTATCAGTGCTAACTACCCTTAATAATGTATCATCTAATATGGAAGTGGTAGTGTGAGTACTAACTACCCATAATAATGTGTGTGAGTGGTAGTGGCGTAGCATCACTATGATAAAACCACGAACACATATATAATTTGGTAGAAATTCTCTTTCTTTCATTATAATACAAGTACCTTTGCTAATATTCAAACCGCACCTTCACAAGTGTACTTATATCTTTTTGAATCAAGAATACTCAAAAAAATCATTTTTCTCTTTAATGTAGGACATGTCTCACATTACCAAGTGTCCTAACAACCCCATCAAACATTTTGATTTGGATTGTTCCAATTCCAACAATCTTATAAGATGCATTATTTCTCATCATCACTTATTTTCAATGAATCTGAGTTTCATATGTTGAGAAACCGGTCGATTATGACACATATGAAGCGTACCTTTAGATCAAGAATCTAATCTTCATAGGTTTGGAGTCGCCATTAGAAGCAAGTAGGAGGTCTCCATCACTATAATTATCTTCTCTGACAGTTTCAGGCCCTCTGGTGCTTCCCTTTCTACTCAATAGCTCTCTTGTTCTTATTCTGCAACTTATAACATTCAGATGTGACGTGCCCCTTTTTCTTGCAATAGTTGTAGGTCTTGTCTCCCACAACACTACCAAAATGCTTCTTATGTGTCCTCCCTTGAAAAACAAGGCCCTCTTGTTGAGCCTCCGACCTTACTACGAGATGTTTCATCATCTCCTTTGAAAATAAGGCATGATATACTTCTTCCAAAGTAAGGGTTTCACGACTATACAAAATAGTATCCCTAAAATTCAAATAAGAAAGCGGTAACGAACACAATAAAATCGACCCTAAATCTTCTTCATCATACTTAACCTCAATGGTCTCTAAATAAGAGATGATCTTTTTAAAGGTAGTTAAATGATCTTCTAAAGACGTACCTTCTATCATATGATGAGAGAATATAATCGCTGCTTCAAGTCCAACTTACTTGGTAAGTTTTTTGTCAAGCATAATTGCTCCAACTTCAACCATAACATAGCAGCGATTTTGTCCTTCAGAATGTCTTGTAGAATTTGATTTGATAGGTGAAGATGAATATGAGATAGAGCTTTTTCAATCCTTACATCGTTTCTCCTCTATCCACGACAAGGGTATTGTCCAAATCCATTTGAACGAGAGGATAGCACACATCTTTATCGGCCTACAATGAAAATATGGTGTTTTGATCCAACAATGGAATATCATACTTAATTGTTTCCATTAATAGAATCCAAGAAAACTTGATGTTTCGATGCCAATTTGTTAGGTAAGTTTTGAATCTTGAAAACGAGGATATATAAATTATTTGAGCATCGGAGGAAAAGTATTAATTCACCCAAATGATACGATGCTAGTGAAAGTGAAGTGAAACTATCTGAGTTGGCCTGGGGCCATGGCCATTGCCATTCGATCGATAGAAAATTAAACAAATAAATAATATTATAATTGTGAAAGCCAAACTTATATGTCAAGAAAGTATAGCAAAATTAATAGAAAATAAATTAATTGATAACAAACACTAATAAGGCTATGTTTGGTTCTTGAAAACTTTAAGTGCAAATGCAAGGGAAGGAAAATAGGGATGATAAATAGAAGAAAAGAAAAAATAAAGGAAATCTTATAAGTCCTAACTTCACATGCTGCAAAGCATAGACATGACCACAAATGAAGAAGCTAAGGAAAGCAAAACAAAGAAACTTATTCATAGTGAAGAATCGACAGCCAGTAGAGCAAAGATTGCGACAAGCACTATTCTTAAAATTACGATATGTAAATATAAATCAGAGCTATATAATTAAATGAAGGAACCAAAAGAAAAGAAAAGAAAAAATGAAGGAAAATAAATAATTTTATTTATTTTAACTCTTTAATATAAAAACTAAATAATTTAAGAATTAGTAAAATTTCAAGTAATTTTATTTATATTTTACTTTTTTTAATATTCTTCATTACATACCAAATATTAAAGGTATTTTTTGTTACTTTTTCTTTCCTTAGTAAAACTCAAAGAATCAAATACAACCTTTTTATTTTGATAGTGGTTTCCATTTCTTGGGTCGGCTCAAATTCCATACACAAGGGCATAGCTTGCAATAGTTGATCATAATTAACTTTTATCACATGATTCATGCCCATACAACAACTTCATGTACTTGGACAGTAAATGAAAACAAATCAATAATGTTCAAGTTGATACATTAACACGTGCAAAACATGAAGATGAGCGGAAGAACAGATTCGGAAAGAAGAAGGTGAGAAGTGAGAAAAAAAGGGATGAAATTTAAGATCCTTCTTCAATGCCACTAACGAAACGTGTTCCCCCACTTTTATACATGATCTAACAAACATAGAAATGGTTACACTCCTTATACTTTAAATTGTTGGACCAAGGCAGTTTTTAAGTATAAAAGCGAGTTGTTGGTGACTTTGAGCCTAAATTAAAAGTGGGACCGATTATTAATTTAAACAATTTTTTCATGGGTTCATATTCTACTCATGAGAAGACCAATGTAGTATATTCATTTGCTCAAATCAAGTAAGAAATGAATGAGAAAATAGGCTCCCAAGTGACCCTCTTGAAATGTGGAAATAAAGGAAGTGTAATGTGGGTTGTGACACCAATCCCACATTGGTTAAGGAAAAGATTCAACATGGACATATATAGGCTAAGGTTTTCTCCATGGGTTGGGCACGAGAATTTACCACAATTTGCAAGCGGAGCGAAACACCACATACCTACGGTTCAACCTCATGCTTTCTGGCCAAGGAGCTCCAGACGAAGCCCTATCTTGCACTGGAGAAAGGTTGTATTTGTTCAAAGATTGTCTACGGGTTGTTTGGTTTTGAGTTGTAATGCTTTTCAGGATGTTTGGCCAGAAGTCACGAGGTGACAGGTTCGTGGGTTCATTATCATTCTCTTCATCCTAACATTTTCCGTCATCGATGCAGTGCACCTAAGATAGGCACCTAGTGCAGTGGATTTTAGGCATTTAAGGCGGTGCATTTTTGAAGTACACAACATAGTTTGGTTAAACAGCAGATAAATTAGTGCTACTTTATACGTGCAAGAGATCATTATGTATCTGGGATGACCTTCGGTATTCCATAAGCACGAGTGGTAATCGTCTTAGGACATAGTGTGAACACTAGCCTTGATCTACCTCTGGTTCTATCATTGTTCTCGTTTTCTGTCCAGATTGAAGTATCTGGTTGCATATATCGAGAAGGCCATTAAGGTATAACACTTCTATATATTATTTCACATTTACTTAATCTTTGTATTAGTATACATTGCATGTTTCAAAACTGAAACTTTAACAAGTTATTATCTCTATTTGAATACCCCATAGTCAACATTCTTAAGATAGATTTAATTAGTTTAATCACTTGTTGTGGTTCTGGTTTTGATTTAAAACAGTGACTTTGTTTATGTTTAATTTAGACTGTTACACCAAATTGTGACTTTGGATAAACCATACAAAAACGTTAAAGTAGTAACTTCAAAGTATTAACATGGAAGCTATTTCTGGTTTATAACTTATTGCTTTCTGTTATTTTGAATAGTTTGTAATCTTTGTTTATCATAAATGGATGCAAATGATATTACTGTTCCTATTACTACAAATCATGTTGTGCCTGTGGTGCCTATTCCCACTCATGTGTCTCATGGGGAGAAACCCGAAAAGTTCAACGGGAATGATTTCAAAAGATGAAAACATAAAATGTTGTTCTATCTCACACGTTGAATCTCGCAAAGTTTCTTCGTGAATGCCTCGTTGTAGTAGGGAATGGCGTCGACCGCCCAGAGAGTTGTTGCTTCGGTGGATGCATGGAAGCACTCTAATTTTCTATGCAAAAACTATATCCTCAATGGATTGGATAACACATTATGTAATGTGTATAGTCAAATCAAGACGGCTAGAGAGCTGTGGGAATCCTTGGATAGAAAATACAAGACGGAGGATGCTGGAATGAAGAAATTCGTTGTGGGCAGATTCCTTGACTATAAAATGGTGGATTCCAAGACTATCATAGAGTCCAAGTTCAAGATCTTCCCAGTGATCCTATGAATTCATTGCCGAAGGGATGATGCTAGTGAATCTTTTCAAGTAGGCTGCAATTATTGAAAGTGCCGCCGTGGAAGGACCGAAAAAGATTTGGCTCTAGCCTTGAAAGAAATTAAGCTTGAAGGCTTGATCGTGAGATTGAGGATAGAGAGGAGAGACCGATAAGTCTCAGAAAAGAAGTAGGCAATCACTCGTAATTGGCACATGTGATTGAAGAGGACTATAAAACCAACAAGAAAATGAAATATGTTGGCCAACGAGGGCCCGAGGTAGTGATTCAAGAAATTCAAAATTGCTTTGTATCAATAGGGACATCATGCAAAGTTATCGAAGCAGCAAAGTACAAAGTGAATCCTGAGGGAAGACCTCTTTGTGAAATCTGAAAATCTAATTTTCTAAAAAGGGAAAAATATTAATTCCGGTCAAAATCCGAATTTTTAGATCTCGGATGACAAAAACGGACTTATTTGAAATCGTCTCGCGAAATCCTAATGGCTGAAGTCGAATTAAGGGCAGTCGAATTTTGCCGTTTTCGAGCGAGCATAGTGCGAGGACAAGCGGGAGCATTTTGGTGGCTCACGATTATTGCCACGTATCAGGTCACGAAGAGTCAACTTGAGCTCAAGTGTGAGACCCCGGTGGCTATGTGGCATCTTCTAATTGGAGAAAATCAAAGGTTGAATTGGATAAGTGGATAAGAAATCAATGAGCCAATGGTGGCTGACAAGTGGCAAGTGAGGGCAAAATGGAATAAAATGAAAAGAAAAAGAACTTTCTTCTCCAAAATGGTGGACGTGCAATGGAGGAAAAATCAATTTCGAGATGGTGTAACCTATACAGATTTCCAGGCTGGACCGTCGGTTCGCGTCAGACCCAAGAAGCAAAGTTGTTCCTACGCGGCAGGGCTGCGGCAGGCCTTAGGTTTTGTGGAGTTTCGACAACTCCAAGAGGTAGGGGTCTTCTCCTACTCGATTATTTTCGGTTTTAAGAGTCTTGTGAATGATTTGGTTAATTTGAGGCCGTGAGTGGCCGTTTGGTCGGTCCCAAAACTTCGGATTGAATTGTTAGAATATTTTGAACCGATTTTGGGACCAGTTTAGGGTTGTTTGGAATTGGTTTTGTGTGATATTTAGCCACCCCAATAAATTATGGTTTAAATGTTGGTAGGAAATGACCATGGATTTCGATTCCACAAATTAGAACCGGTGCTAGGTGAGAGGGTTGTCCGTGTTGCTCATTTAGGGACTGTTAAAAACAGTCCCGGTTTGTTTGATCGGACCGAAAATGGTCCATGTGTGTTGTAAGCAAAAATATTGCTTGAATTTGATGGCTTGAATTGTGTGAAAGGAATGTTAATGCATGGAATTTAATGTATTAACATGAGGTTGAATTATATAAAATATAATTGTGTGTAAGCCATTGGAATTAAATTGGATTGTTGATTAGCCCATGTGAGCTAATTTTGATGTTATTGATATGAATTAAATAACTTTATGTGTATGTGAATTTGTCGACTATATGCATGATGATATATTATGTGTTGCATAGAAAATGACATAATGCATTTCATATGCACCGGGGCAACCTAGATCAATAGGTGTAAGTGCATGGCGTAAAGAAAAATAGAAAAAGGGTTGTGAAGGAATTTATTGAAAATTTTCGAAGAATTTGCCTTAGAGAGGTCAGCCAGTTCATCTCGAGGAGGTGACCATGTTGTTCGGAAAAATGATCCGACGGTCGCCTCGGAGGTAGTCAAATATATTTCTGAAACTCGATTATGATGTTTTCAAGAACAAAAACCTTTGTTTTGAAAAGCGATGTTTTCTCGCGTTTGGCTTAGGCATGCATGGGAGTCAGTGAGGCCTCGAGGAAGTGGGAAGGGTGAAATCAGCATTCTCATCTCATATCATGTAGACATTCAAGTAGGATCATGTATTTTGCTTGAATGTGTTTATGTTCAGATCATTGTCGTACGCAGGTGGGAGTAACCGTATGGGATAGTTCCACTACGGGCATTGCTCTGTCGAGATCATTATTTAGTCTGAAGTGTTGGGATGACGAGCTCAGAGGCGATTACAGAAGAAAGCGAGGATTGTGGCTTGATGATCTTTTGTATAACATGTGAAAATTTTAGAAATCTTAATATGTTTATTATTAAGAGTGATGTATCGCTCTTGAACTGTTACGTATAGTTGGATGTATTTTATTGAGTATGATCGTGTGATTTGATAGCAATGTTTTACTCGCATATGGGCAGGTGTGGTGGATTGTAAAATGTTAGGACGAGGTTGTAACTTGGGTAGAGCTCCCATACAAGGAGACTCTACGGGTTTTCATTAAATCTTGAGTCTTGGAAAGGGGACTCGATGGGTGGTGTCGGGTTGGGCATTTCATGAATATTCCGTGGGTTGGCGGGTTGTCAGTGACCCGGGAAATGGGCGTCTGGCTTCTGGCCAATATAATGAGGTGGAAGAAACTTTACGAAAATGTTTCTAACATAAGTTTTTACTGTGATATCGAAGTTAACTTAATTAGGAAATACCAAGGAATTGTGGGTGGACACTGGGGCCACTAGACACATATGTTCGGATAAGAAGATGTTCTCTTCTGTAGACGATTAATGATGGAGAACAACTCTTTATGGAAATTCCTCCACTTCAAAGTTGAAGGCAAAGGAAAGTTATATTGGAGATGACTTAGGGAAGAGCTTGCTCTCAATGATGTCTTGCATGTTCCAGAGAATTGAAGAATCTTGTGTGCAGATGGTTGTTGAGTAAGAAGGTTTTTCAAGTTGGTTTTAAGTCCGACAAATTTGTACTCACTAAAAGGTAGAATTATGTAGGCAAGGGATATATGAGCAATAGGCTCTTTAAGATGAATGTAATGACTATTGTATACGATTTTAATAATAAGAACATCTTACCATATATGCTTGAGTCTCTCCTAATATGGCATGGTAGATTAGGACATGTTAATTTTGATACTTTTGTAAGTGTGAACTTGGGTGGTGCCTAAATTTAATATCGTGCAAATCCCTAAATGTGAGATGTTGTTGAATCAAAATTGACTAGAGCATCATTTCAAAATATTGAAAAATGCCGAACCTCTAAAATTAATTCATAGTATTGAGTGATTTGAAATATGTTCAAACTAGAGGAGAAATAATCTTGTATTTTATTGATGATTACATAAAGATATTACTATGTATATTTGCTAGGATTAAGGTAAACATGAAAATTTATGCATTATAAGAATGGGGTTGAGAATATTAGTGAAGATTAAGGCAATAAAAGTGATCAGTGGTAAAATATGGCCCTTGCAGATTCATTGATTCTGGTAAAACATAGTATTATTCACCAAACTTTTGTGCTTATACACTCGATAAAAATGGAATTGTTGAGCGTAAAATAGAACATTGAAGAGATGATGAATGTCATGTTGATTAAGTTGAGATTACACTCGAACTTGTGGGAAGCTTTGCTTTGACAAATTATATTTTAAATAAATTACCCCACAGTTAGACAAAACCCCTTATTCATTATGGAAGATTAGGAGTCCTTCCTATAATATTTAAAAGTGTGAGGTGTTTGGCTAAGATGATGGTTCCTATTCCCAAGTTAAACCAGACCTAAGACTATGATTGTATGTTGTTAGTTATGCAATAAATAGCGGTGCATATCATTTTCTAGTGCATAAATCTTATATTCACATTATACAAGTGACCTGATAGTGAGTCAAAGAAATGCATCATTCTTTGAAATAAATCTCTAATACGAAATGCATGTGATGAGAGTTCTCTTAAAAGAACTCATTGCTCTTGCGACTAGTGATATTGACCATGAGTGCATAAGCGATGAAAGTGAAGAGGCACTTAGGCCTTGATAAAAGAGGCAAGGACTTCAGGATCCTTTGGTACAGATTTTCTAACATATTTATTTTAGAAAGGAGCCTCAAAGCTATTGAGCAATGTCACTCTGAAGCACCCTGTGGAAAAAGCTATAAATAGTTGAAATTGAATCCATCATACAAAATCACGGGAGTTGGTTGAGTCTACTCCATAAGTAAACCATTGAGGGTGTAAATGGATCTTCAAAGAGGAAAATGAAAGCGTGGATCAATTGGTAAGTAAGAAATTTAGACTTGTAGCAAAAGGCTATAAACAAAAGAAGGTCTTGATTGCTGTTTATATTCTCTTATCACGAGAATAACATCTATTCATATGCTCATAGCTGTGCGGCATTACATAATCTTAGAATACATAAATGGATGTGAAGCAGGTTTTCCTAAATGGTGACTTAAATGAGAGGTATGGACAAACAGAGGGTTATTTCTCAGGACAAGAGAAGAAAGTATGTAGACTTGTTAAATCGCTTTATGGTTTAAGCAAGCACAAAACAATGGCATGAGAGTTGAAGAGTGTGATATAAATGGTTCCTGATTAATGAATGTGATAAATGTGTCTATGTTAAAGACACAAATAATAGATATCATTGTTTGCCTATATGTGGATGATTAATAACCCCATTTTGGGTAGTAATAATTATATTATTACAGCTACCAAGAAAATGTTGTCTAGTAAATTTAACATGAAGGATTTGGTGTTGCGGATGTTATCTTGGAATTGAAATTTCTAGAACATGCAGTGGACTTATATTATCTCAATATTATATTGAGAAATTGCTGACAAGTTCGACTGAAGATGAAAACTAACATTGCTGAATGCAGTTCAGTATAAATCTTCATTTGTCTAAAAATATTGATTAAGCATATACAGTGGAATATTCTATTATCATTGAAGTGCTTAAAATGTCATGAAGCGCTAGATCAATGCGCATATAATTCGTGCCCAGAGTGAATCTCTGAGAGCCATCAAGAGTAGACCATTTGGAAGATAGTGCTCGGGGTTCTCGAATACCTGCAGATAACCCACTAAATTATGGATTACGTGCTACAGATATCAGGTACTGAAGGGGTATAGTGAAGTCTGTTTGGATATCGATATGAAGAGATACAAAATCTCTTCTGAGTGGTTATGTTTTACATGATTGACATTTGTATCTTGGAAATCCTCGAAAGCGACGTGTATTGCGGATCACAATGGAATCTGAATTTATTGCTTTAGATAAAGCGGAGAGGAAGCGAGAGTGGCCGTCAATTTCAAGGATATTCAATGGCTAAACTTGTGCCGGTAATTTGTAGCCATTGTGATGTGATACGCGGGTGGTGAGACTATAATGACATGTGCATAGCAGTAAGTCTGAACATATCGTCGTAGATATAATACAGATTAGGCAATTTCTCAAATGGGATTATTTCTATTGATTATATAAAGTCAAAGGATAATCTAGTGATCAAACACCAAGGTTTGTGAGAGCAAGTAAATTGCATAATAGGGGAATGGGATTAAAACCTATGACAAAATCACCTTAATGGCAATGACCTAGTTAGTGGAAATCCAAGACCTAGGTTCAAAGGGACAGCAAATTATATGCATGATTAAGAAGCGTAGAGATAATCTCTTACTTGATACATGATAAACTAGTGCTGCCTTTGCAGAGGAATTATTAGAATTAAAAGCTAATAGCACTAATGATTCTTTATATCTTGAAAATCAAGTAGGATATTACGGGGATATTCTAATAGGAGTCACCTACTAGGTGTGAAGGTGCTTCATGAGAATTTATAAAGTTGAGATTAAAGCTATTCATTGGCAAGGAGTTGTTAGGCTAAATAGAACAATCATGAGAACCAGGTGTGTTGAAAAGCGTGAAGTCACAGTCGTCGGTTATCAAAGCAGTTTTGAATGGTTCAGACATCACGTTCACTATTCGGTAGATAAGTCTAATGGGCTTTTCGCTGGGAAGGTTCAGAGGCCAAGCTACTATCTGTGCGATCTTTCAAAGATGTACTCTCTATAATGTGTGAAGGCATTGTCATTTGCATACTAACTGACGATTTCCATTCGTGGGGATTATTGGACGAAAACGACTTTTAAGTGTAAAGCGGGTTGTTGGTTGACTTTGAGCCTAAATTAAAGTGGGACCCGATTGTTATTTTGAACAATTTTTCGTGGGTTCATATTCTACTCCGTGAGGAGAATAATGTAGTATATTCATTTGCTCAAATCGAGTAAGAAATGAATGAGAAAATAGGCTCCCAAGTGACCCTCTTGAAATGTGGAAATAAAGTGTAATGTGAGTTGTGACACGATCAGCATTGGTTGAAAGAGATTCAGCGTGGACATATATAGGCTGGGTTTCTTTGTGGGTTTGGGCCCTAAGGAGGTGCCACGGTTTTGTGGCCGGGCGGTACCTACATGCCTACCCAGTTCAACCACACACACGCGCGCATACCTTGACCTATACAATCAGATTAGAACCGGGTATGGAGTGTGTTAACTTGAAACCACTAATCTTTTTAAGAACAAGTTTGTCTTTTTAAAGGTGTCTATAGGCTGTTTGATTTTGAGTTGTGTCTTTTAGAATGGTGAGCATCAGGAAGATACTTGAAGTATAAATCTTGAGTTCGATTATCATTCTTGTATCTGGAAAGTGACTATTTCCAGTATTCCTAACATGGGGTGAGTGAGAAATGCATCTTAAGGACATGAGTGTCAAACACTAACCTTGATCACTAGGTTCTATCCTTTGATATGCATATCCAGAGTTAGTATCTAGTTTGGATATCTCGGCTTGTTAGACCATCTTATTTTTTTTTATACAATATATTGTTTCACATTGCTTGTATTAGTATACATTGCATGTTTCAAAACAAAAGCTTCAACAACTTATTTTATTCTGTTGAATGCCCATAGTCGACATAAATCATCAGTTCCTAATTTCTGCCTTGCTCGCCATATAGTTGAAATCTCCTCCCCGATGGCTTCTCAAAGTTCCTTTGTCTTTGTTTGAAGTGATTTATAATCTCCCCGCGTGTTGAGTCGGTGGTCACTATTCTCCCGTAATGCGCTCTGTTCTCAAAGAGCAGAATTTTGGCCCAATTCAATATCACATATGACAAATTGAATAAATCAGTAAAACTAGAAAAGTTTTCAGAATATTAAGAATTATAGGCATATCAGGGAAGGTATCTTGCTCACTAATTTAATTAAAAGGTCGTTGATTGGTTTAATATCTTCCCCCATCAACACATGGTGCAGTGAGGCGTGCATGCCTTGTGGCAAGGCGAAAGTGTAGGGCAGTCTTTAATCTTAATTTCCTGGTGAAATGGTTTCCAATGACTTAGGCAATGCTTTGATTATAATAACTTGCAGTATATGAAGTAGCGCAGGGTGTAGCAGTTGGCCCCGTGGATGAGCAGTGGAGGCAAGCGTCTAATTGGTAAATTGCAGATCAAAGGAACGAGTCTACACTACTACCACTACCTACTGGGCCTTGAATGCCATTTTCTTCACATCTCCACCCCATCCATTAAATCAAGCCTTTCACAATTGTAAATTATCATGAATTCTCTAATGCGGTCAGGTGTTTTACACTTGTTGATAATGATACCAGGCTTGAACAATTGAAATAATTAATCATTCGAGCATTGGTTTTGTATTCCTTCAAACATACTTTCAGATTATCTACGATCGTCAATCCACAAACAACGAAGAAATCAGCATCCCATCCCGTTCTCTTTCCTGGCAAAGTTCTCTGCTTTGTGGTGCAACAAATCTTAGGCTGATCAAGTTTCCCCCATATCACTCCGGCAATTCTTCAGTTCCCCACATTTTAAGTATCAATGTCTGCAGTAATTTTAGCTTGCAGATGGAAGCTCGATAGTTTCTTGATCCTTTATTCATGATAGGCTTAAATATCTCAAATGTTTCATCTTACCAATGGAGCTTGGCAGCCTTCTCAAAATCAAGTCCGCCGTCAAATATCGGATGCATTTGGATCTTGAAGCTAGTACTCTAAATGAAAACATAGCGGCCCTCCCATCTTTATGAAACCAATGGATACGAACTTGTCTGTTCTGAGTAAATTAGAACTTCTTCTGGATATAAACAGGAAACATGGCGAAAACATGGCGAACCTCGCTGGAGTGGAGTTTTTCTGCATCATTTGGAGTGTAGTGATCAAATTGTGCCACTGACTGTGCAAGATCATGCACCAGATCATGCATTTTAAAAGTAACCAAAAATTTATGATCTTCGACATCTTGAAAGAAAGATCTTAGTACAATTCAGTGACATATTCTGTGCCGATATCTTTGGAAGTCCTCATTTCGGCCGGATGGCTGAATGAGAGCCGTGTCTGTAAAGTGGATCAACTCATGGTTGCAGAACTCAAAATCTTTTGGAAACAATGAACAAAGACAGAAAACATTGTTTAAAGCAAGCCGGAAGTTCATCATAGCTGAGTTTCAATACAGGCGAATTCTATCTTCTTTAGATTTCCATATCTCATTGTCTCTCATAGATGCCCAAACATGTTCATCTACCTTTCCGAAAAGGAAGCAGCCTAAAGCTCTACTTGCAGAAGGGCCTCGCATTTCTTGACAATCCTCATCCCCAAGTTTTACAAGGTTCAGTAATGCTTACCTTCCCATCTATAAGCGCGCATTCTGAGCAGAGACAAACAATCCTGATGGAAGAGACCTTTTAATTCTTGTGGGAAGAGTACCCATGACGAGCCACTGACTTTGCGGTAGTCACCACAATTTTACTGCCATCTGCACCACCTGACAACTCTTTCAATTTGGGACCATTTCTCTCTCATCATTCCAAACATGTCCAGTACAATGGTATCTGCTGTTATCTAATGCGTTTCTTAGTTGGGTTACGTTTCATCCAAAAGAGCAAGTCAGGAGCGCTTTCGCGGTACAGAAACAGAATCTTCTTTGTTAACTTCTCCAGTTTCGAAATCTTCATCAGATACACAAACCCATTCTTTATCGAAACGTTCTATTACCCTTTCATCGGCCAAAGACCAATTTATGAAACCGTCTTCCCCATCCCTCGATCCAATTATGGGAATGACAAACATTTTCTGCTCATCCATTGTGGTTGCATTAACATGCTTAAGTGTTTCCTTCTCTGATCCCCTTCCAATAATATTCGAAACATCGACGTAGGAATTGGAACATCTCCCTCTTCTATTTTCACATATTACTCTCCTGCAATGCTCTCTCAGTGAGGTCAAATTTAGAGTGATCAGCTGCAATCTTATCGAACCTCTCTCTCAGGTTCTTCATTTTGTGACCCATTTTAGAGCAAAGCCTAAGTGAGTTGACGTTGAAGCTTTGCGTACCTGTTTTCCAGTGCTCCCACTTTTTAACTTTCCGCCCGGAGAGCCTCGTACTCAATTCATTAATCACATCATCAGCGTCATAAGGCGTTTTGAGTTTCTGAGCCAATCACCGATCTGGTGGTTATTAGTTTCTGCTCCTCAGCATCTAAGATCACGGCGAGATGGTTGATGTGTATTTTCAGATCTTCAAGGTCATCATTGACACATACAAGAACAACTTCTTGGAGAGCAATTAAGCCTAATTTTCCCAGGACGGTTGCTAACTGAAAGGTAAATGATTCCAGCCATTTCTGTGAAGAAAAAAGAGTGGAAGCAGAGGGATCTCAGAGGAGAACCAGTACTGTGCCCCCAGTGGACTTGACTTGAACCTCAAAGACAGTTCGACACCAAGATAAATATAAATATAAATATACGATAATTTAAATTTTGTAATTGCTGGGCCTAGGCCTTTATTATTTTATGCAACCCATATCTTTAGCCCAGCCCATTTGTTTAGGGTTCTGTATTAACTACTATTAAGTATTAACGCATATTTAAAGGAGATTTTAGTAGGGATTTTGGAGCTCTGTTCTCCCATTTTTCTACTCACAGCCTTGGGACAGCCTAATCATTAGAAACATATTGTTATTTTCTTGAAACAATAAAATTTAATTACTATCAACAAGAATTTCGTTGAAGTTTGGAAATTCCTGCTCTTTGCATGCTATTTAGGAAAGCACTTCACAAATTGAAAACCGAGCAAAGGGAGGGCACAAAGTGAAAAATGCAAAAGCATATAAAAATAAAAAAACTTTTCCTTGGGGTCTCCCTGTAAAAAAACTGTTTTGTTTAAAAACCAGGAGAATAATAAGAACCACATTTGGAACACAATTTTTATTTTGAAAAATATAGAAAAACTGAATTTAGAAAACAAAGCAGTTTCAAAATATCCAAATAGTGTTAGCAGGGTTTTAAAATTGTTCTTAGAACAATTTTCAAAACAAAAAACCAAATAAACTCAAAGATTCCTCATTTTCATTGGCGATCTAATTTTTAATAAAATAGAACTTATGGAAAACTATGCTAAAGTTATTACCATCAATTTAAAATAAATGAATTTAAAGTTATGAAACAACTAAATTTTATAAAATAATCCATGAGTTGCTGTAAAAATCAACATAAAGCATATTTCACTATTTGATAATGTAACTTCTATTCAGCCGTTTAACTAATTATTACTTTTCAATGATTGAGGCAGCAGATTTCCGTTACCTTTTTTTTTTTTTAATGGAGAAAAACTACAAAATACTAAGTTTATAAAAGATTTACCGTAATTTACAAAGTTAATATTTGTAACAACTTTACGAAAGTTTTAGGAAAGGAGACTTCCGTTATTAAAAGTTATTATATTGCTCCATGTAAACTCGAAAAAATTTAATTTTCTAAAAAAGGGAAACGGTAATTTCAATTGAAAATAAGAAATTTTCTAGATCTCGAATGATGAAATGACTGGCCCAGGTGAATTCGTTTATGCTCTAGTTAACTCGTAAATTAGGTCGGATTCACAAAATAGTCGAGATTTCACATTTAGAGACATCAAAGTGTCGGGTGACACATGATATGACATATGGTGCACTTGTGTGAATGTCTCATATTGAATCAAGTGTCAAGTGAAGGAAATAATGGGAAAAATAAAACAAGAAAATAATAATAATAATAATAATAAAAGAAAAAAAAGAAAATGATATATAAGAAAGTTAAAAAAAAAAAAAAAAAAAGGAAAATGCCATTTTTGCAAACCGACAGTGAGGGGAGAGAAGGTGAGCGAGAAAGAGAGAGAGAGAGGAGGAATGAGAAAAAAACTTTTCTCTAAAATTCTGAATCGAATCGTAGGTTTTATCGGAGTAAAAGACAAAGTCGGTCACGTAACCAAAGGCTACACAGTAGGTGAAAAATATTGGGTTTTATCAAACTTCCACGAGGTAGATAATGGTTTGGGTTTTCTTAGAAATAGTGAGAATCTTGAAGTAAATTTCGATCGGTACATGAGGCCCGAGTGCTTAGGAATTTTGAATTTTTTGGACTATTTTCGAGATAGTCACAATTTGAATTTTCGGGCTTTGTTTTAAACAGTCGGATTAATTTTGGGACATTTTGAATGATCTCGGACTAGGTTAGGAGTTTAGTTTTAATCCCGGGACTAATGTCTTGGGTTTTGTGATGTGTTTGGTATCGCGATGGTGGTATAAGCAGTGAAGGGTTAAGTGAAGAGAATCACGACGGAAGCCGAGGGAATCGCACAGTTAAATACGAGTGTATGATAGATGTCTTCATCACCCATTACTTAACTGTAGTAGTGCGAGAAAATCTCTTCTAGATCCACCGGGACCTTCGAGCTATTCTCTACATGACCAGATCTGGTATTGGGCGCACCTGATCATAAAAGAAACTAGATGCGAAAAACACTTTCTGACCTTTCGGTTGTTTCTCTCTCGAGGTGTTTTTCATAAACACAGGCTAAAAACTTCTTTTACGGAGGCTAGAACTCAGTGTGTGTTTATAGGCGCTAACCTAGCTTGATGGGGTTTTATAACACCTTAGGCTTTATAACACCTTGGGCGATAAAATGGAGCTCAATCTTGTATACTAATAATCGATTAAATGGGCTCTGTCGTCTAATGAGGCTAGCTTGGGGATCCCCATGGCCGTATCAATTAAGAGACTCTTGATCAACGGTCTAGATTGCTTGGAGCATAAATCGACAATCTCCCACTTGCAGAAGCAAATGGAATGTGTCTTATCAGGGCTACTCCACTAAAAACCGGATGTGAATTCCAAAATTAATAATGTTTTATATTAAATGTATTTTCCTTTTGTAAAATATCAATAATTAGTGATAATTTTTACGTAAATCAACTAATTATTTTATTCTCTTATTGTCCCGGTTCTCTAACGGATCCCATGCAACGGCAGTGACTTTCAATGATAGTGCAAAACATGTCGAGAGGATATTTCATACAAATTCCATTTGTATATTTCATAAATACTTGATAATCAAAAATACCATAATCCCCAAATTATCAAGATATCGGTCGTTTAAAATAGGCCTCACTTATTGACAACTCGAAGAACCATAGTAGCAATTATCTATTTATAATATACTCGGGATTAGAGAAAAATAACATATCTAATATCGCTGAGATTTAAAATCCTTTCCACGAAATTTATCCTTGATTCAATCTTCGATCCTCTCGGAATGACCATAATTCATTCCAATATTTTATAATAACCAAATGATCATTTCATAAAATATTGCAGTCTAAATAAAGTGCCAACTTTGTTTTAATAAGCGTCAAAGAGACAATTCATTAATTATGAGAACACAATGATCATGTCTTCAATGGACATCCATATGATCATACTCGTAGTGTCTGGACCTTATGCGTAAAATATAATGTGCAACTGCTGCCTTATGCTCAGAAAATGAAATTACAACTTGTCTTGCTCCTAGAAGCACAATGTAACCAACTCCACTCACTCTAAAGTAAGCACAGGACCTCTTAAGACCCATACAATTTACATGCTTCTCAAACACACGTTCAGGAAGAGACTTAGTAAAAAGGTCTGCTAGGTTCTCCTCAGATTCTATTTTAGTAACCACTGTATCTCCTCTATCAATGAAATCACGGATCAAGTGGTACTTTCTTAATATGTGTTTCTGCTTTTTGTGAGACCTTGGTTCTTTGAACTGTGCTACGACCCCACTTGTTATCCGCAGTAAGGGTAATGGGCGATCACGCGCAGGTCGACAACATAGTCTGTTTGTACTCCATCGACAAATGGCTCCCCATTTAGGGTAAACACATATCACGATGTTGATTTACTTGGCGAGTGATATCCCCTTGAAAATACGAGGTCCATATAGCAGGAGTGTTTAAGACTCCCACTGGAATACACCAACATATAATCCCTAGTTCTCTTTAAATACTTGAGTATATGTTTCACTTTGTTGTCAGTGTTCTACTCCGGGATCTGATTGGTACCGGCTTACTACTCCCCACTACATAGCGGTGCTCTGGCTGGTACATAGCATAGCATACGTAGAATTCACCGTGGCCAGAAGGCATAAGGTTTTTACTCATGAGTTTCTTTCTCTTCAGGTTTTTGGTGATTGCTCCTTAGAAAGATGAATTCCATGTACGAAGGTAAGTCCCCTTTTGGAATTTTCCGTATAAACACAGTACTATTTTATCAATGTAGGAGGCTTGGGATGAAGCTAACACCTTATTCTTAGGTCTCGTAAAAGTTTGATTCTGAAATATAATTAAACCACCCAGTCCTTTGCATATCAATTTGCTTTTCAGGTAACCCTTCGTCGATAACACTTTCTGCTTATTTCCAATTAACAGAATATCATCTCACGTAAGTACCAAAAAAATTTACCACTATTCCTTGAATTTTCTTATACACACATGGTTCTATCGGGACTTTTCTCAAATCCATATAATTTGATAACCCAGTCAAACCTGATGTTCCATGAGCACGGATAACTGCTTAGCCCGTAAATGACTGTCTGACTTATGACCATGTGTTCTTGACTGGGCTATGAACCCTTTCGGTTCTTTGCATATAGATATCTTCTTCGACTCTCCATTTAGAAAATTTGTTTGACATCCATTTGCCAAATCTCGTAATCGAGGCTGTTTGCTCTGGCTAAGATAATCCCAGACAGTTTAAGCATAGCTCTCTCTGTGAAAAAGTTCATCATAATCTATACCCTCTTTTTGGGTCTTAACCTTTTGCCATAAAATCTAGCTGAAGGTTTCAACCTTCCCATCTAGTCCTCTCTTTCTCTTGTAGATCACTTACACCCAATTGGTTTTACCTTTGGACAACTCTGTGAGATAGCCCGAGGATTGAACCATAGATTCCATCTCACGGTCCATTTGCCTTTTCCGCTCTTGCGTCGACAGCATCCTCGATGCCTCTTCGGTATGTGGTAGGGTCATCGCCGGAGATTATCCAAAGCGACTTGATAAGTCTCTCTAACAAGGCATGCGCGGGTTTGCGTATGGAGTCTCCCTACGAGTTTGTTGCATTGGTTGTTGTACATGTCTGAGAGATCCAAAGTTTCTCAGTTCGAGGTGGATTACCAATCTCTTCGTATGTTCTTGTTCTTGAGTTCTTGAATTTGGTCTGAGTTGTTCCTGTTTGTTCACCTTGGTACATTTTGTACATTTTCCCTCTTTGAACATCATGAGCTTGAGAGATGAAAATAGGGTTGTGGTGGATCTCGATGAGTTAAGCTCTTCAGAACCACTTTACTCTTAGGTTTAAAATTGTTCATATAATCCTCTTCTAAGAAAGTGGCATGAGTACTCACTATCACCTTCTTTTCCTTTGGATTATAGAATATTCCACCTCTCGTTCCCTTAGGGTAGCCAATAAACATACACATTTCTGTTCGAGATTCCAACTTTTGTTGTTTATGTACCAAAAGTGTCTTGGAACTCTCAAAATCCCTAATATGGTTATTTGGGCTTACATACTTTCCATAATTATGTGGGTGTCTTTGAAACAGATTTAGATGGAACTAAATTTAGTATGTAAGTAGTTGTTTCTAAGGCATATCCCCCGACGATTGGTGTGATGAATAGTGACATCGACCTCACCATATCTAAAAGGGTTCTATTTCTCCTTTCGAGACTCCATTTGCGAGCTTTCGAGAGATGATAATTGAGATATTATCCTCTTGAGCCAAGTAGACTTGAACTCTCGGACAAGTGGTATTCCACCGCCTCGGTCGGGCCAAGAAGAGCAGCGATATGGACACCCAATTGCTTTTCTGCCTCAGCCTTATACTCTCGAAATTTATCAAAAGCTTCAGACTTATGGCGCATTAGGTAAACATAACCATATCTTGAGTAGTCATCAGTAAATGTGATGAAATACTCATACCCGCCTCGAGCTTGAACGCTCATTGGTCCACATACATCAGTGTGTACCAATTCCAACTGTATAGTGGCACGATTTCCTTTGGCCTTGAAGGGCCTCTTTGTCATTTTACCTTCTAAACATGATTCACATCTGGTATAGGTTCAAAATCGAATTTAAATTCACTTTTAACCAAACCATGAATTCTACTAAATTAATATGACACAATCGTAAATGCCACATATAGGTTTCATTTTGAAACCTTCAGCACCTAGATAAAGGAAATTGCTCATCATCAGTATTTTCAATAGCATTGATATCTTATAGGACATAGGGTTAAAAAATATAAACCATTTATCAATAATCGAGAACAAATAAAGCGTTATTACTCTTTGTGGGCGAGAATTAAAGCGCCTTTGTTAGCCGTAATTATTGTATTATGAAACCAAATTCCTCTTAAAATCAGGAACAAATAAACAGTCTGATAAACATAAAGTCTTATTATTAAAACATAACTCCACTAGTCCTACTGCCATTACGGAGACATATTCCCCGTTTCCCAACTTCAAGCTTCTTTGTCCTTTATTGAGGTGTTTGCACTTTGTTTGAACCCTTTGCAAGAGCAAGCATGAAGTTTAGTGGCTCCTGATCAGCCAATCCATTATCGCCATTAATTCTCCACTAAACAAGCCTCGACAACATTTATACTACCCAGCCTGGTTTTGGGCAATCCTTAGCTCATTGACCTTCACATCCGCGCCAGAAACGCACTTCGGCTTCTTCATTGCGGATGGTTTGAAAAGTGGACTGTTCCTTACGCTTTTGTTCTATTCTTCGCCCTTAGGTTTCCCTTTAGGTTTTGAAGAACTTTCAGCATGATAAGCACTTCCCTGCTTCACGAGAGACCTTTCAGCACTCTCAAGCTCGTGCATAAGTTCAATAGGAGTAAGCTTCAGTTTGTTCATATTATAATTCAATTTGAACTGACCAAAGCTATTGGGTAGAGATTCTAGGATCAAGTCAATCTTCATCTCTTGATCCAGCTTAGCCCAATCACCTCATACGTCTTGATGTACTTACGAATCATTTTAGACAATGGTCCGCATTTCCTCCCGATCATACGAGTGTTCATTAGTGCCCTATGGGCTGTAATGCAGCGATCTTGCTACTTTGTAAACATCCCATCTAGAGTCTGAATTATTTCTAATACACTCTCCGGATCATTAATTTGCTTTACTTGGATGTTCTGTATTTAGCAAAAATATAACAATGATCTCCGTGTTGCCCGTTGTAATCACATAAGTGCTTGAACCTCTGAAGCATTAGCGGTGGAATCTGGAGTTTGGAGTTGTTAGCAATGAATTTTATTCTCTCAAAATCAAGGACAATGAAAAGATTGGTTTTCCATAGGTCGTAGTTATTTCCATCCAATGGTTTTTGACTCAAAATTGTAGCTAGAGAATTAAATGATGTCATTTTCTGAAATTTAAAAAAAAACACATATATTAACACGTAATCCACACAACAAACATACAAATATGTAGATCTAGCCAAACTACTTATTATTAATGTTTATTAAACAATAATTGGTTCCATTACAAATACTTTACGTTGGGCAAGACATTTTGTAATAAGTAAAAGCTTTTGAGCAATGGTAAGAGGAATTTAGAATGCGCGTTGAAACCTTATAAACGTGTAATTCGAATAACGATAAATATAATAAATTATATTTATTATAAATAACAGATTCATATATAATAAATTATATTTATTATAAACTTAGTTCATATAATAAATTATATTTATAATTTACCCCTCCGTCAAAGGGTACCACATCGTTTCAATATTCTTTTTGGGCTTTTAATAACATTGTGAGCCTCGTTGGGAGAGTTATTAATATTAAAATTGAATGTAATAACCATTAATTTTAATTTCAAAATTATCTTTAATAACTAAAAGTGTTAATCGAAGCGTTGGGACGTACAATCTTATTAAATGCAAATTATTTTAGATCCAATCAATAAAAATCCGGCCATATTAACATCCGTTTGGGGTATCACATAACCATTTTATTGTGGATCCTTAATGGAACCAGCGAGGTTTCAAAATTAATTAAATTAATTTTTAACCTTCACCCGTTCAATATTTTTATTATAAATTAGTGGGGTTTCCATAATAATATTATCTAGACAAAACAAATATTATTATGCACATGTATGTATCAAATGATGCAATTATATGGCTCCACCTTCTATTGCATGTTAGCGCATATCACATATTATATCCATATAATTTAAGCAATTATAAATATAGAATAATTAATAGGCCGTAATCCGTAGTTTCTAAGAAAAGATACAAGCCCAATAGGGCCAAGAAGCCCAGCTTGATATCTAGCCCGTACTTCTTCTTTTCTTCAGGTCTTGTAAGTCCATGGGATGTGGGCCAAGTTAGAATTGGCTTTTAGGGTTTTGGCCAAGCATAATACTAACGTGCCACTATTGAATCCGAGCATCAAAACGGCTGCCGACCGCCACACAAAACTCGGATTGCCCACGAGAATTTTACAAAGTGGAAACTTAGCGTAGGAACCACCCTACCAAAAACAGCCCATTCGACAGCATGACGCCCTTTTACATTTTTTATAATAAATCCGAATTTACATATAAAAAAATTGCGGGGAAAAATAAATAAATAAATCAGGAGAAACCTAATCTTATGATTAGCCTCCTTGTTACATCCCAAAAAAAAAAATATATATAAGCAAAATCTACCATAGTTAAGGCCAAAACCAAATCATTCATTCCTAATACAAAAATTATAAAATAACATAAATAATAGAATCCTAGGTGCCATATATCTAATATACATCATATATGCATGAGAAATAAAATTATGGATTCAATCTATCACACCGATTCAACGGTGCTCGATACCAATTGAAGGAATCACACGGCGGAAACCCGGGAGATACGCACGATTAAATCTGAGTGTATGATAGATATCTTTTCATCACCCATTGTAACTTTGTAGTAGTCGAGAAAATCTCTTCTAGAATCACAGGACCTTCCAAGCTATTCTCTCACGTGACAAATACAACGTGTGTGGCGCACTGATCCATAAAGAAACTGGGTGCGAAAACACTCTGAAACCTTTCGGTTTCTGTTTCTCTCTCAAGGTGTTTTCATAAACCTGGAGGCTAATAAACTTTTTTTCTGGAGGCTAGGAAGCAGTGTATTTATAGACTGCTAACCCTAACCCCATTAGGGTTTTATAACACCTTGAGCTTCTCTTACCTTGGAGCTGATAAAATGGGCTCATCTTTATGTCTTAATAATCGATTAAATGGGCTCTGTCATCTCTAATAGGCAAGCAGGGATCTCTGACCCCATTATCAATTAAGGCTCTTGATCAACGGTCTAGATTGCTTCTGGAGCATAAATCCAACATTAAGTAATACCTTGTTTTATGTGAGTCCGATATTTGAGCCATTTTGTGTGTTATTGTTGGAAAAATAAATAATATGTTGTTGTATGTAAAATTCATGTTAATATGTGCTTGCGTGATGCATTAACATGGAATTTAGTAAATAGAAATTATATGTATGAAGTATAATTATCCAAAATTTATAAATGTTGCATGTAGCTCTCGTTATGCATGTAACATGACATAGCATGAAATGACATATTTACATTTCATATGCACGGTCACATCGCGTCGAGTTGGGTGTGGAGTGCGTAGGCCGCAGTTATTCACCATTCTTGAATGTGTGGTGAAGTTCAAAAATGGGATATGTCAAAATTGAACTGCGATTGTATAAAACAATAATAAATATAAATCGTGTATTGTTTGGTGCAGCAAGATAGGTAAATCCCCCGAGTGAAAGACCAAAATTTATATGGTTTAGACATATGTCCGGTGGCTTGTAAAAATGTTGGACAGCGATGACGTCTGCGGTGAAAACCGTCGTTGCCCACAAATGAATAACACGTGGGATTTGATAAAAGAATTCGAATGAATATTGGAGGGTTGTCCAATAGTTTAAGTCCTTGGGTGAGACACCAATTACTGGTTTTCATACTTGGCATTGCGGGTGTGAGGGAGTCGGTCGGGACTCGGGTTGTGGGCATGAGGAGTCTCATCTCATGCATGACACGGAACATTCCATATGGGATTGCATTATTTATATGGAATATGAATGGATGTTTACATATTGTCATTTAGGCGAGGAGTAGCCCTTGTAGGAAATTTTTTCTACTGGGCATTGTTCACCCCGTTGTGGAACCACCTTTGGGTCTGGGAGGTATCTGGGGAAAGCGGTGCTCAGGCAAGTAGTGATTATGAAGGAGCCAATGTAGTGGCCTTGATATTACTTTTGTAAAAAGTATTTTGTATAAAAGAATTGTAATTCTTTTGGGACTATTGTATAAATAGTCAAGGGTTCTGATCGGACACTTATAGACTGTAATTAAGCGTTTTATTTTCATATTTTAGATTTAAATATGAATGAATGGATCCCTATAAAGGGATGTATATTGGGGATATGGACAGATGAACCCTAGATGGGGTATGATTATACTGTTATACAGGTTGTATGTTGGGTAGAGCTCCCCGAACAAAGGAGACTATGCCCGATTTTTGTGAAAATATGGATCCCGATAAATGGGGCTGGCAGTGTGGTATCGGATTACTGAAATCCATAGAATTCAGTGGATTGACTGGTTGTCAGCGGGACCACTGTTTGGGCGTCACACCACTTGTTCTTTCAAAAGAAATAATCTCATGGTTTTACTTAACTTGTTCATGATTGCAAATTTGCAATTTCTCATTACAAACGATACAATCTCTCTCTTGAATCACTTTGCAAATCTGATAAAGGAGATATATGAAGTGAAAAAGCTAATGGTTATTTGTTTTCTATTTTCAAGACTAAAAACTTGTTTGGTAAAACTAAAAAGAGGTTCCTATTTTGTGTTTTAATTTCCATTCTTTTTCCCTATATTTTCAAAAACTATTTTCCAGACAGAATTTTCCAGAATCTTTGTGAGCCCAATCCGGGGTGTCAGGTATTTCCCAAATCGACTGCGAGGAAAATCATAATATGATCTCCCTTGAGACCATTACTAGTAAATGGCCTCTTGGGCCCATAAACCAATATCATCAAAATATACACCAACTATATTCCAATAGTTTCAAGGTTATAACATTTCTCTTATCTGAAATACATATTAAAATTTACAATTCTAGCCACATATTATCCCCAAGAAAACATCAAAACTGTGACTTTCTTCAAAATCAGCCTCTGGCCAGGTTGTCTCCTCGAACGCTCCTGTAAATGAAATAATATTCCCTCGACGGGGTGAGCTATCCTTAGAGTAGTGGAATCACCTAAATGGAGTTACTCCCCACCCTAAGTGCATATCTTGATGCTCAATGTAAACACACCTTCAGTAAATACGTGATCACTACTTAAATGTCTGTGTTATCACCTCATGTCTCGAGTCCTCACCGACTCCCTCACACTTACTAAACTGTGTATGAGAAAATATCTTTTCAAAACAAAGCTTTGTTGTTTTTTGAAAATACCTCTGGGGATTCGATAAAATATGGACTACCTCCGAGGCGAATGTGTTGGAGAACTTTCCGAAACAGTCATGGTCCTCATCCGAAATGATCTGTTAGACCGTCTCGACCCGTTACTCGGAATAATAAATCTGTGAAATTCCTTCGCAGCCATGTTCATTTTTCAGAAAATTCATGTCATGCACTCACACCTAATTTATAGGTTACCCGGTGCATATGAAAATGCATTATGCCTTTTCAATCGTTTTTATACCAATATATATCAAATATGCATATATTCTCAAATTTACATTCACACCACATGTAATTCAATCTGGATCAAACAACACCAAAATTAGCTCACTTGAGCAAATCACAATTTCATCTCCAATGGCCTATACTCATAATTATATTCCATATAATTGAGAAAATCACAATTTCATCTCCAATGACCTATACACACTATTATATTTCATATAATTGAGCAAATCATGTTAACACATCAAATTTATGCATTAACCTATCTATTTCCACTCAACTCAAGCCATTCATTTTAAACAATTTCAAGCACACAATACATGGACGTTTTTAGTCCAATTCACACAAAAATATTCATGTACTATTCACGTTCTATTCACGTCACTATTCACATTACTATTCATATGAACAATAAAACCATCGGGTTACTGTTCACAACCACTCAAAATGAAATTTTTCACTCGGTTCAAAGCTTTTGAGGCCCAAATATTAATATTACATTCAGAGGCCTCATTCTAAAACATGATTTAATGCATAAATCACAACCACAATGACTTGAAACCGGTCAGTAATTTCATCCCAAAGCAAACTCACCAGAATTCCAACAATTCGGTCCTAAGTTTTGGGACCGATCAAACGACCATTCAAGGCCTCAAATCAACTCAATCATCAACAAAACACTTAAACAAAGTGTAACTCAAGTAGGATAAAACTCCTACCTCACGGAGTTTGTCGAAACTCCAACTTTTTGGTGTCCACACGTAGATCGCGTTGCGTGCACCAACTTTAGTCCTCGAACTGTCGAACTTCGACTGCCCAAAAGCCGGGAAATTTTCCCTTTCCTTTTTCTTCTTTCTCCTTTTCCCTTCCTTCCTCTCTACAAACTGTTTTTCTTTCTCTTTGTTTTCTTTTCTCCCTTTCCTTCTTTTCTTTCCTTTTTGCTTTTTCTTTTCTTTTTCTCATTTCTCATCTCATTCCTTTCATTTCTCCATTTCTCCTTTCTCTTTTGCATTTCTCTCCCATTTATTTGTATGGGTCCAAGAAATTTATTCTCCTTTCACTCAATCGAAATGTATGGCTATCATAATTCCATCTTTTCTTTTATTTCTTAATTATAACATGACTTCATCCCTTTACATGGCTCGATATATGGTAATGGGATTCATTACGTATGGCTAATTGTGAGTCATTCGCTGTCTTAAAGTGTCACACTCTTGAGTGTCATGTAGCATCCCTAACCTTGCCATGTGTCATCAGGCACTTACGCCTCGCAGCGAAATCAGACCACACACAGGAATCAGCGAAATTGACGTGGTAGCTAAATTTCGCGAGACGATTTCAACGGAGAAGTCCGTTTCGTCATCCAAGATCTAGAAAAATTTCAGATTTTTACCGAAATTACGATTTTGCCCTTTTTGAGAAAATTGGAATTTTCTCGGGTCTTATAAATACAAACCAAATGGGGGAAAAAAAATACCCTCTTTAGAACGTTCTACAACATGATAAACTTGAATTTATCATCTTTGGTTAAACTTGTTTCTCTTATGTCATAAATCTCATATACATTCTTGGAGAGATTTTCCATACATCAAATAAGCTTGTAGAGGCATTTAAAGAGAATAATTTTGGTTAAAATAACTCTTTTAACTTGATGAATTGTAAAAGGAACCTCAGAGATCTAAAGTAATTGAGCCTCTGGCACATGGTCCTTTTTAGAGTCCTTAGACTCTCAACGAGTGTGATTTTGATTTTATTGGATTCTGAGATACAAAGGAAATGGCTTCTGTTGGACATGAAGAAGTCTTAAGGAAAGAAAATCATGAGAAAAATAAGAAAGAAAATAAAAAATAGGTTTAAACTTAATAAATTAATTATATTTATTTATTCAAATTCATACTCATTTTATTTGTTTATCTCTATTATATAAGGGTTAAGAAATTTAAAAATATGTAAAATTTTGAGGAACTTTGATTATATTTGATTTTCTTTTATATTTCTCACAGTGAAACCTGTTATAACTGCGGAAGTTTTGATGCACGAAAATATGAATTCAAAAATACAAAGATAAGAAATCAATGTAAAGATGCACGAGGGTTTTAACGTGGTTCAATTAATTATACCTATATCCATGGATGAGGAGAAAATATTTCTACTTATTCTTGGAAAACACAAAGTACAAATTTATTATAAAACCTAGGATGCCCATAATACCAAGAAAATGTCACCATAGCTTAGTCTCTCAGCTAGTATGTCTCTGCTGTCTGTTTGAATAACCTTACCAGTCGATCTACATCATAACTTTTTCCTCTCGTGACCCATAATATCTATAGAGATATTCCTAAAATGTTTCCTTATTCTATAAGAAAACCTAATATTACAATAATACAATAACTAGGATTTATCCTATAAAATATTCTTTACAAAATAAACAAAGCCACAAGCATGGGAGGAGAAAAATCCAATAGGCAACAAAGAAAAAGAAAATGTCTAAGAGATGAATACTTTATATTTACTTTGAAAACCTAAGTAGGAAAAACCACGGACATAGGAAGAGAAAAATTTACTATTCAAAAAAATAGGGTACAAGATTAGAGTGTGGTGGCTATTAATTTATAAAAAGCTCACAAAACCTAAAAAATACATAATATGTTGTGTTCCAAATCTAAATAAATCAAAGAACCCTATTAAGATCAATAATAGGCTATGGGTCTTTGAATAAGAATTCGGGGCACCAATTCTAATAATATCCACCTTGACACGAATTCCAATTGAATGTACAAACTCCAATCTTCAAAAATCTCGACCTCTTCCACAAAAGTTCATAAGAAACCAAAACTTATTAACAAATACCAACCAAGTTGACAATGCCCAAGCAGCCCACAGTGACTTGATCAAAATATCTATCGAATTGTCATGAGTACTAACTTTACCCATACTAATATTGTCATCTAACAGGGAAGTGGTAGTGGCGGTAGCATCACTTGCAATGGTAAAACCCTACAACACATAATTTGGTAGAACTTCTCTTTCCTTTCATTACAATAGAAGTACCTTTGCTAATATTCAAACTCCACCTTCACAAGTGTACTTATATCCTTTTGAATCAAGAATACTCAAAGAAATCATGTTTCTCTTCAAATGTGGGACATAATCTCCACATTACCAAGTATTACAAGATTTTTTTAGAAAGGAAATTAACGGTATAACTTATTTTTTTAAAAAGATTCTTTATTATTCTTATTAGGAAATATATTTGTGAAAATTGCTTTAAAAGTTATTTTTATTAAAAAAAAAAATGTACAATCTTATTTAAAACAAATGAATTAAGGACTTTAATTAAAAACAATATTTTGAATTTTTTTTAAAACAAATTTTAGATTCTTTATAAAAAAACAGATTTCTATCTTTCCTTTATTAGAGAAAAAATATTATTAGTTAAAAAAAAAATTATGAACTTACTTTATTAGCTTAAAATTATTGAATTATTCTTTTTATTAACATATAAATTATAAAACTGCATGTTCAATTTTGTGTACAACCAACTAGTATATATAGAATGAATTACAGAATATATATAAAAAAATAAAATTAAGCATCAATGAGAGAGGAAAAAATGTGTTCAAAAGGCTCTACTTGTAATTTACAGTATTCTTGAGTCTTTTTGGCAGATCTCACGTGTCTGAATCCATACCGATCAACAAAAGTAGTAGGAATGAGCCACATGCAAAATAAAATAAGCCTAAAGAAAGGGCATCAAAGTAGGAAAAAGGGGAGGTAAATAGCCAAACCAAATATTCAAGTCTAATATTAATAAGCACAAAAACAATATATAAACTTATCAAATTAATTTCATTCATACTAATGAGCTCAAATTAATAAATAAATTCTCATGCAAATATTCAATATGTGATTAACCTAAGTCTACAATCTCAAAGTAATAATTAACGTGCAAGTCCAATTCAACAGCACACTGCTGGAATTTCATACCATTTAATAAGTCAAATTTATTTACTTATTAAAAATACTATAAACACAAATATACAAAATCTAAATATTGAACTATATCATAATTTAGCCTAATTCAATATAAATCTAATATCCTAATCATACCTAAATTAAGAAATAAAAATAAGTCTTAAAAAATAGAATTTGTGCCAATTACCAACTTCAACTTAGGATATATTCAGTATTACAAATCTATATTTTCATGATTCCAGATCAATTTGGTAAAATTAGCTTAAAATTAATACCCAAAATATTCTAATTTAACAATTGTTAACTCAAAACATATCAAAAATACTTCAATTTAATCTTTAAAGCCCCTTAAAACCTAAATACAACTAAGCATAAATACCCAAAAATTAAGCCAAATACAATGTACAAGATTAAAGTTTCAATCAAATAAATTCCACTAATAACAAACTCATATCATTTAAGAAGTCCACATTTCACCATAATTCAAGTCCACAAAAGTTTATATCACCAATATATACTTATGCAACTAAAATATACAATTTATAAAAGAAATTTTTCTTCATTTTATAGAGATATATGTACAAGTTAGAGAAATAAAAGAAAATGATGTTTGAGTTGTGAGAAAATGAGAGGAAAATAAAGAAAAATATGAAAGGGGGAATGGATGGTCTGCAGATGGCGGGTCATCGCGTGACATCCGGTGACTGTCAGCGCCGATAAGTGGTGGTAGTGAGAAAGGAAAAAGAAAAAGTAAGAAGGAAAATAAGGAGATGGAAAGAAATGAAAATGTGAGTTTTTTTGTCTTAGATATGCTTGAATTAGGAAGAAAATTGTGAGAAAATGAGTTATTTGTGAGTTAAAAAAAATGAAGAGAAAAAGGAGAAACAAGAAAAAGAAGAAGATAAAGAGAGGGGGGTTAGTTGGGTAGGGTGATGAGAAAGGGTATGGGTAGGGGAATGGGAGATTAGAAAAATAATAATAAAAAAATGAAATCAAAAAGTAATATGAAATAATAATAACAATAATATGTGAGCAAATTTTGGGGTCTATAGCAACTTCATATGAAATATTGCAATATGACCTTTTCAAATAAAAACATTTGCACCGAAAACATTATGAAATGAGTTATTAATTTAAATTAATTTTTTAACTTCTGTATTTTTCATTAAAATTTAAAATTTTTAAGTAATACAAATTATTCGATTAATTTAAAAGCAATACAAATTATTATAAAATAGTATTAGTATTAGCTTAAATATTTTTTAAAAATAAAGAAAAAGAGTACAAAAAGTCCAAGATCCACACATAATATTTATGCCTTGTTTTATAAACTCATAAATTTCATTCTATAATAAAGTATGAAATGTTGTCAAAAAAAAATAAAATATGAACTTGATTAGAGTGATTTTAGGATATAATTTTGACTTTTTTTAAAACAAGGTTATAATTTTGGCTTTAAAAAGTGTTTTTGGGAAAAAAAATTCAATATTAGACTATTTAAAGATCTAAAAAATTGTTAACTAATATAATTCTTTCATTTAAAAAACTTTAAAATCAATATGTTATTTTTAAAGTTTATTTGAATCAATTTATACTCTAAATAATATGTTACAATTTTTTCAATAAAATCTTATTTCATACAAAATTTTCTCAATAAATTAAATCACCATTTATAAAGGAAAGTAAAACTATTTCATAAATGGTAAAAAGAAAGTTAAATTTTTTTTTTTGAAAAGAAAAATCATTTAATTGATTCAAACTAGTAATACATCGATAAAAACATATAATCAAAATTGCTAAAAAAACAATATTCATAATGAATCGACTCAAAGCTTTATCACGTTTGATGGTTAGTGCATGCGTTTGATAGTTAGTCTATCGTTGATATTCTTATTGTGATTATAATACATATGACTCCAGTTTTGCAGCATGATAACGATCAATGATTTGATTTATTGTTTGACGAATATCACTTTCTTTAAATGCAGATATTTCGAAAGCATGAATAAGCATCCTTATGTGATGTGTCCAGCACTTGTATGGCAAAGGCAATAGTAAATTCACAACGTATAAAAGCGCAGATGTGTGAAGTATTAATTTATTGTGAAAGAAAATGATGGAAAAAAATATGTTGATAGGTAATTTTAGATCAAAATGACAAAAAAATCACTTCTTCTTGCTTAAAGAAAAGAGGCTAGTAGAGAAAAAATGAGAGAAATGATGCTAATGTTTAAAAAGGAAGCACGTTAAATTTATATTTATTACGTCCAACTCATTAAGTTTTCCTTAATTTATAATATTATGTTATCTTTCCATTTTAAAGGATAATATTTTCTAAA
Organism: Tetrastigma voinierianum; assembly: GCA_016808115.1. Classification (NCBI taxonomy): domain Eukaryota; kingdom Viridiplantae; phylum Streptophyta; class Magnoliopsida; order Vitales; family Vitaceae; genus Tetrastigma; species Tetrastigma voinierianum. Next base: position 114,665 of record JAEQBH010004137.1, on the reverse strand, counting down.
TTAGACTACCAAAATTAATCTCGTTAGATATTTTTGTTTTGAAACTATTTATGTTTTGAAACCCTTGACCCGTTGAGGAACGTGAATATACCAAAATGTTAATGATATATTTTTATTAAAATAATTATAAAAATATTTTCTTATAAATAACCAAGCCACAATCCTAGAAACACTCACCAAAAACATCAACAAATTAATGTGTAAAAATGTTGAATAACAGATAAATGGTTGAAAAGTAAAACGACCTTAATTTGATGAAAATTTCTAATTAATAAAAAGCAACAATTACACAAATCTTTCACAATTAATAAAAACAAATAACAATTCGTGAGGAGATAGATCCGAAAGAAATAGAGGAAGTTTGACTTTATATTTATTGACAAATGTACGACGTATTTTATTGACCTTCAAGACCCAAAAAAACCAAAATCAAAACCAAACAATTAATATAAAATCAATTATAATAGTAAGGAAAATTTAAATCTCACAAACCAAAGGAAAATTGATTGAGAGATTTTTAATCATCTTCTTCTGATAAATAAACCACAAACGAATATTAGTAGTACCAGGGGTAGTTTTGAGAATGAAGATTCCAAAACTAGGAATTCCACTATGAACATTGCAGAGGAATTCTAGGGTTTGTAAAACTCCATGAGAAAACTTGAGATTTGGAGAGGGAAAATGGAAAAAAAAAATTATGAAAATATAAAAATCAAAGAAAACGTGATGTTAATGTCAAAGATAACTATTCATAGTCAACATAAATAATCAAAATTCAAGAAAAATGTCCAATCTCTTAAGAATTACCAACAAAAGTGAAGATTCAAAGAGAATCAACCGAATCAACAACTAACGTCTAAAATAGTCAAGAAGATCTTCATTTAGGTTTTGAATTCCACGAACATTCGAGAGGAAATCTAGGGTTTGCAAAACTCCATGAGAAAATTTGAGGTTTGGAAAGAGAAAATGGTAGAGAAAATTCTAGAAAAATAAAAATCCAAGAAAATATAGTGCTGATGTCGTAAATAATTGAATTGAATCCTCTATTAAATCTAAAAAGAAACTGTTAATGAAAAGATGAAAAGTTTATTAACAAGGCTATTTAGTAGAAATATTGTATCAATAAGGACAATTTAGGAAGCAAAAAAAGTAAAACAACTCGTGTTTTTATAAGAGAACCAACCCAATTAACAACCAACCTGAAGCTCAATAGACTGTGAAGATCTTCATTGGATTTGAATTCCATGGGCGCCACTGCAGAGGAATTTTAGGGTTTGCAATATTCCTTGAGAAAACTTGAGATTTGGAGAGGGAAAATAGCAAAGAAAATTATAGAAATATAAAAATCAAAGAAAATTTAACATTAATGTCGAAGATAACTATTCAAAGTCAACATAAATAATTAAAATTCAAGAAAAATGTCCAATCTCCTAAGAATTACCAACAAAATTGAAGATTTCAAAACCAAAAAGAGAAGCAACCGAATGAACAACTAACCTAAATCTCAACAACATGTGAAGATCTTCATTGGGTTTGAATTCCAGGAACATTGTAGAGGAGTTCTAAGGTTTGCAAAACCCAATGAGAAAATTTGAGGTTTGGAAAGAGAAAATGGTAGAGAAAATTATGGAAAAATAAAAATCCAAGAAAATCCAATGTTAATGTAGGAGAGAATTGAATTGAATCATGTATTAAATCTAAAAAGAAACTATGACACCCCAAATCCGGGGGTCCCATTGACAATCCTTCAACCCGCGAAATTCCTGTGGATTTCGGGTGACCCGAGGCAGACCTAAGTCCGATCTCACCTCGCCCTCCAAGGTAAGACTAGCTAGCCAACCCATCAAGCTATGCATGCCATTTGAATCGTGCACGGTCACGGGTAAAACATCGTGCCGGCTCTTTGAAAAGTGCGCGGATACCGTCGGTGTGTGGCGAGTAATCCTCCCTCTTATCCGCGATCAGCTTCCGGTGTGCGAATCAACCCAATCCATGCCAAGAATGACATCAAAATCCTATATGTCCATCTCCCGAAGGTCCACCATGAGCAGAATCCCTGAGATCTCTAACTCATAATCCCGACTTATTTGATCAATCCTCACCCTAGTCCCTAGGGGAGAACTCACGTATAATGGCTCATCCATGGTCTCCACCTCTAAGCCCAAAACATCCACACTAGATGCAACCACAAAAGAATGCGATGCACCAGAATCAAACAATATCTTAGCATAGAGGCGAGATGATAGAAACATACCCAGTATAACCTACTGATCAACTAGTTCAGTTTGTGGTGTGATGGTGTAGACACGCCCTTGGAGCCCGGAAGTCTCGGCCCGTGAGCCTTGTCCTCGGCCTCGGCCCATACCCTGGCCTCTTGTATGTGAAGGCTCTGTCTGGCCTCTGAGGCCCGTCACGGTTCCTCTTGCCCCCGCATTGGGGTGAGAAGGGATAAAGCGTATTAAGTGCCTATCCACTTGATGATTGGGGCTGGCTGTCCCCAAACCACAGGATCCTTATACGAGGGCAATCTGCGCCTCCACGTGTCGGTTGTGGCAGTAAACATGTCGCGGTTCGACTTACTAGAAGCCTGGTGGCCTTGGCCACGATAGCCGCGAACAGTCCACTGAAACACTCGGGGAAGAATTCTTCTACCTCTTTCCGTGCTAGAAGAAAATGATCCTCGTATCTTGCCGCCTGAGTACCCGCATCTCGCCCCGAATCACGTATGTCGACAGAATAAAATTTGGGTCTTTCATCTGGGGATCTCTCCATCTTGCTTCACTGCCCAAACACACGAAATTTATTATTATTATTATTTTATACAACCATAGTCTTGATTTTGGACGTTGTCGTTTTAGAACTCTTGACCCATTCACGAGAATGGTGAATAACGGTATCATGCACCCCACACGAATCGGCCAGCGATGTGTAGTGCATATGAAATGCAATCATGTCATTTCATGCTATGTCATGCCATATGCATAATAAGAGCTACATGCAACATTTATAAATCTCAGATAATTATATTTCATATATATAATTTCCATTTATCACAATTTTCATGTTAATACGTCAAGCAAATATATATTAACATGATTTTTATACACAACATCATGTTATTTATTTTTCCAACAATAACACACAAAATTGCCCAAATTTGAGACCCATATAAAACAGGGCACCTCTTGGTCCCTTCATGGTTCATCACCGAATTACTGTGGTACCAAAACACACCACAAAACCTGTAGACATCAGTCCATGGATTAAAACCAAACCCAAACTCAATCCTAGAATTGCAGAAAAGCAGTCCCATCACCCAGTGGGACTATAAACTGATCCAGAAAATTCAACGAAGCCAATAAGTAGTCTAAAAATTTAGCGGGCTAATAAAACAATCCGAAATTTTCACAAAATTCCTACTGTCAGCCCGAAATTTGGGACTTAAATTTTGACCTCTCATGGCCTCTAAGCCGTCTCAAATAAATTAAATGGCCTTTAGGCTCGAAAGAAATAACCTAAGTAGGAAAATTCCCTACCTCGTGAGGTTGATGAAAGCTCAGAGATTTTGGTACCCACGTGTAGCTCTCGTTGCGTGGACCAACTTTTGCCCTTTGCTCAGAAAAAACCTACAGTTTGATTTAGTAGATCTTTGAGAGCGAAGAAAGAAAAAAAACAATTTCTCCTCTCTCTCTCCTCTACTTTTCTCCCTCCTTTAAGCCAGTCCTCCTCTCTTTCCTTTTGACTTTCCACATTTGTTTGTTTTATTTTTTTTACCATGTTAATCTTTTATTCGGGTCCATTCTCCCAAAAATAATTTATTTTAGTTCAATTCATTTAAATGAACAGCTGAAGTCGTTCATAACTTCAAGAGATTTATGTAAAAATCTAGTCCCTAGGATTTTGCGACTTATCGCTGAAACTATTAAAAAGAATTCGGTGTCTCGAGTGAAACTTTTAAGGTCACTAGATTTATAGGCGAATTTAATGGCTCGATCATTTCGTCATCAGATCTAGAGAATTTCGACACCCTGAACCATTCTAACAATTATTATTATAATTATTCTTTGCCATTTTTTTCTTGAGAATTACACTAATTTTCCGGGTTTATTCTTCCCCTTAACAAAATTTTGTCCCGAAATTCACACCTCTGCTTACACACAGAGACCTGCGCATATGAAGTAATATTATAATGCCAAACATTAGACCACGCACCTTCGTCCTCAAATAGGAAAGGATATGTGGCCCGCATCGTGTTCTCGGGTTCCCACGTTGCCTCCTCCACTCCTCGGTGTTGCCACAACACTTTTACTAACCGCATGGCCTTACATCTCAAAACCTAATCCAGGCTATCCAAAATACGTACTGGTCCCTCCTCGAAGGTCCCATCAGTATCAACAGTAATTTCTCTCGATCCTACACATAATTTGGATGCAGGTATGCTTCGAGCATGGAGACGTGGAACACCTCATGGACACGATAAACCCAGGTGGTAGCGCGTAGATATGCAAGCTGTGTCCACCCTCCCAGAGAAGTACCTCGAGGACTGATATATCTGGGCGCTAACTTCCCTTAAAACTGAGATCGACCCTCCTCTCTTAAGCATCACATGAGAAGAGGCGTGATCACCTACCTCGAACTCAGGGTCGATCTGTCTGTCGGCATAGTTCTTCTGTCATACGAGCGAAGTAAGGAAGGCCCAAGATCGAATCCACCTTCTCGGAGGTGTCTATAATCATATGGGACCGGTGATGGGCGGCTCTCATTTTGTCAGTGATCGGTGATCGACATACCCTCCCATATAAGGCCTCATAGGGTGCCATTTGAATACTCGCCTAATAACTGTTGTTGTAGGCGAATTCCACTAAGGGTAAATGCTCCTCCCAGCTACCCTTGAGATCCAGGACACATGCACGCAGCATGTCCTCTAAATCTGTGTATAGTCTCTCAAGTATGCTCTACGTACAGGGATGAAATGTTGTGCTCATCTTCAACTGTGTCCCCATGGCCTTTTGGAAACTCTTCCAAAAATGTGCCGTAAATATGGGATCCCTGTCCGATACAATAGAGACTGACACTCCATGTAGCCGGACAATCTCACGAATATATAGTAGGTAGAATTTCTTAATGAATCATCATCCAGCACCCATTTAGATAGTGTCTTGGAGCTTAGTGAGCCGATTAACATAACCCACTCTGACGATCATGCCTCCAGTAATAAAGTGGCGAGAGATTTCAAAATCCATCGTAACATGCTCCACTTCCACTCGCTCCCAAGGCGGAGTAGCCATGTTGGCCGGTGTTCGAGTTTTACTTGTTGACCATTGAGACACCATCGGAACAAAATCCCAATGTAATGACTGTTCCACTTTCGAAGTATCTGCGCGAAGATCATGGTACATCTTACCTGGATGCACAGCGAATCGGGAGCAGTGGAATTCCCGGAGGATCTCCTCTCTCGATAATTAATTTGGGGAACCACGACGGAGTCCTATCTGAAGACTACCATCTGTGTGGATGGCCCGATATGTCGCTGCGTGCGTATTTGTGCCGTCCTTGATGAGACATATCTCTGCGTCTATCCACAGGACTTAACCACTCTGCTCAATAGGGATGGCGTAGCCACCGGACTCCGATACCTAAGCGAATCACGATGCTGCGATCTAAGCGTCGCGAGTCTCGAGCCTCCCGCCACTCCCAGGAGCCACACTGGCAGTACTCCTGTGACTTCCGACTAAGTGCATTAGCCACTACATTTGCCTTACCAGGATGGTAATGCAAAGTGAAGTCATAATCCTCCAGATACTCCATCCATCTACGTTGCCTCATGTTGAGGTCTCACTATGTAAAGATATACCTCAGACTCTTGTGGTCTAAAAATACCTCAAACTACTTACCATAGAGATAGTAGGCGCGAATCTTTAAAGGCAAAGACTATGGCGTACTCGGATATGTGTAGGGTAATTACGCTCATGATTCTTGGCGTACGGAACCATAAGCCATAACCCTCGGTACATCAAGACACATCCCAGTCCGTCCCTAGAGGCATCACAGTACACCATGTACCTCTGTCCCTGTTTTGGGACTATCAGAATAAGAGCTGTAGTAAGCCTCCTTTTCAATTCCTGGAATGCCTTCTCGCATAGGTCATTCCACTCGAACTTTACCTCCTTTTGGGTCAATCTCGTAATAGGTGTCGCTAGTTGGGAGAAATCCTCAATGAACCTCCTGTAATACCCTACCAATCCCAGCGTATCTCGAAGGCGGCAGTGCCCGGCTCATGCGACCTCGACCTTCTCGGGGTCAGCTAACACTCCCAGAGAAGCTAAACACCACGTGCCCCGAGAATACCAGCCTCGAAACTCCTTACTAAACTTGGCATACAGATGATGATCTCTCAAAAGATGTAGAATGACCTCAGAATGATCCCTCGTGCTCCTCTCTCATTTGGGGTAGATCGAGTGTCATCTCGAAGACCACGATGGCCCAGTCCCGGATAGGTTGGCATACCACAGCCATGAGATCCATGAATACTACTTGGGCGCATGGAGTCAATCAAAGGACATCCTTTGTGAACTCAGCTCCCATGCTTGTAAGACCCGAAAAAATTCTAATTTCTAGAAAAATGGCAAAATCGTAATTTCGGTCAAAACCCAAAATTTTTCTAGAGCTTGGATGATGAAACGGATTTCACCGTTGGAATCGTCTCGCGAAATCTAGCTAACACGTCGATTTCGTCAAATTCCGAGATAGTCGAATTTGCACGTTTCAGGCATCGAGTATCGAGTCTTGAAGTAAGCAATGTGATGTGACAAAAGTCACATAACATGTACTCATGTGACACATGTTGCATGAGTAGAATGATGGAAATGGAAGGTCAAGATAGTGCCAAATGTCGGAAATCCAAGATTTGAAGGCATTAGGTGAATAGTTAAATGATAATAAGACGAAATAGTGTATAGTGTCATCCTTTTCAAATTGAAAAGGGAGAAAACGTGAGGAAGGGAAAACAATTTACAGAAGCTTGAGATTTGAGATTTTAGTGAGAGAGAGTGTGACTTCTCTCTAGGATTACGGGCGATCCGACCGTCGGAATTCGTCGAGACAAGAAGGAAGGTCGCTCTACGCAGTGAGGCCAACGCGTAGGTACCGGTTTTAAGGAGTTTCGACAAACTCCGTGAGGTAGGGGTTTTATCCTACTTGAGTTTTACACTTTGTTTAAGTGTATTTATGATGCTTGAGTTGATTGAGGTCGTGAGTGACCGTTTGATCGGTCCCAAATCTTGGAACCGAATTGTGAAAATTATGAAACCCATTTGGTGTAGTCCATAGTATCCGCAGGCCCATTTGGGTTGTTTTTGGTATAATTTATGAAACAAATTGTATTGTGATGTGTATGAAGTAGAAAATGGCTATGGTCGGGTCGAAGTGGAAACCGTGTTGGTGATTGGTAGTGAGCGTAGCAGAGGTTTCTTGTTCAACGTGAATAGTATTCACGAAATAATTTTTGTGAAATAATGTGTTTGGTTGAGTGATTCAAATCGAATTGCTCGTGTTTGTTAATTAGCCCACGTGAGCTAATTTTTGGTGTAATGTATTGAGAAATTGCATAACATGTTTGTGTGATTTAAATTATGTAAATATATGCATGATGATATATTTGCATGTGTTGTATAATTATGTGAAATGACATAATGCATTTCATATGCACCGGGTAACCTAGAAATTAGGTGTGAGTCTGCGTGACCATAATTCCCAGCGAGCATGATTGCGAAAGGAATTTCACATGATGATTTTAGAATGGGGTTGGGAGGTGATCCTAGCAGATCATTTCGGATGAGGACCATGGCTGTTCGGAAGTTCTCGACACATTCACATCGGAGGATAGTCCATGGCCACTAGACAAGTTGGTAGTGTATTTCGAAAACAACAGATTTGTTTTAAAAATGATATTTTTCATCTGTGGCTTAGGCGGCGTGAGAGTCGGTGGACTCGGACATGAGTTGGTAGTATGAGCGATTCAAATAGGATCATACGTTTACTTGGATGTGTGTTTACGTGGAGCATTGCATATGCACTTAGGTGGAGAGTTACCCATTGGGTGGTTCAGCTCTTGAGCATTAGCTCGCGCAATCGAGGAATTATGTTATTTCATGTACGGGGGCTGTCACGAGAGACGGCTCATCTTAGGGTTGATTTTGAAGAAAGCCCAGGGTTGTGGCTTTGAGGGTTTTATGATGTATACATGTATTGGGAATTTTAGATTTTTAATATGTTGTATGAGAAGTAAAGCTTTAACTCTTGAAACTATGGTATATAGTTGGTATGTTGATGAAGTATTGTTGTATGGGCCCAGGCGGCGTTTTACTCATGTATATATCTTCGTGTTGATGATTAGGACGGGTGATTCTTAGGTAGAGCTCCTCGTCTGAGAAACTGCGATTTTCGTAGTCGTGTCGATTGCAGACATTCCACGAGTTTGCGAGTTGACGGGTTGTCGCGGCCAGAAATGGCGTCCGCAATGTCACGAGCGATCTTAGGGATATACGCCTCCCCGACAGCCCTCGGTTGATGGTAACCGGTCACGTGGAATTACATCTTGGAGTAGACTCACGCTTTCCTTCTCAAGCGATCAAACAAATCATCAATCCTCGTGATGGATCTGGATTCATGGTGTAACCTGTTCGTCGGTAGTCGATGCACGGTCGAAGAGTCTTGTCCTTCTTCTTCGCCAAGCGAGTAGGAGAGCCTATGGTGAAGTGCTCGATTACGATGAATCCTTGTCCGATGGCAAGCGAGAGTGTTGGAAGGCGTTGCGAAACTCTTGTGAACCGAAAGTCGCAACCCCGAATAAACCTGCGGGATTTGGTAAATTAAAATTGGAGTGTTGTCCAATGGTTTAAGTCATTGGGTGAAACACCAATGATTGGTTTTTTACACTTGGCGTTGCAGGTGTGAGGGAGTCGATCGTGACTCGGGTTGTAGGCATGAGGAGTCTCAAATGCAAGTAAATGTGCTGAACATTCCATATAGGATTGCATTATTTATATGGAATATGGTTTGATGTTTTATGTATGCCATTTCATGTGCATTTAGGCGGGGAGTAGCCATTGTAGGAGAATTTTTCTACTAGGCATTGCTCACCCCGTTGTGGGACCCCCTTTAAGGTACAGGAGGTGTACAGGGAGAAGACGCTCCGATGATGCTGTGATTGTGAAGAAGGTCGACATATGGCCCTGACAATACTTTTATAAAAGTATTTTATGTAAATAGAATTGTAATTAAATTCTTTTGAACTATTGTATAAATAGTTAGGTATGTAAATATGGTAAGAGAGCCGTGATCAGACTCTGATGGATTGTAATTAAGCGTTTTATTTTCATATTTTAGATTTAAATGTGAATGAATGGGTCCCGATAAAGGGATGTACATTGGGAATATGGACGGATAGTACTGTGAAGTCAATCTGACTTCTGTTGAGACCACGGATAGGTTATGATTATATTGTTATACGTGTTGTATGTTGGGTAGAGCTCAGAACAAGAAAACCTGGCCGATTTTTTAAAATATGGATCTGGAGTAAATGGGGCGCAGCGAGTGTGTGTCGGATCACCCGAGGAAATCTGAATTAGTGAGTTGGCGGGTTGTCAAGCAGGACCCAGTTTGGGGTGTCATAGAAACGATTAATGAAAAGATGAAAAGTTTATTAACAAGGATAGTTTTGGTATGACAATTAAATATTTGTTACACATTTGTTTCCAAAAGCATCCGTTACACATTTGATTAATTTAAGAGATTAGAAAAATATCCATTAAACATTTGATTGATTTGAGACAATAAAAAATATTGATTGATTTGATACAATAAAAAAAGATCCCTTACACATTTGTTTGGTAAGTATAAGTTTTTAAAAAATAGTTTTGGAAACAAATTTTGCAAAACACTTCGTACTTTTATATGTAGTATAGATATAGATTAAAAGTTTTAGGATTTTTTAATTAAGTAAGAGGGTAATATTGATTATTGAAAACCATCAAACATAAAGGTTAGATAGTTGGGTTTTCTTCTAGATTAACAAGTGGTGCGAGTTCGGCTGGAATCTGAATTTATCTGAAATATCTAGGCAAAATCATCTAGTCGAAAGAAACCATAAAGTTGGTAAAACTTTGCATAGAACACCGGCACGATGCTAGAGACTGAACTGCTAATACTTGTTAAGGTAAAAAACGTAACATCACAAAGCCTCCCGTGTTCGATGGTAGTTATCAAAAAATTTATGTCAATATAATACTATATTTCACAATAAAAACACAAAAATAATTTTTTTTTTCTTCTAAAATTGTTAATAGAGTTGCATCTTTTTCCATTTAGCCATTGATTTGAATGCTGAAACGAATATATAAATTATTTGAGCATCAGAGAAAAGAATTATTAATTCACCCAAATGTATTCCCATACTAGTGGGCTGGGCTTCGAGCAGTCCTGGGTTGGCACAATGGGCCATAGCCCACCGCCATTACGATCCAATGAAAAAAATAATAGTATTATAATTGTGAAAGTCGAACTTATATAGTTATATGACAAGAAAGTAAAGCAAAATTAATAGAAAATAAATTAAGTGATAACAAATACTAAGGTGGTGTTTGTTTTTTTACTTAATGCTGAATATAACTTTTTTTGAGCTTAATGTTAAATAGCATTTAATAGCATTAAGTATTAGTTGTTGTTTTTAACGTTAGGTAGTGAGTAGGGATGATAGCAGACGGTTATTTTGGGTTAGTTAAAATTACCCGGCTCTTAATAACACATGTTTAATTTAATTTTAATGGATTTTTAATGGGTTTTGAGTTTATTTTCGAATCAGACGGAGTTCAGTATTCGCTACGTAAAGCAGAAATTTAAAAATTTTCAAAATGTGAAATGTTAATAAAAATAATAAATTGTCATAAGGGTTGAGGGCTTATAAAGTCTAGATCTCGGATGGCCAAGCGGATTACGCCAGTTAAATTCGATCACCATGAAATCAGTGACACAAAGTTTAGTGGTCCCGAGGCAATGAAAATTTTCGATTTTACAGGTGATAAGTTGTCGGTGATTCGAGAGGCGAGATTTTCTGAAAATCTCGAAAGTCGAAAATGACTTGGGCTAAGTTAATTTAAAATAAAGTGAGCCCCGAAAAGGAAATAAATTGTTGGGGCGACGAGATACGAATAAACGATAATTATATATTTAAAATAATAATAATAAGCCCCACCTCGATTATATTTAAAAAATATTTTTTATTTTATTTTTATACTTTAATATAAATAATTATTATTATTATAATGTTTTTTAATAAATAATATATAAAAATTCATAATATTTTTATTTTTATTAAAAATATTAATTTTAATATAATAAAATAAAAAAGAAAATATAAAAAATTAAAATTAAAAATAAAAACAAAAATAAAATGTAAACGGGGTGAGTTTGGGAATTTTCCTATCTCATACTTACATTTAATTTTAAATGAGACGAGTTTGAGAATTGAAAAAATAATGGCCCGAGATTAGGGATGAGATCGTATAGATCACGAACCCTACCCGTTGTCATCCCTATTAGTGTATATTACTAATTACTCTTTTTGTTGAGCGAGGATTGAGTTTTCTTTATTTTTGTGGAAAATGAACTACGAGATAGAAAAGCGAATATTCATTTTACGTCGTAAGCTTTTTTAAAAATTTATTGATAAATTAAATGAAATTTTTAAAAACAACTGTTTTAATCTTGAAAGGCTATTCGAACTTAAGCATTAAGTCAAAATAGCTTGTCGCTTTAGACTATGGGCAGTTTGTAGAGAAACTTTGAGTGAAAATGCAAGGAAAATAGGATGATAAATGTAAGAAAAGAAAAATGAGAAAATAAACATATGGTTAAATCAAATATATAAATTTTATTTCCTACTTCAAAAACACTTTTATTTATTACAACTCATCAATGAAAAACTAAATATTTAAAATTTTGTAAATTTTAAAAGTAAGAAGCTAAATATATGGCTATGATCATTAGGATGCAGATCGAAACTGTTGACGGCACTCTTTTAAGAGTGAAAGGAGATGCTGAGGATGGATGCAGGAGATTCAATGTCACACACAGAGATGACTACCCTAGTAGATGAAAGCTGGGAGAAACCTTAGGGGCGGGCCTTTATTTCAAAGAGAAAGTAGAATTTAATTTTTATTTATTTATATATTATGGAAATGATTCTCCATCCTGATCCAAATGCATTAGTGGGCTAATCAGAATGATGGGTGATTTTTCCTTAAATAAAGATGGTTGATTTTTTTTTTATTATTATTTTGGTCTTAAATCACTTATTTACATATCTTTTTATCACAATTTTTCCGATAAAATGATTTTTCACATAGATTTAAGTTGTTCTTTGTTTTTTGGTATCCTCGAGCACAACTGCGGCGATGGTTATGTGGTCTTTGTCTGACGAGTGGGCGAATCAGGATAACGTATTGATTTAATAAGCAATGAATCGTGGTCATTTGTAAAGCCCCGAAATCGTGAATGTGTCGTATAAGATTATCGAATATATGAGTTTTGAACCGATTATTTATGTTATTAGTCTAGATCTTTTCGATAAAATTAACAAAAGTTTTCGAGAAAATTTGATTATATCTTTTTATTGAATGTATTGATAATTGAATCAAATAAAATTATTTATCTTTTAAAAAAATAAATTATGATCATTTCGAAGACATCGTCTTTCTTGAAACTTTAAACCCAGGAATAGACAAACTTAGATGGATCGTGCGTAGTGGAAAATCTTATAAGTCCTAACTTTACATCTTGTGTAGTATTACACGTCAGGAATTGTCAGTTATTCTTAGTTAGCATAGGAAAATCTGCCATCTCGTATCGAGCGTATCTGATAAAAATAGCCTCTTGAATTTACAGACAATACTCAAAATAAATGTAGCAACTATTCATTGTTTTAAGAACATTCTATGAAACTTTATATATATTTACAAAAATGTCGTTTAAAAGCTGCGTCTCGACTTTATTACTCCAAAGGTATCTGCGAGATCTGTGCTCACTGGATAGTCTTTGTACTGAAGGGGTCCACGACGGGAGTGAAATGGCGAGTAGAAAATTCTCTACGAAAAGTTTATAACAAATTACGTATCTGATAGCGTATATAAACAATCAATCGCATTAGTAATTATTACTACATATGAAATATGCATCGCGTCGTGAGATGGCCTTCATGCTCATGACGAGTCGTGAAATCCCTGTACTTGGAATGTGACTAAGAGCTGTCATTTCATGACTAAATTTATTGGACGCCCTCGATTTTATTTATCAAAACGGTTTTAGTTCTTTTCCCGCTATTTTGTGGGCCAGTGGATTTAGGTTTACTTAGTAGGGCCAGTATGCGCTTTTTGTTATTTTCGCGAGCTTGCGTCGTCGGGATTAAGTATCTAGTGAGTAACACAATGGGACTTTCACCTGGGGATCTACGACTTACTCATGCAGCAGTGTAATTTATCGTTTTGATCCATTCTGTATTTCGTGAATCTGTGGACTTTGTCCATTTTCAAACTCCACATTGCTCTGCTCTTGATGAATAAACCTTACACCACCTTTTATGCTAGACTATTGTGGTGACATGATGCGTATGAGAATGCGTGATGTCGATGCATTTTTCCTCGTGTTGCATGCGTGAATGAAAGCATTTACATGGAAAACGTTTACGTCTGCAATGGACAATTACCGGTCGTACATATAATCTACCTCCATGCAAAATATATTAATACATTAAAGCATGCATCAATATCACGTTTAACGCATAGCATGTTATTGAAGCAGCGTAACACCTGTGAGTCTCAAAATTAGGGCTGAATTCAGCGAAGTGCCTCCACGGCGCCATAAACATGAACCATATTGAGTTCCGTAGTGTCGTCTAAATGACAAATCATGACATCCCCAGAAACTTTCGGTTCTAGTAAAGACTTCTAACTTCCACAGTCATGCAATGGGTCATGGAATCCATGCCATAGTCAAGGGAACCTTTGGAACTAATTGCATGGCATCTCATGGCCTCCATAAGCAGCACTGCCGTTATAGCGCTTTTAGGCGAAAAGTAAGCCAGAGTAGGAAAATATCCACACCTCTTGGAAGTTGAAGAAACTTCCAAAAGCAGGAATCAGCGCGTTTGACCATATAGGTATAGGCAGCTACCTTCTGTCTCGGGGAAGATGGGCGGTCGGATCTCTCTTGCTTTTGAAGAAGGAAGACTCTCTCTCACTAAAAAATGGAGAACAAACCTTTCCGTGATCCCTTTTCCTTTTCTTCCTCCTCTACGTCATTTTTTCCGCTTTATTCTTTACTTTTGCTTTTCTTTTCTTTTTCTCTTTTCTCTTCTCATTTTCCTTATTGGTCATTTTCTCACCCTTTTGGAGAATTCATCATACGGTCAATGGGAGGAAATTTCCTCCCCTCCTTCCTCAAACCAAGGTGTGGCTCTCCCTTTTTCATGCATTTTCTTTTATTTCATAATTTCACTTTATGACATCATTTATAATGGCTCAATGCAGCCACTGGACCATTTCACATACCACTTAATCAGTGGAGCCCACTTTTTGATGCCAAGTGTCACATTAATTTTGTACGCCATGTGGCATCCCCTTATCTTACTACAGTCATCCGACACCCCACGTCGAAAAACTGCAAATCCCGACCACCGACCAACGAATTCAACGATATCTAAATTTCACTTAGACGATTTCAATAAGAAAAGTCCGCTTTCATTATCCGAGATCTAGTAAAATTCCTGATTTTCAACCGAAATTTCTATTTTACTCCTTTATCCAAAATTGATTTTCCTTGCCTCTTACATGTCGCAAAACATGTATTTATACGATGATGACCATAAATGAAGAAGCTAAGAAAAGCAAAACAAAGAAACTTATTCAAAGTAAAGAATCCGGTTGTGATGAAACAAAGAGATTAACAACTAGCACTAGCCTCGAAAACACTGATATATAAATCAAGCGATATAGTTAAGTGAAGGAACCAGAAGAAAATAAAAAAATAAAAAGGAAAATAAACGTAAAGTTAAATCAGATATACATAATTTTATTTATCACTTCAAAATACTTATTATTTTAACTCATTAATATAAAAACTAAACAATTTAAGAATTTGTAAATTTTCAACTAATTTTATTTATATTTGAATTTTAATATTCTTCATTATATTCAAATATTAAAACAATCATTTTTTTATTACTTTTTTCTTTGCTTAGTACTTCCAAAGAATCAAATATAACCTTTTTATTTTGATAGTGGCTTCCATTTCTTAGGGTCGGCTCAAATCTATACACAAGGGCATAGCTTCTTGTACAGTTGAAACATAACTTTTATCATATGATTCACGCCCATACACCAACTTCACGTACTTGGACACTAAATGAAAACAAATCAATAATGTTCAAGTTGATACATTAACACGAACTCCATAAATCTATCACAGTTTCTCCCCAATTGTCTTTGTTGTTGAAGTGATTTACTATTCTCCCACGTGCCGCTTTGTTCTCCGAAACCAGAATTTTGGCCACTGTTCATATCGCATATATGACAAAAATGAATAAAAATCAATCAAAACAAGAAAAGAGTGCAAGAATATTAAAATTATGGGCATATCAGAAGGTATCCTGCTCACCTAATTTAATTAAATGTCGTTGGTCGGTTTAATATCTTCCCCATCAAGAAATATGTGTGGGAGATGGGCAATGCAGTGCCAATCCTCTCCTGTTTGTGGTTTGCATCTTTTACTTAACTCAGACAATCCTCGATACCAGAACCTGTAGTGCAAGTAGGCGATGCATCCTTTGAAAAGTTGAAAGTGTTGGCAGTCTTCAATCTTAATTTCCTGGAGGAATGAGATTTACTGACTTAGGCAATGCTTTTTAGTTATGGACAAC
Organism: Tetrastigma voinierianum; assembly: GCA_016808115.1. NCBI lineage: Eukaryota > Viridiplantae > Streptophyta > Magnoliopsida > Vitales > Vitaceae > Tetrastigma > Tetrastigma voinierianum. The sequence goes on along the minus strand of JAEQBH010004137.1, from coordinate 98,695 downwards.
TTTGAATAAGTGGTAGTGGTAGTAGCAGTTGGGCCGTGGATGGTTTTAGTGGGCAAAAGCGTCGACCCTCGGTAATTTGCCGATCATAAAGGAACGGAGTCTACTACTACTACCACTACTACTACTGGAGCCTTGAATGCCTTTTTCTTCATCTCCAACCCCATCCATTAAATCAAGCCTTTCACAATTGCAAATTATCAGATTCTCTACAAGTAAGTGTTTTATGACTTACATACGATACCAGGCTTGGACAATTTGAAATAATTAATGTTCTAAGAGCATTAAGGTTTTGTATTCCTTCAAACATACTTTCCAGATTGTCACATTCGTCAATCAGCAAAAAACGAAGAGAAATCAAGCATCCCATCCCGTTCTCTTTCCCTGGCAAAGTTCTCTGCTTTGTGGTTACCGACAAAAATCTTAGGCTGATCAAGTTCCCCATATCACTCGGCAATTCTTCAAGTTCCCCACACTAATCAAGTATCAATGTCTGCAAATGGTACAACTTGGGTAGATGGAAGCTGCAGTTTCTGATCCTTCTATTCCTTGATAGGCTTAAATATCTCAAATGTTTCATCTTACCAATGAGCTTACAACGCCTCAAAATCAGAGTCACTTAAATCCAAATATCGGATGCATTTGAATCTTAGCGCAAGTACTGCCAAATGACTTAACAGCGGCCCTCCATCTTTATAAGGAAACAAATAATTTGACCTGTCTATTTTCTGAGCAAGTGTTAGAACTTCTTCTGGAATCATGATAGGAAACATGGCGAACCTCGCTGGAGTGGAGTTTTTCTGCATCATTTGGAGTGTAGTGATCAAATTGTGCTAATGGATCAGTAAGATCATGCAATTGGGGATCAAGTGATTTTAAAAGTAAATCCAAAATTTATGATCTTCGACATCTTGAAAGAAAGATCTTGAGTACTATTCAGTGACATATTCATTACCGATATCTACCAAGTCCTCATTTCGGCCGGATGGCTGAATGAGGCCGTGTGCCAACCAAAATTGGATCAACTCATGGTTGCAGAACAGAAAATCTTTTGGAAACAATAAACAAAAGACAAAACATTGTTTTAAGCAAGCCGGAAGTTCATCATAGCTGAGTTTCAATACAGGCAGAATTCTATCTTCTTTAGATTTCCATATCTCATTGCACCCCCTCATAGATGCCAAACATGTTCATCTACCTTTCCGAAAAGGAAGCAGCCTCAAAGCCTTGTACTGCAAGAGGAACCCTCCGGCATTTCTTGACAATCTCATCCCCAAGTTTTACAATCTGAGTAATGCTTACCTTCCCATCTATAAACGCGCATTCCATAAACAAAGATTAAATAACTTGATGGGAAAGACCTTAATTTTTGTGGGGGAAGAGTACCCATGACGGAGGCCACTGACATTTCGTGGTAGTTTCAAACACGATTTTACTGCCATCTGCACGCTAATTCTAATGAGCAGCTCTTTTAATTTGAGCCATTTCTCTCTCTCATCATTCCAAACATCATCCAGTACAAGCAGGCAATCTATTATCTAAATGCATTTCTTAGTTGGGTTTGCAATTCATTCAAAGGCAAGTCAGAGCGCTTCCTTGGTTGCAGAAACAAAAGTAAACTTTTTTAAGCTAACTTCTCAGTTTCTGAAATTCTTCATCGATACACAAACCTATACATTCTTTGATCTGAATTGTCTAATTACCCTTTCATCATTAAAGACCACAATAATTTAGCAAGAGCCGTCTTCCCCATCCCTCCGATCCCAATTATGGGAATGACAGAAACATGTTCTGCCCATCATTGCTTGGTTGCATTAACATGCTTAGAATGTTTTCCTTCTCCTACCAATAATATTCGAAACATCGACGTAGGAGTGGGTCATCTCCCTCTTCCTATTTCCCATATAGTACTCCACCACAATCACTCTCTCGGTAGAGATTAAATTTAGAGTGACTAGCTGCAATCTTATCGAACCCTCTCTCTCAGGCCCTTCATTTTGTGACTGATTTTAAAGCTAGAAATGCAAGTGGGAGTTGATGCTGAGAATAAACTGCGTACCTGTTTTCCAGTGCTTCCACTTTTTGCAACTTTCCCGCCGGAGAGCCTCTGTACTAATTTCGTCAATCAAGCATCATCAGCGTCATAAAGGGCGTTTGAGTTTTCTTCTGAGCCAATCACTGATCTGGTGGTTATTGGATTTCTGCTCTAGTTAATTCAAGATCAATACTTGAATGGTTGATATTGTATTTTCAGATCTTCAAGGTCATCATTGACACCCCATACAAGAACAACTTCTGGCAGCAATGCTCTAATTTTCCTGGTGTGACTTGTTTCATAACTGAAAGGCAAATGATTCGGAAGCCATTCTCTTGCAAGGAAAAAGAAAGTGGAAGCAGAGATCCCCAGAGAGGAGAAACCAGTACTGTGCCCCCAGTGTACTTGACTTGAACCTCATAGACAGTTCGACACCAAGATAAATATAAATATAAATATACGATAATTTAATTTTTGTAATTGCTGGGCCTAGGCCTTTATTATTTTATGCAACCCATATCTTTAGCCCAGCCCATTTGTTTAGGGTCTCTGTATTAACTACTACAAGATTAAACTGGTGAAAATAAAATATCGTATTTACTGATATATTCAGACTTTGATTTTAATGGAAATATCGGAAATATCGAATATCGTGTGGATATTTTGACAAAAATACTCTGCAGAATGCAAAAATTAAATAAAATACTTTTGAAATTCATGGAAATACTTTGTTTAACTATAAAAAATGCATAAATAAGCAAATATACACTTGTTGAAGATGATATTCATTTATAATCTATCGGCGAAGACTGGCATCACAATAGCCATTTAAAACTAAATGAAGACCGACGCTCCATTACATTATTCACGGCATCCATCTGATGAAGACAATATTCATACCAAGATACGCCACACATTGATTGTAATCGAACATGCCATGCATAAATATGCTGACTCCTACCCACAACCCTCTCCAGGATAGGAAATCTCGGTTCACCCACATACTATGCTGAAATCCTTCTCGATTTGATATGGAATTCTGGAATTGTAGCATTCAGGGATCAAGCAGGATAGTCGACCATCCTATTCTTCACCACCAATTGAACCTCGAAGGATGCGGCGAAGGCCGACCATAACTCATCAGGGAGGCGAGGAAATATGTCGGGTCCCTGCTCGATGAATCGAATCGAGTTCCAATACTCATCGACTAAACCGTCGACAACGACCTCATCAGACAGGGTGTCATCCCCTTCATTGCCTTCCTCTATATGGCCTCCCACCTACTCCAACACCTGACCGCTCTCCTAGACCCGTGGTCTCTCTCAGGTAGCATGAGTGAAATCATCCTCACTAAAGGAATGGGCCCAATGGATATTGACTTTGTTGTGGATCCGCAATATCCCCACCATCACTCTGCATCACTACCATCATTGGTCCCCTCTCCTCGTGAGCCATCATAACCTCGTAGTAGGCATTCAAAGAAAACTCTACCTACTACTATGTTCAACACTTGAATCAAAAGGAGGGTCGTAGCACAAATGGTTGAAATGAGTCACTCTGTCTTGACCGAAACTTCTCGCTATGAACTTCCTCGTATAAACTCCATTAACATTAACTCGCTCGAACATGTGTAGCAATTGTGGATCGTGGATTTCCATCTTCATCATCTAAATGGAGAGGTCTAACCTATCAAATACTGATTCTTCTTCTTCGCCGAACTCAAATTAAATTTCTAGTAGATCGAGAAAATTATTTTCTAACTTTACCTGGCCTCCGCTCCATATCACGTGAGATCTTTGAAGGCTCTCATGTTGTAATAACAAAAAACCAATTGTCAGAGCCTAGGATACGTGCCGGTTTCTTTTGTTTGGTATGGAATTAGAGCAAATGTGCTCCAATTTCTTTCACAAGTCAAGACGACGCGCTTGGGGTTAACCTTGTAAAGCCAAACTCCTTAATGTTGGAGCGTTGATTTCCATACAAACCACCATTCAGCTTCAATAAATTACTTATATTCAATATATAATAATAAAATAGTTATAAATTTACTTATAATGACAATTAACACTCACCAGAACCATTTTGATCTTTGACGCCATTGCTGCCCGATCACCAAATCCTTCTCAGATCACTAATAGTATGTCGTGAATTCAAAAGTCAAAAAATCTAAAATAAAAAAAATAATCAAGAAATTGAATCAATTACTAGAATTAGAAACTCATTAATTTACCTCGCTTCAAAATTGTAAAGGCCTTCAAATAGATCTAATTTAGAAAACATCATTTGAACAAATTTTTGAAGTAGCCTGTGGTTGGAACCAACTCCGTGTCCAGATTGGAAATCCTTGGATTTAGATACAGATAGTCGCAATAGTGATCGAGAATTAGTATGCTTATCAATAATATAAAACATAAAATTATTAAATGACATCGGCGAAGGGGATATTAATTAGTTACCCGGGCCGCATGCAGAGGATGCTTAAGAGTTCTATCCCCAACGACCGCGATGATAAGTTTCACCCACTCTTTAGCTTTGAGTCGCTCTAAATTTGCCTTCTCATCAACCGAATCAACTCAGAAAATGGCATGGTTTGGACGACTTCGAATCAACAACGCGGCACCGTATACGGCCTCACAGATGGACACTACCTCCACCACCTTCTCCCCAATATTGATGATCAAACATAAGTCTTTCACCTCATGCCCAACTACAAATCCGACTGCTTCTGTGAGATGACCAATCATTACTTAATAAAGACTTTCTTCAAATCAGCCCTTTAAGATCACACAGTAATATAGTTTGTTGCAAATCTTGTTGCTCCAGGACGCACGATATCTCCACCACATACCTGTCGCATTTTTGCAAGCAACCAACCATGATTGTAAATGAAGTTGGTTATCTTTCGACCATTCCCGATCAACTGAGCAACACTATCCCTTTTACCAATGTCTTCAAACATTAAATCAACGCAGCGCGCCGTACATGGAGTCCAATACAGACGTATTTCTTCATCAACAACTTTCCCGCTACAAATGCCGGATCCATTATCCGGCTACACTCGAACCACATTTGCTTCCAACTTCCTTGATAACGCCCTTCAACAAACCATAAATGATTCATGTCTTTAATCTTATCCGATGCATCAAATGCATTTGAGGAAAATCAGGCTTCCTTTGAATAATATACTAGCGAAATTAATTATGCTCAATTTAGTTGGCCCGGTCCATCCATCGCACATAATTCGTACATCCATATGTCTCCCATTTCTCCCTTTCGAGCTGGACATAATCTTCCATGCCTTTATACTCCATTTCCAAGACTCTGCTTTGATTTCATACTGAGATCTATGTGGTCTGATGCCCATCCCTACATATAATAATTCGAGGAAAGCCGGTTATTAAAACATATTTCATATGGGGACTAAGTAATGTAAAATATATGGCAGGCACTAGACAAACTCGCTTTGTCAGGCAAAAGAAAAATCATGTTCTTAAAATTGGTGCGAAGTCCGCTTGAGCGAACACTTTCATATATGAAGAACTTGCTAATTAATCGGGTCCCATTGTTTCCTTGATTGAACCACCTTTGAACATATTCTTAGGCTTTTGTTTTGCAGCCGTAAGACTCAGGAGTAATGATATAGTAATCAAGTGATGGATCCGTATGCCGAACACTTCCTCAGATCTTTGTATACGCTCTCGATGGATCACCGTTGTAGTGACTCTACTTATTATAATTACGCAAAAAAATTCAACTTTACATTATCTTTATATATAATTATGTGAAAAATGAATTAGGTATAAAGATTTACCAATTTTTCTTTAATAAATCTGCAACTTTGATCTACGTTCCATTCACTAGCTTTTGATGCACGTGCGCTGCAGGTATTCATCTCGCTCATCGGGGTGCATGTCGGTAGGATAGATATACTTACCATCTCATCACCCTCCTCTTATCATCATCATCGATGAGGCGTAATGTTTTCCTCTGCATTGTCTTAAGTAATTATTTCGAATTTCTTATATCGACTACTTTTAGCTTTTGCTTTACCTTTACGTTCTAAGTTGCTTCATTTCTTATTTATACAGCACATTTGGGCCTTAACCGTATTTGAATTGGGATCGTGTATGTGGATGAAGCTTGGCGAGTAATTAACCACTTACATGTTTAAACCTGATAATTACAAATTGTTCCATTTTTTATGTCCCTCGAGGTCTTAAATACTTCGCTTCCATGCATAGTCGAACCTCCACTTCCCACTAGCCATTCTATAAACACATAAGTAAATAAATAATATAATTAATTAACTAAAATTATAGTATCCAAAAGGAAACTAAAATAAAACTATAGTATAAAAATAAGATTATAATATAAAAAATCTTTTAACATTATATAACTAGATAACGATTAAGTAAATAAATAATATAATTAATTAACTAAAAATTATAATATCAAATGAAACTAAATAAAACTATAGTATAAAAATAATATTATAATGTAGAAAATGTTGCAACATTATATAACAAAAACAATAGTATTAAGTAAATAAATAATATAATTAATTAACTAAAAATTATATAGTATCAAAAGGAAACTAAAATAAAACTATAGTATAAAAATAAGATTATAATATAATCTTGCAACATTATATAACTAAGATAACGATTAAGTAAATAGCATCATATAATTAATTAACTTTACAAAATTATAATATCCAAATGAAACTAAAATAAAACTATAGTATAAAATAATATTATAATGTAAAAATGTTTTACACATTATATAACTAAAATAACTATTAAGTAAATAAATAATATAATTAATTAACTAAAATTATAGTATCAAAGGAAACTAAAAAATAAAACTATAGTATAAAAATAAGATTATAATATAAAAAATCTTTTTAACATTATATAACTAAGATAACGAATTAAGTAAATAAATACAATATAGAAATAATTAACTACAAATTATATATCAAAATGAAACTAAAATAAGCTATAGTATAAAAATAATATTATAATGTAAAAAATGTTTGCAACATTATGCCCAACTAAAACCTAGCTATTAAGTAAATAAATAATATAATTAATTAACTAAAAGTATAGTATCAAGAACTAAAATAAAACTTCTCAGTATAAAAATAAGATTACTAATATAAAAAATCTTGCAACATTATATAACTAAAATAACTATTAACTAAATAAATAATATAATTAATTAACTAAAAATTATAATATCAAATGAAACTAAAATAAAACTATAGTATAAAAAAATAATATTATAATGTAAAAATATTTGCAGTATATAACAAAAATAACTATTAAGTAATAAATAATATAATTAATTAGCGAAAAATATATGAAGTTATCAAAAGGAAACTAAGAAAACTATAGTATAAAAATAAGATTATAATATAAAAAATCTTGCAACATTATATAACTAAAAAAAATAACTATTAACTAAATAATAAAAATAATTAATTAACTATAAGTATGCTATAGTATTATCAAATTATAAAAATAAAATAAAACTATAAATATAAAAATATAGATTATATACAACTTCAACACTAAAATAAAACTAAAATCAAATATGCATAAAAAACAAAATTAATGAACAAAAAGAAACATACCTTAATTCCCAATGATCTTCAAAGAGTAAGATAAAGAACAAATAATTTTTTTGAGAGTGAAATGGAGCTTAGATAATGAATGAATGAATTTGTAATGAAAGTGTATGATTTTAGGGGTATTTATAGAATTTTTGGAGTCAAAATAGCCGTTGGATTGTCAAACCGTTGTGATTTATTTCTAGTTGGATTTGATTTTGGTTCAAAATCGTAGTTGGATCATCATATATCCGTTAAAATCAATATGAACCGTTAGATCGAAGCTTCGATTTAAAATCAACACGTTGGATCAAAAATATAGCCAGTTGGATTTTCAAAAAAAAAGCGAGACGAAATACGGGCCCGAGTCGGAATCAGTAGAAAAGAATCAAGGGGGCCGAAAAATCCTAGATAAATCCAGATGGAATTCTTGAGAAAGTCGAAATTTTGAATTGCTCGCCGATTTATCGTAGTCGACAAAACGCGCCTCTCGCGTGCAGTACCCGGCGACAAAGCTCCAAAAATCGGCAGTTCAAAATCGGCAATCGCGATTTATCGATCACTCTCCAGATTTTTAGCGGATCGATTTTCCTTTTGCATTCTCTTTTCGAGGGCATGAGCATCAGATTTTCGCGAAAAATCGTGAGTCCAGCGATTCGTTTCCTTGGTATGCGTATATTTAAAGGAAGTTTTAGTAGAGATTTTGGGCTCCCTGTTCTCCCATTTTCTACTCACAGCCTTGGGACGCCTAATCATTAGAAACATATTGTTATTTTCTTGACAATAAATTTAATTACTATCAACAAATTTCGTTGAAGTTTTGGAAATTCCTGCTCTTTACGGCCTGCTATTTAGGAAAGCACTTCACAAATTGAAAAACCGAGCAAAGGAGGGCACAAAGTGAAAAAATGCAAAAGCATATAAAAATAAAACTTTCCTTGGGGTCTCCCCTGTAAAAAAAAACTGTTTTTTGTTTAAAAAAACCAGGAGAATAATAAGAACCCATTTGGAACACAATTTTTTATTTTGAAAAATATAGAAAAATTGAATTTAGAAAACAAAAACAGTTTTCAAAATATCAAAAATGGTGTTAGCAGGGTTTTTAAAAATTGTTCTTAAGAACAATTTTCAAAACAAAAGCAAATAAACTCAAAGATTCCTCATTTTCATTAGCGATCTAATTTTTAATAAAAATGGAGGGTATAGGAGAACTATTTAGGTGTGCAAAATAATTTAAATAAATGAATTTAAAGTTATGAAACAACTAACTAAATTTTATAAAATAATCCATGAGTTGCTGTAAAAATCAACATAAAGCATATTTCACTATTTGATAATGTAACTACAAACATTCAGCCGTTTAACTAATTATTAGCACTTTCAATGATTGAGGCAGCAGATTTCCCGTTACCCTTTTTTTTTTTTTAATGGAGAAAAACTACAAAATACTAAGTTTATAAAAGATTTACCGTAATTTACTAAGTTAATATTTGTAACAACTTTACGAAAGTTTTAGGAAAGGAGACTTCCGTTATTAAAAGTTATTATAAATGCATCACTTGTAAAACCCGAAAAAATTTAATTTTTCAAAAAAAAAAGGGAAAAAGGTAATTTCAATTGAAAATAAGAAATTTTCTAGATCTCGAATGATGAAGCAGGCTTCAGCTGAATTAGATGCGCGAGGAATCCTAGTTAGCTCGTCGAGGAGGTCGTCGGATCAGATAGTCGAGAATTTCGTATTTTCAAACAGTGGTGTCAGGTGACTCATGATATGACATATGGTACACTTGTGTGAATGTCTCATATTGAATCAAGTGTCAAGAGTGAAGGAAATAATGGGGAAAAATAAACAGAAAATAATAATAATAATAATAACAAAAGAAAAGAAAATGAAATAAGAAAAGTTAAAAAAAAAAAAAGAAAGGGAAAATGCCATTTTTTTGGCACAAATCGGCAGTGAGGGAGAGAAGGTGATCGAGAAAGAGAGAGAGAGAAGAGAGGAATAGAGAGAAAAAAAAACTTTTCTCTAAAATTTACGGAAATCGAATCGTAGATTTTTATCGGAGTAAAGACCAAAGTCGGATCACGTGTCGAGGAAACTACGGCGTGGAGTAGAAAAATATTGGAGTTTTATCAAACTTCACGAGGTAGATAATGGTTTGGGGTTTTCTTAGAGGCACGTGAAGATCGCAGTAAATTTCGATCTGAAATTTTTGGCCAGTGTGAATTTTTAGGAATTTTTAGACTATTTTCGGATGATCTAATTTGAATTTTTCGGAATTGAGCCAAGCGATCCAGGCCCGAATTTTTAGGATTTGTTTGCATGGTAGTCTCGGACTGGGTTCGGGTTTGATTTTAATCCTAGGACTAATGTCTTCAGGTTTTGTGATGTGCTTTGGTATCCGCCGATGACCCGGTGACAAGCAGGTGAAGGGATAAGCCAATACCTTGTTTTTATGTGAGTGAGATTTGGTAGATTTGTGTGTTATTGTTGGAAAAATAAATAATATGTTGTTGTATAAGAATTCATGTTAATATGGCCTTTACGTGATGATAACATGGAATTTGTGATAAATATAAATTATATGTAGGAAATATAATTATCCAAAATTTATAAATGTTGCATGTAGCTCTCGTTATGCATGTAACATGAGCGTAAATGAAATAACGTATTTGCGTTCGTATACTGCAGTCACGTATCGTCGAGTTGGGTGTAGGTGCATGGTACCGTTATTCACCATTCTTGGTGAATGTGTGGTGAGGTCGAAAATGGGACCACGTCAAAAATCGAGACTCACGGGTTGTATCGCTCAATAATAAATATAAATCATGTGTGTTTGGGTGTAGCGAGATGGGGTAAATGCACCGAGTGAAAGACCCAATTTATATAGTTTGAGCAATAAAAGCATTAGGTGAGAAAGCGTAAAGTGTTTGAATAAGTGATGCTGATATGTGGTGAGAACTTCAGAAAATTGGTTTGCCCACAAATGAATAACACATGGGATTTGATAAAAGAAGAATTGCAGAGCCAGAATATTGGAGGGTTGTCGATAGTTTAAATCATGGGTGAGACACCCAGTGCTGGGTTTCATACTTAGCATTGCGGGTGTGAGGGAGTCGGTCGGGGACTGGGTTGTGGGCATGAGGAGTCTCATGCAAGTGCGTGATGAAGAACATTATGGGATTGCATTATTTATATGGGGCTTATGAATGGATGTTTATATTGTCATTTAGCGAAGGAGTAGCCCTTGAGAGGGAATTTTTTCCTCTTGACCATTGCTCACCCGGATTATGGGACCCCCTTCCGGTCTGGAGGTGTCACGGGGAGACGGTGCTTTCACGACGGCGTGATTATGAAAGGAGACGATGTGTGGCCTTGATATTACTTTTTGTAAAAAGTATTTTTGTATAAAAAAGAATTGTAATTAAATTCTTTTAGGACTACTGTATAAATAGTCGGGTATGTGAGTATATTAAGGGTTGTGATCGGACACTTATAGAGGCGTAATTAAGATTTTATTTTTACCATATTTTAGATTTTAAATATTAATGAATGGATAAGATAAAGGGATGCCTCTGCCAGGGAATATGAATACGGAGATGGACCACCCCAGATGGGGTATGATTATCTTGACCATACGGGTTGTATGTTGGGTGAGAGCTCCCCAGAACAAAGGAGACTATGCTAGATTTTTTGTGAAAAATATGGATCGATAAATGGGACGCAGCAGGTGTGGTATCCGAAATCGCGAAATCACAGGAATTTACCGATTGACGGGTTTGTCGCGGGACCCTCGAATTTGGGGCGTCACACCACTTGTTCTTTCAAAGAAATAATCTCAATTGGTTTAGCAACTTGTTCATGATTGCAAATTTGCAATTTCAAACCTAAGTGATGCAATCTCTCTCTTGATCACTTTTGGAAATACAATAAAGGGAATATATGAAGTGAAAAAAAGCTAATGAGTTATTTGTTTTTCTATTTTCCAAGACCCAAAAAGCTTGTTTGAGTAAAGCCTAAGGAGTTTCCCCTATTTTTGTGTTTTCCAAATTTCCATTCTTTTTCCACACTATATTTGCAAAAACTGTTTTTCGAATAATAATTTTCAAGAATCTTGTGACCAGCCCAATCACGGGGTATCGGTTTTCCACCGTCGACACAACGGAAAATCTATCACGTCTCGTCTCATGAGACCCATGCAATAAAAGTAACCTCCTTAGGCCCATAAACCAATACTCATCAAAATATACACCCAACTATATTCCATGGATTTAAAGTTATAACATTTCTCTTAATACAAAGCCCATCATTCAAATTACAATTCTGTACATATTATCCCCGAATATCAAAGCCACTAACCCAGGCTTTCTTCAAAATCAACCTACAAGCTGAGGTTGTCTCCTCGAAGAGCAGCTCCACTGTACACGAAACCAACCTATTCCCTCAGCCCGGGGTGAACTATAGCCGATGTTGAATCACCTAAATGGGTCCCCTCACACCTAAGTGCATATGCAATGCTCCAATGTAAACACACATTCAAATAAATACGTGATCCTACTTGAATGTCTACATGTCCGTCTTCATGTCTCGAGTCTCGTGAGCTCATACTTACTACTGCAAGCGCCTTATGAGAAAAATATCTTTCAAAGAGCAAAACTTGTTGTTTTTGAAAATACACTGAGTTTCGGTAAAAATGGGACTACCTCAGGGGCGAATGTGGTGGAGAACTTCCCAAAGCAGTCACGTAGTCCTCATCAGAAATGATCACGTTGGGCCAGATCTCCCAGCCCCATTCTCCGAAAAAATCATCTATTGAAATTCCTTTATAACCATGTTTCATTTTTCGAATTGTAATGTGCACTCCACACCCTATTTCTGAGTTACGGTGCATATAATGCATTATGCCTTTTCAATCGTTTTTATACCAATATATATCAAACCAATATATATTCTCCGAGAATTTACATTCTTTCCCACATACGCAATTTCAATCTGGATCAGAGCAACACCCAATTAGCTCACTTTGAGCAAATCACGATTTCATATCAGCTATACTCATAATTATATTCATATAATTGAGCAAATCTAATTTCATCTCGATGGCTATACACCCAATTATATTCCCTTATAATTGAGCAAATCATATTAACATCAAGCTTATGCATTAACCTATCTATTTTCACTCAACTCAAGAAGCCATTCATTTTTAAGCAATTTCAAGCACACAATACATGGGCGTTTTGGTCCGATTCACGAAATATTTGCGTTACTATTCTTATACTATTCGCATCACTATTCATGTGAAGACAGCAAGCCATCGGTACTATTCACACGACCACTCAAAATAAATTTTCTCCCACTCGGTTCAAAAAGCTTTGGCAGACGCGATATTAATAACCATTTCTGCCTCATTCACGCAAAACATGATTTAATGCATAAATCACGACACTAGTAGCCCAACGGTCAGTGGACATCCAGCAATACTAAAATTCCAACGATTTGGTCCCCAAGTTTTGGGGCCGTCCGGCGACCATTCAGAGCCTCAAATCAACTCAATCATAAAAAAAACACTTAAACAAGGTAGTAACTCAAGTAGGATAAAACCTACCTCACGGATTTGGCGGCTTTCCAACTTTTGGTATCCACACAGATCGCTGCGTGCACAACTTTGGTGTCTCGAAGCTGTCGAACTTAGGCCTTAGAAAATGAAATTTCCCGCTCCTTTTTCTTCTTCTCTTTCCCTTCCTTCCTCTCTCTGATTTGTTTTTCTTTCTCCTTTTTGTTTCTTTTCTCCACACTTTTATTTCTTTCTTTCCTTTTTGCTTTTTCTTTTCTTTTTCTCATTTCTCATCTCATTCCCCTTTCATTTTCTCCCCATTTTCTCCTTTTCTCTTTTTGCATTTCTCTCAGTTTGGCCAGTATGGTCGAGAAGAAATTTCATATGCTTTCCTCAATCAAATGTATGGCTATGTAATTCCAACTCTTTTCTTTTATTTCTTAATTTCTCTTTATGACATCATCCTTTACGCTTGAATGCAGGCCATCTAGGTTATTCCCACACATGGCTAATTGTGAGTCATTCGCTAATGCCCGAGTGTCACACTCTTCGAGTGTCGCCGTAGCTGGCATGCTCTATTTTCCCACCCCGCATGCTTGTCATAGACACTCATGTACCCTCAGAAAAGCGCAAAATCACGACCGCCTCGAATCCAAAGGCCGACATGGTAGCTAAATTTCGCGAGATTTCTACGGAGAAGTCCGTTTCGTCATCCGAGATCTAGAAAAATTTCGGGTTTTTACGAGTACCGAATTTTATACTTTTGAAAAGGTATAAGGTCCTCTCGGGTCTTTTATTCCTTAAAGAAATTTCGTCCACGAAATTCCGCGTACCTCTGCGCATCAACGCATGCCAGTAACCTACGCCCGACTCCCGGGCCGGCGTGGTATGATCGCATTTGAGGTCTCATTCACTGACAAACTAAATAGACGGCTTTCATCATGTCAAGAATGACATCAACACCCGATAAATTACCACCTGAGGTCGCCATGGCGAGAATCAGCGAGATCACGACTCACGATCTCGACACTTCTCACGACTCTCACCCTCGTCCTAGGGAAGAATTTCCCATCATCTCTCTAAAGGCCTCGACCTCTGAAAACCCGAGCACATCACCTGAGATGCATTAATGAATGAACATAGTGCATCGATTCAAAGCGCTACTCTAAGTCAACCAAGTGCAAGGGTGAAAGCGTACCATGCATATCCGGCTAATCGCATGCGCCGATCTACATGCTGAGATCTTTGCTCCCCAGGACAATCTGCATACCTCCTTATGCCCAGTAGCGGCCCAGTGGTAACACGGCACGTGCTCGACTACGGCCTATGTGACCCGTCGAAGTACTGAGTGGCCTGCGAGTCCCTCGACCCATACTAGGGTGGCGGGAGAAATATTGTATGCGCTCCATCCACTGTGGCCCGAGGTTTGCCACAGTCCCCCGAGCAACGGGATCTTGCCTCACGAGGGCAATCCCTCCTCAATATTAAATGGGTTCTTGGCAATGGTAGCACACCATGCCTCTTTGACTGGCAGCTAACTACGTCTGCTTGATGATTGGGATTGAGGTGTCCCATAACCTTGGGATTCACGCCTCAGTGGACAATCAGTCGAAAGTATCAGTGTGGTAGAAATAACATCATCTGCCACTACACGACTAAATATCCCATCTGGCCTTGGTCGATGATGCCCGGCATGTCACGGGTATATCCTTGTGAAAACAGAAGTCTTCTTTCAGTTGAAGAAGGTAGGATGGCACAGCTCCTCTTAGGCGCAACACCCATATCTTGGATGCCTGGAAATGTGTCAATACACCCTCTCTTCCTTGCCTAATGGAGGATGATGTGCTTAATGGTCCTTAGGTTGTTTGACCATACTGGCTCACTATTGCACGTAAGCAATGTGATCAGCGGCTTTGCAATCCCTGGCCTCGAAGCCAAGAGGCTTGCTGGGTGGCAAGATGGTACCACTTGCGGTACCAAAATTAGACGCCCTCGTCATCGCCTCATGTCCTGCCTCCGGTAGCCATCTACGAGTCAAATGACGAGTTAATTTCAACTAGAGTATCTCTAAGGCTCGAGAAACACGCAGCCGAGACACTATACGAAATATTTTATATACTAAGTCCATTTGCATTCATAAACAATCTGAGACAATTTAGAAATCAACATATCCGGGATTATTGTTTATCATACGAAAATTTTATTTCAATTCATTTTTATTTTAATCAAAAATTTTGTTTCAAATTTTTTTCGAAGAGTACACGTGAGCAGTGGAGTCCCGAGGCGGTAACTTCGAAACATCGTGGAGTCAAAGCGGTGGGTGCACCAAGGTGCACAACTGTTGACCGACTGCGCTTTGCAGGGCACGCCAGTGCGCGTGCGTCTTGGAGTAATGGGTGAGGCGTGATGGCGTAAATCTTCGGCGTGACCTCCTGACAAGATGGAGTAATGGTGGCACCCCAGCCCCGTGTGTTAGTAACAGCGATAATGGGCGAGTGTCCGCAGCCCATTTGTGCGCGCGCTACAGGCGGCCGTGTCGTGGCTTTGTCTCATGACACGGGAATCCCGACCTCGTACCCTCTTGCACAATCCGATACACCTGGGTGTATTGCAATCTGTTTCTCGGCCCGACCGACCCACTGCCCCGGTCACCGTACAACTAAGTGTGTTGTGACCTGGGCTCTAGCCATCGGCCACCTACGTCACGATACAAATTCTGCGCCTCGAAGCCGGCTGATCACGATACACTAACGTGTATTGCGAGCACAAACTTCCCTCGACCACCCGGTACTTTATTCGCGTGTCTACATTTTCTGACCAGCTGCCGCCATTCCAGCGTGTCGCAAATACAAATTCCCCGTATGGTAGACCTGATGGCGATAGCCCGACAAATTTACGCTACATTTTTGGTGTTTTTCATTGCGCCAAGGCTATTGGAAATACCCAATACATATATGCATATATATTTTTTTCATTTTTCAGAACACTCAAATAAATTTATAAAAATTTATTTTATTCATTTTCTTTAGAAAAACACACTATAAAACCTTAGAAAATGATTTTCTTCACCTCATTTTTTCATTTAATTATAGGACTATTTTGTCTAAAAATATCCTCAAAACATCTTTGATCTAACACTAACCTAGTGTTCACCCACTTAAATTTATTAAAAATTTTAATTAATTTCTAATAAACGAATAAATTTACATTAAAATTTATTTTTAAATCTCTTTTTCGGTTTGCACCTGCTTTGTAAAACTCCAAGAAAACTTTTCGACACACTTTATGTGCTAATCTAGCACCAACACTGAAATGAATCACGACACATAGCAATCCATCAACGATTACATGATCGCGAAATAAAACACATGCGGTGTTCTGAGATTTTGTCACCATTGCCTTCACAAAGATAAATCTCATACCTAAACCCCGAGCATCAAGCCACGCAGTGGTGATATTCTTACACGACTATGGCCCCGAGCCCGAGGCCTACGAAGCCACTGGTATTAGTATCACCTGACTCACGATACCATGTTAGCCAGCGGTCCAGGGTGTCAGATTGACCCTACCCATCAACTTCTTGGAATCTATACGTCTGTCTCACATGATTATACTGTAAATGATTTATCTTAGACGATAAACGATACTCATCAAAATATACACTAAGTATATTCCAATAGTTCAAGGATTATTACACTATATTAATACAAATATATTAAAATTTACAATTCTAATACATATTATTATCCCCAAACATAAAGCCTGACACGGCTTTCTTCAAAATACGGCCTCTAGTGAGGTTGTCCTCCCTCGAACGCTCCACTGTACGAAATAATATTCCTGAACGAGGGTGAGCTATCTGATAGTGGAATCACTAATGGGTTGCTACACCACTAAGTGCATATGCAATGCTAATGTAAACACACACTCAAAAATGATGTGAATCCCTACTTGAATGCATGTCCATCCCACGTGTCTCGAGTCCTCGCAAAATCCCTCACATACACTCAAACCAGCTAGTATAGAAAAATAATGGTTTTAAAACAAAACTTGTTGTTCTTGAAAAATACACTAGGGATTTGGTAAAAATATGGGACTACCCTTAGGTGGCCTTGTTGGAGAACTTCAAGCAGTCCTTGGTCCTCGTCTGAAGCCGATACGTTGAATGAGTCTCGGCCCGTTCTCGGAAAATCATCGTGAATTCCTTTAACCAACCATGTTCATTTTTCGAGGAAAATTCATGTCATGCACTCACTAATTTCTAGGTTACCCTTTCCAGTGCGTATGAAAATGCATTATCAGTTTCAATGGATTTTTATACCAATATATATCAAATATGCATATATTCTCAATTTTACATTCACACCACATGTAATTCAATTTGGATCAAGCTTGACACCAAATTAGCTCATACAGGCAAATCACAATTTCGTCTCAATGGCTATACTCATAGTATATTCATATAATTGAGCAAATCACAATTTCATCCCCGATGGCTGCCCTGCGCGTTATATTCCATATAATTGAAGCGAATCATGTTAACACATCAAACTTATTTGCATTAACTTTATCTATTTCACACTCAACTCAAACCAGAGTCATTTTTAAAGCAATTTCAAGCACACAATACATGGACGTTTTTGGTCCAATTCACACAAAAATATTCATGTTACTATTCATGTATTATTCACATTACTATTCACGCGAACAGTAAAACCCTCGGGTTACTGTTCACGACCACTCAAAATAGAAATTTTCTCACCGGTTCAAAGCTTGAGGCCAGAATATTAATGCCATTTCTGCATCATTCACTAAAACAAGATTGTCATAAATGCAACACAGCGTTCGAAGCGATGAAGTGGGGCTGTCCCAGCAACTCTAAGGCCCAGCGGTCGGTCCCAGTTTTGGGCGGTGGCGGCCATTTAAGGCCTCAAATCAACTCAATCATCAACAAACATATAACAAAGTGTAACTCCAAGTAAGGATGAACTGCCTCGCCAGCGAGGAGTTTATTAAAAACTCCAACTTTTTGATGTCGCGTGGATCGTTGCGTGCAACTTTAGTCCTCGAACTATGTCGAACCGGCCTTGGCGGGAAATTTTCCGCTGCTTTTTCTTCTTTCTCGCTTCCACGCTTCTTCCCTCTCTCTGACATTTTTATTTCTCTTTTTGTTTTCTTTCTTCCTTTCCTTCTTTTCTTTCCTTTTTGCTTTTCTTTTCTTTTTCTCATTTCTCATCTCATTACTTTAGTTTCTCTTTGCATTTCTCCTTTCTCTTTTGCATTTCTCTCCCATTTTATTTGTATGGGTCAAGAAGGAAGTACCTATTCTCCTTTCCTCAATCGAATGTATGACTATCATAATTAATCTTTTCTTTTTTATTTCTTAATTCATAACATGACATCATCGCACATGAACGATATGGCGTGATTTATTCCACTTTATGGCTAATTGTAGCCATTCCTTGTTGCGGAAGTAATGCATGAAGTTTGTATGGCCCGGCGTGCTTTGGCACTGTGGTGTGATAGTCAGACCTTACGAGTACTCTAAGCATTGAAATCACGATGCCACCGAGATCAGTGAGTGATTCTAAACGTATTAACTGATTTCGAGGCGATTTCAACGGAGAAGTCTGTTTCGTCATCCAAGATCTAGAAAAATTTCAGATTTTTACCGAAATTACGATTTTGCCCTTTTTGAAAAAATTGGAATTTTCTTGGGTCTTACAAATACAAACCAAATGAGGGAAAAAAAATACCCTCTTTAGAACGTTCTACAACATGATAAACTTGAATTTATCATCTTTGGTTAAAAGCATTTCTCTTATGTCATAAATCTCATATCTATTCTTGGAGAGATTTTCGCCGCCCGATAAGCTTGTAGAGGTATTATGGGCCAGAAATTCGATTTTTGGAAAAGGGAGCGAAATGCGTAAATTTGGTTACAAAATTTCAATTTCGGTTAAAAATCCAGAATTTATTCTCTAGATCTCAGATGATGAAACGGATTGCACCATTGGAATCGTCTCATGAAATCTAGCTTGCACGTAAAATTTCGTCGAATTAAAGACAATCCCGAGATTTACGTTACACCGAACGTGGTCGGAGTGCTTGAAGTAAAACAATTTCGATGCTACAAAAGTCACATATAACAGTACTCATATTGCCATAAGTGGTATGAGTAAATGATGAAAATGGGCTGGCGGAGATAGTCTTGGGAGTGTCCAAAAGCTGGGAAAGATGGACAAAATTGGCAATTTGAAATTTGATTAAATGCTTGCAAAGGCAGAGAAAAAAAAAAAATACTTCCAGTGCTCATCTCAGGCAATTTAAAGACCAAAAAGCATTGAAAAGGAAAAAAATCTTCCATTAACCATTTTTTGAGGTTTTATGAGAGAGTCTTCCTTCTCTAAAAATACGCGATCATGGAGTCGGCGATCTTCGGAGACGAAGGAAAGGCGCTCTGTGAGAGAGGAGCTTCGCATAGTGCCGGTTGGGGAGTTTCCTCAAACTCCTAGAGGTAGGGGTTTCTCCCTACTTGGGTTTTATTCCCTCTTTAAGTAACTACGAATGTTTGAGTAGAATGGTAAAGTGAGGGGGCCGTTTGATGGGTCCCGAACGGTAAGGACCAGAATTGATATGAATTTTGAAACCGAAGTAGGCCGTGGCCCGCCCGCGGCTGGTTGGGGTGTCAAATTGTGTTTTCACGTAAATCATGTATTGATTGGAATGAGTAGGAAATGTGGCCGGGAAATGCGGGTTCTAAGGTGAGAGCCAGATGTGATTCAATGATTTGTCGGGAATAGTAAATGAGGGTTTTTTCACTATTCAGAGAATAGTGTTCACAAAAAATATATTTTTATTATTGAAAATGGAGTTTGGTCGAGTGATTCAAGTTGAATTGCTCGTGTTTGAATATGCTTCAAGTGAGCTAATTTTAATGTTTGAAATGATGATACATGACATGATTATTGTGATTGGATATTATGTGGATATGTGCGTGTTTACATATTTGCATGTGATTAGGCTTGTATTGGAATTAGCATACATGCATTCCGTATACCTTTGGAACATCCTGGACTATAGGAGTTAGTGCATGAGGCGAGGAGTCTAGAAAATGGTTTGGAGGGTTGTCTAAAACTAAAAATGATCGGAGCGATCCATACTTAAAATATCAATCGTGAATGTGATTGATACATCGGAGGGTAGTCCCACACTCTGATATCAATCATCGGAGGCGGCCCGATTGATATACATCGAGATGATCCACTAAATATAACGCTTCGGAGGATGGTCCACAATTATAACATCGGAGGGTAGTCGGCCAAATAAAACATAATGATATTCTCATCTGAGGAAGCCAGGCGCGAGTGTGGGAATCGATGAGGACTCGGGATGCGAGTTAGTCATGTAGACATTCAAGTAGGGGATCATGCATTTGCTTGAATGTGTGTTTAATTTAAGGAACATTGCTTTGCACTTAGGTGGAGAAGTAGCCCATAGGGTCCACTATTGAGCATTAGCTCACCGTCGAGGATATTATTTTGCGGAATTACGAGGGGACGTGCGAGGGACGGCTAAATCACAGGGATTGAGGATTAGAAGAAAGCCGGGTTGTGACTTTGGTTGATGATATATACATGTATTGAAATGTCTAATTTTAATATATGTATTGTATAAAAGTGAAAATATTGTAACTCTTGTAACTATTTGGTATATAGTTGGATTCATAGTTAGTATGTATTATGAGTATCGTTTGTGGGCCCAGTGGCGGAGTCAATGCTCATGTGATTGGATATATTGGATATATTGCAGCATTTGCAGGACGGTATATGCGGGTTTTTGTATTTGGGTAGAGCTCCCGGAGTACAAAGGGAGACCGCGTTTTAAATGATGTCGGGTCACCGGAGCATTCATGAGAGTGTTCAGAAGGTTGACGGGTAGTCAGCGGACCCGGAGTTTGGGCGTCACGACTTAGTATCGAGCTTAGGTATACGGAGAATACCTAGGGGCTCGGGTTGGGTATCTATCACCACTTGGGTGGTTTGATGTAGAGTATAGGTATATGAAACACTAGAGATTGAGGATTTGGGCTTGGGGCCATGGTCGAAATAAGAACATCACCACTTGTGTGGTTTGATGTTCGATTTAGGTATGAGTTACCTAGTAAAATCACGGGAATAGAACATTGCATGCATGTGGTGTTTGATGCGTGATTAACGTGTTACTCTTTATGAGTTGTATGTTATGTGAATGATGTTTATAACATGGTTTGTGATATGTTATGATGTTTGGGTGCTTAGGTAATTAGCACTTATTATGTTGGAAAACAAATCTTAGGAGTTTACAGTGTGTAAAGCGGAAATGAGAATAAATTGTAATCAATTATTTGGTTTATTGGATGACAAAAATAGAATTTTTAATAAAATTTTAAGGTGTTAGAACATTTTGAGAGTTTTACGGTGAGTAAGCGGAAGGAAAACTAAATGAAATAAATTATGATTCAATTTATTTGGTTTGTAAGGATAATGAGATTTTAATAAAATTTTAGGTTGAACACTAGGTTTTTAGTGTTGGATCATGAGGGTTTGAGAATTTTTGGACAACATGGTCGAGAATAAAGAAAAAATAAATAAAATATATTTATAAATTTATTTGGTTTTAGAATTGAAGCAATAATTTTCTAGGTTTCTAAGTTGTAAAGTGAAGAAAATTGAATAGAATAAATTTTATATAAATTTATTTAGTACGGAAAATGAAAAAAAAAAATATAGGTATATATATATTTTTGTACATCTTCATTAATTTGGAAAAAAAAAAAATTAAAATATTTAATTAAATAAAAAACAAAAAATCAAATAAAATTAGACAAAATTTTCGAAAAATAAAATTTTCAAAAATGAAATTTTTGTTGATAAAAATGTTTTAAATGTATAATTAATTGTCTTGCATTACCTGTAAATGCAAGGACAATGTGTATCTGCTTGATTATGTCTGTAGGAATAGTGTCTCGGAATTTGTGTTTATGCCTTAGAATCTTGTATTGAGGAATTAAGTTGCCATTGGTGTATAGATGGCTAGTCGAGGACAGACGTAGAGGGGCGTCGAGGTACTGGTCGAACGCCTTGTATTATTTGTCATGAGCCTTTGTTGGGGGCGCCAGGTATTGCGATTTCTTGTGCCGCGAGGCTAGCATAGCAAGGGTAGTCGGGGAGGTCCTAGTAACCTCAGGGGTTAGGGGCGCATCATCCTCCAGGCATTCTGGGAGGAGATCCGATGATACGAATAAGCGGTTCGTATAGATCGAAAGTGTTAGAGGCTATGGAGTACACCCTCCAGGCACTACCGGGGTTAAACTAGACGTGTTCCAGTTAGAGAGTGAGGCCAAGATATGGTGGAAAAGGGCAAGGACCTCTTGGGACCTTAGAGGAGCCTTTGTATGTGAGTTCTCCCCTAGAGATTAGGGCGAGAATAGGTATGATATGTCGTGGTTGCGAGTTGGAGATCTCGGGGACTCTACTCCACCGTGGACACAGAGGGATCATAGGCGTGCCCGAGTTCGATGTCATCCACGGGGATGGATTGGCGGAAGCGGCTTATAGGATGGGTTAGCCGATTGTGGCGTAGAAGAGATTCTGCTTTGCACGCGGGGCGATACTCGCGTGGTATTTCGGGGGACAAACGCGACATTTTGCCCCGGGCGGTATACGAGTCAAGTGTCGAGGGGGCCGAGTTGGCGGGTTAGTAAGCGAGAGCGCATCTGAGGGGGCCAGGGGTGAGACCGAGACTTGATACCTCGAGTGGTTTGCGGTATCTGGGATGTTTTCGAATGAAGCTACGGACTACACTCCACATAAGGTGTAGACGGTATCGGGATTACACCACACAGTACTTCACCCACATCTCTATGACTTCGCATAGGATGCTTTGATTGAATTCGCAGTAACTGGGGAATCGATTCTGAGGAAACAGATGAGGTTCTTAAACGAACTTACACACACACAAATTCACCATGGGGCGCCTACGTACATTTGCAAGAAGAAAGACAGACAGCCGTGCATTAGGCTACGGGACGGGTTGAACGGGGTTATGATCGAATCGGTACCCATTGCAGGGATTGGCGGTTGTTTGATCAGGTTGGGGCCTTGAGTCTCTAAGATAGGCAACCGCCTTGGTTACCATCGGCCAGGGATTGGAGACATATATCCTAAGACAGCGTTTAGGCGCGTTATGGGCACGCACGAGGTTCTGGAGTGATGCCCTTTGGATTGCGAATGCGCCCGGCGCATTCATAGATCTCATGCGCGGGTATTCTAACGCCTATTTGAATCGATTTGTGTCGTAGTCTTAGAGTGGATGACATCTTGATCTACTCCGTTGGAGTGGGCATGGTATCGCGAGGATCGTTTATAGTTGTTGAGAGACCATGTTGTCACGCTGAGGATTCGATGAGTCACGAGATCCCAGCTTCTTAGGGTGAGATTTTTAAGGGACCGCGTGGTGTCGGCGTTAGGAGTGTCAATCGACGAGAGAAGGTCGAGCGAGTGATGAGTTGGTAGGGGCGTGAGTCTTCGAGATACGTGGTTTCTTGGGATTGATTTGGGTATTCTGAAGGGGAGGAGTTCATTGAGGATTTCTCAAGATAGCGGCCTCATGACTAGGTTGACCGGGAAGGAGGTCGAGTTTGATTGGGATGACCGTGCGGGAGGCATTCCGGGGAGTTAAAAGAGGAGACTTGCCTGCTCCCATCTTGATAGTCCGGACAGGGGACAGGGGTACACAGTGTATTGTGATGCCTCGAGGGCCGGATTGGGATGTGTTTTGATGCAGTTCGGGAGGGTAGTAGCTTATGGTTCCGTCAGTTGAAGAATCACACGAGAGCGGGAATTACCCCACGCACGACATGGAGTTGGCGGCCGTAGTCTTTTGCCTTGGTGGGCGCCACTACTTATACAGCGAGGAGTTCGAGGTGTACTCGGACCATAAAGTAAAGTATATTTTCACCGCAACGGGACAGCAATAGCGGGCAACACGGATGGATGCGGGTTCACTGAAGGATTATGATTTCACTTTGCATTACCATCCGGTAAAGCGAATGTGAGTGGGCGATATCTCGGTCGGAAGATCCGCGGCGTTGGCTGGTATGGCTTCTCGGGAGTGAGGATGCTCGAGACTATGGAGACCGGTTAGACTCACCGTCTGTGGCTTGAGACTCGAGGGTACCTTGGGGAGTTTAATTGGCTACCGCTAGTCTACATTTGAGTAAGAGTGATTAGTCCAGGTGTGAGACGAGAGATAGTGTTGTCATCAGGGATCAGTACGTTCGAATGCAGGTGGCCAAGTACACGGGCCGGATTCACGCGGATAAGTAGTCTTGATCTCAAAGGGGATGGAGGTATTGGTTCCCGGGTTGGCCGATTTGAGAGAAAGATTCTCGGGGAACTCGCTGCTCTCGATTTGCGATTGCACATCTAGGTAGCGCGAAGATGTGCCGGGGATCTTCGTCGCGATCGCATTGGAGTGGGATGAAGGAAGGACACGTAAGGGGACTTTGTGATGTCTCACGTGTTAGCAAGTTAAGAGTGAGAACGAAGCCCGACGGGACTACGCCGACCGTGGAAGTGGCGAGGAGTGGAAGTGGGGCAAATCACGATGGACTTGCTGGCGACCGGCTTGCCACTTGAGGGCGTTGGCGTGAAAAACAAAAGCATGGCCTTGATGCAGGTGATAGTGGGCCGGCTCACGGAAATTCGAGCACATTTTTGGCGGAGTGCGAATGGAACCGCCTTGGAGAAGTGCGCCGATTGTACTTTTGAGATAGTCACGTACATGGAGTGCCAGGTATGTAGTGTCGGATAGGGACGAGGTTTCTGACCTTTTGGAGAGAGTTTCAAAGTGTAGACTACGGCGGCTTGATGGTCTGTTCCACCCTCAGACGGATGGTCGATCTACGGGAGGACTATACGGTATTAGAAGGGATGCTACGAGGCATACGTCTGGATATAGAGCAGCTGGGAGGAGCATTGCCCTTAGTGGGTGCACAACAACGAGTTATCGAGCGGAGTGCTCTGAGGATCTTGCCGTATGAGAGCCTTGCCCAGTATGGGAGGCCGTCTGAGTCACCATTATGTTGGGCCAGGGTGGGAGAGAGCTCCGTCCGCGAGTGTGCGATTAGGAACACACCTCGAGAAGGTGAACTTGATCACGGCCGGCGTCTTCTCACAACTTCGAGGCCGGCGAGAAAGAGTTATGTAGATGTGCGGCGGTAAGGCCCTTAGGATTCGAGGTTGGGGATCACGTTTTCTTGAAGGTGATGCACAGAGAGGAGTGGTCGGGTTAAATGACGCGGAAGCTATCGTAGGGTTCATTGGGCCTTTGCGAGATGCTCGAGAGGGTGATCCTTTGACTAACGTCTTAGGTTGGTGTTCTGCTTTAACATAGCGGTGTGTCCCGGCGAGGTGGCTTCGCGCGATAAGCGCCTCAGGAAGTATACTCCGGATCGGCTCTTGTGGTGGATTGAGGCGGTGAGGTTGACAGTAGAGACCTTTGAGGAGGGACGGTATGTATTTTGGTTGCGATGGTTTTCTGGCGCGGGCGGCCGGTAGTGGTGTTATGGCGACCTTGTGGGTGGAGGTCACGTGGGAACGAGGACCGCGATCACGGGCCGCCCTCACCCTTGTTTGGGGATGAAATTACGTGGTTTAATGGTTTAGATTTGTATTTGTTTATGCATGGTAGAGTGCGTTGCATATGCATGTGAGTGATTATGGTGTCTGTTACGGAATGAAATTCCTTTGGGAGGAGAATGTGAACGAAAAGAATTTCAATTTTGAAAAAATGGCCAAAAATAAATGAAGTTTGGATTCTAATTTTCCAATTTCGGTTAAAATCGGAATTTATTCTCTAGATCTCGGATGATGGAGCTTAGGATTTTACCCAGTTCAAAAATGATACCATAATCTGACTACTTGGCGTAAAATTTCGTCGAATCACGAGAGCGGTCGAAATTACAGATTTTTACGAAACGTGTGGTCGGGGTTATTAAATAAGCAATTCGATCTGACGAAAAGTCAGCGTATAACCAATCTTCGTAATAATAAAGTGGTATGAGTGATAGAAGAAATGATGAAAATGGATGGTAGAGATAGTCTTGGCGTCAAAAGCTGGAAAAGAGGGACAAAATTGACAATTTGAAATTTGATTAAATGGCGCAGAACCAAAAAAAAAAAGCTTCCTTCTGGGTAACTCATCTCCTACAATTTAAAGACTTAAAAGCGTGAAAAGGAAAAAATCTTGGTATTCTTTTTTGGGTTTTATGAGAGAAGTCTTAATTCTCTCATAAATACGTGCGATCAGTAAGACAGTCTTAGGGACAAGAAGAAAGGCGCTCACGCGGAGAGGGGCTTGCTGATGAATGCCGGATTTAGGGAGTTTTCCTCAAACTCAGAGAGGGTGAGGGTTTCTCCCTGCGAGGTTTCATTCCCTCTTTTCAGTGCTTTACGATGTTTTGGGTGATGGGCGTGAGGGCGTTTGATCAGATCCAAACAGTGGGACAGAGAAATTGATCATGATTTTTTGAGAACCAGAGTAGTAGCCGTGGCGCATTTGGTTTAAGTGTTGTCAAGTCTGCTTTTATAATAAATCATGTATTGATTGGAATGAAATTTGGAAATGGCGAGAAATGCAGGTTCCTGAGGTGAGGGCAGGAATGAGTTATAGTTTAATGGGAATAAGTAAATGGGGTTTCACGCTATTCGGGGAGTCCAGTGTTCGCAAAAGCGCCTGTTTTTGTCAGTGAAAGCGGAGGATTTGGTCGAGTGATTCAAGTTGAGATTGCTCGTGTTTGATTATTAGCCAGTGAGCTAATTTTAATGTTTTGAAGTGATAATTACATGACATGATTATTAGAGTTGAGATATTATGTGGACCAACTATATGTTTACCTGTGTATTTGCATGTGATTAGGCTACGTATTGGAATTAGCATACATGCATTCATGTCACCAGCTGGAGCATTCTGGAAGCATAGGAGTTGGAGTGCATGAGGCAGTGCAAGAAAATGGTTTGGAGGATTTGTCTAAAACTGAGGCTTGATGAGAATTTAGTCCATACTTGAATATGTGAAGTCGAGGGCAGATTGAGTTGATATACATCGGAGGAGTAGTCCACATACAATGTCAATCTGGTAGGAAGCAGCCCAGGTGATGTCACTCCCAATCAGAGGTAGTCCACTAAATATAACATCGAGATGGTCCTGAGATTTATAACATCGGAGGGTAGTCCCTGAATAAACATGTATGTTGTTCTCCCTTTATCAGGCTTGGCGAAGTGTGAGGAGTAATCAGTGAAGGACTAGGGATGAGTTAGTCATGTGAACATTCAAGTAGGATCTTGCATTCACTTAAATGTGTGTTTTAATTTATGAACATTACCTTTGCCCAGGTGGAGAGTAGCCGGCAGGTGCGTGTGAGGTGCTGTACTGTCGAGAGGGGATATTGTTTTACGAGGCCAGGGCGTGCGAGGGACAGCTGCGATCCTAGGGATTGAGGATTCAGAGAGAAAGCTAGGGTTGTGGCTTTGGTTGTTGATATATTATTGTGAAATATTAATTCTAATATATATCGTGTATAAGAGTGAAAATATTGTAACTCTTATCTTTATTTGGCCTCTCCAAGTTGGATTCATAGTTGTGTCCATTGTGAGTATAAGTTGTGGGCTAGTGGCTTGTATTGCTCATGTGGGTGGATATATTGGATATGTTGGATATATTACCTTGTTTGGGACAGGTATATGCGAGGTTTTGTGTTGGGTAAAGCTCCAGGTAGCAGGGACTGTTTCTGTAATATCGGGTGGCATTTCGCGATGTTCAGCGGGTTGACGGGTGATCAGCGGAGACGCCCAGGAGTTTCGAAGTCGCGGCATTTTAAAAATATTTTGGTTAAAACCAACTCTTTTAACGATGAAGATTGCCGAGAACTACCAGAAGTCTAAAGTAATTGAGCTTTCGGCTGTAGTCACGGGTGCAGGCTCTCCAAGCAGTGTGATTTTGATTTTATTGGATTCTGGATGCAAGGAAGCCTTCAGCTGGACCTCGAAGATCATAGGAAAAATGATGAGAAAAATAAGAAAGATAAAATGGCTTCGAAAACTTAATAAATTAATTCTATTTATTTATTCAAATTCATCTTCATTTTATTTGTTGTCTACATTATATATAAAGGTTAAAGGAATTTAAAAATAACTGTAAAATTTTGAGGAACTTTTGATTATATTTGATTTTTCTTTTATATTTCTCAGGAGTGAAACACATTATAATTATGAGAGTTTGATGCACGAAAATAGCGAATTCAAAAAATACACAAAGATAAAGAAATCAATGTAAAGATGCATGAGGGTTTTAGCATTGATTTACGTGTTCTTTTATATCCATGGATGAGAAGAAAAATAATTTCCACTATTCTTGGCACAAAGTACAAATTTATCATGGCTTCAGGTTACCTGATACCAAGAAAATGTCTCTATAAAACTGTCTCTCAAACTCTTATATCTCGCATCTATTGGAATAACCTATATAAGTCGAAATCTCTGTCATAGCTTTCCTCTAAGTGAGCCCATATCTATAGAGACCTGTTCACAAAATGACTTTTTCATATTCTATAAAGAAACCTATAATATTACATAATACAATAACTAGGATTTTATCTACTAATAAAATATTCTTTACAAAATAAACAAAACCCTGAAGCATGGGAGGAGAAAGAATCAGCCAAACAACAAAAGAAAAGAAAAATGCAAAAAAGATGAACACATGTTACTTTGAAAACCTAAGTAGGGGAAAAACCACGGACATAGGAAGAAAATCTACTAGTATTCAAAAAAAAAATAGGGTACAAGATTCTAGAAGTTTAGGTGACTTATTAATTTATAAAGCCCTAAAACCCTAAAAAAATATATTATATATTTGTATTCCAAATCTAAATAGGCTCAAACCCTATTAAGATCAATAATAGGCTATGGGTCTTTGAATAAGAATTCGGGGCACCAATTCTAATAATATCCACCTTGACCACGAATTCCAATAAAGGAATGAGACAAACTCAGTCTTAAAAATCTCGACCTCTTCCACAAGTTCATAAGAGCAAACTTATTAACAAATACCAACCCAGAAGTTCAAAAGCAATACCCAAACTTGGCCACACATAAATTGACGATCAAAGAAATATCCTATCGGTGTCTCACCAGGTACTAACTTTACCCATACTAATATTTGTCATCTAACGAGAAGTGGTAGTGGTGAGTAGCATCGCACAATTGTAGAACCCTACAACACATAATTTGTTGCAGAACCTTCTCTTTCACCTTTCATTACAATAGAAGTACCTTTGCTAATATTCAAACTCCACCTTCACAAGTGTACTTATATCCTTTTGAATCAAGAAAACTCAAAGAAATCATGTTTCTCTTCAAATGTGGGACATGTCTCACATTACCAAGTGTACAAGATTTTTTTTTAGAAAGGAAATTAACAGTATAACTTATTTTTAAAAAAGATTCTTTTTATTATTCTTATTATGAAATATAATTTTATTGAAAATTGCTTTAAAAATTCCCCTTTTTATTAAAAAAATGTACAATCTTATTTAAAACAAATGAATTAAGGACTTTAATTCAAAGCAATATTTTGAATTTTTTTTTTTTTTAAGAAATTTTAGATTCTTTAAAAAAGCAGTTTTCTATCTTTCTTTTATTAGAGAAAAAAATATTATTAGTTAAAAAAATTATGAACTTACATTATTGAAGCAAATTATTGAATTATTCTTATTAACATACTCTAAGTGCCATAAAATTGCATGTTCAATTTTGTGTACAACCAACTAGTATATATAAGAATGAATTGAGAATATATATAAAATAAAATTAAACATCAATGAGAGAGGAAAAAAAATGTGTTCAAAAAGGCTCTGCACTTTGTAATTCTAGTGATATTCTTGAGAATGCTTTTTGGCTTGATCCTCCGCGTGTGCGTGAATCCATACACGATCGACAAAGTGATGAGATGAGCCACATACAAAATAAAATAAACCACTAAGAGGGCATCAAAGTAGGAAGGGAAGTAAGTAAGCTAAAATAAATATTCAAAATCTAATATTAATAAAGCAAAACAATATATAAACTTATCAAATTAATTTCATTCATACTAATGAGCTCAAATTAATAAATAAATTCTCATGCAAATATTCAATATGTGATTAACCTAAGTCTACAATCTCAAAGTAATAATTAACGTGCAAGTCCAATTCAACAACTTTTACTAACACAAATTTCATACCAATTAATAAGTCAAATTTAATATTTAACGGCCCAAAATACTATAAACACAAATATACAAAATCTAGGCTCTATTGAACTATCACATAATTTAAGCCTAATTCAATATGCAAATCTAATATCTAATCATGCTAAATTAAATAAAAATAAGTCTTAAAATAAATTTGTGCCAATTACCAACTCAACAGGATATATTCAAGTATTTCAAAATCTATATTTTTCATGTGATTCAAGATCAATTTGGTAAATTAAGCTTAAAATTAATACCCAAAATATTCATTTAACAATTGACAATTCAAGCATATCCAAAAATACTTCAATTTAATCTTTAAAGCGTAAAAACCTAAAAATACAACTAACACTTAATACCCCAAAATTAAGCCAAATACAATGCTTTAAGACTAAAGTTTCAATCAAATAAATTCCACTAATAACAAACTTCATATCATTTAAGAAGTCCACATTTCACCATAATTCAATTCCACAAAAGTTTATATCACCAACATACACTTATGCAACTAAAATATACAATTTATAAAAGAAAATTTTCTTCATTTTATAGAGATATATGTACAAGTTAGAGAAATAAAAGAAAATGATGTTTGGGTGGTGAGAAAATGAGAGGGAAAATAAAGAAAAAATATATGGAAGAGGGGAATGGATGGTCATCACCGATGGCGGGTCAACGGTAGTGAACATCCGGTGACTTTCGGCCTTGGAAATGAGAGTAATTGGCCAAATGAGAAAAAGGGGGAAAAAGAAAAAGTAAGAAGGAAAAATAAAGGGAGATGAAAGAAATGAAAATGTGAGTTTTTTGTCTTAGATATGCTTGAATTAGGAAGAAAATTGTGAGAAAATGAGTTATTTGTGAGTTAAAAAAAATGAAGAGAAAAAGGAGAAACAAGAAAAAGAAGAAGATAAAGAGAGGGGGGTTAGTTGGGTAGGGTGATGAGAAAGGGTATGAAAAAAAATTAGGGAATGGGAGATTAAGAAAAATAATAATAAAAAATGAAATCAAGGTAATATGAAATAATAATAATAATAGCCCAGGCAAATTTTGGGTTCTATAACAGCTTCATATAGAAATATTGCAATAAAGCCTTTTAAAATAAAAAACATTTTCTGAAAACATTATGAAATGAGTTATTAATTTAAATTAACTTTTCCAACTCTGTATTTTTATTAAAATTATATTTTAAGTAATACAAATTATTCGATTAATTTAAGAAACAATACAAATTATTATAAAAATGATAAATATAGTAATCTTAAGCAATATTTTTAAATAGAAAAGAGTAAAAAAGAGTCTAAGAATCACACATAATATTTGCCCTTTGTTTTATAAACTCATAAATTTCATTCTATAATAAAGTATGAAATGTTAGTAAAAAATAATAAATATGAACTTGATTAGAGTGATTTGGATATAATTTTGACTTTTTTTTTAAAACAAGGGTTATAATTTTTATTTAAAAAGTGTTTTTGGGAAAGAAAGATTTAATGATAGACTATTTAAAGATCTAAAAATTGTTAACTAATATAATTCTTTTTCATTTAAAAACTTTAAAATCTAAATATGTTGTTTTAAAGTTTACATTTTAGATCTGTTATACTCTAAATGTATGTTGCATTTTTCAAATAAATCTTATTTCATACAAAATTTTTCTCAATAAGTAAATCACCATTTATAAGGGAAAGTAAAACTGTTTTTTATAAATGGTGAAAAGAAATTGAAATTCAATTTTTTATGAAAGAAAAAATCATTTAATTGATTCAAACTAGCAATACATGGGTAAAGCATGTAATCAAAGGTATAAATGATACCATTCATATTGAATGACTCAAGAAGCTTTATCGTTTGATAGTTGAGTACGTACATTTTGATAGTTGGTACATGTTGATATTACTGGCCGCTGCAGTTATATTTTGCTATGACTCGGTTCGCGACATGATGGCGATCGTGGTTTGATTTATTATTGGAGCCAAGTATATCTGTTGGCTCGTCTGAATGGCTCAAATACCAAGTAAGCGTGCGCCCGCGATAACAATCACACCTGCGCACCAAGGCGATGACTAAATCGCGAAAAAGCATATAAAGGCACAGATACGTGCGATTACTACTTTATTGTGAAAGAAGAGCTTGATGGGAAAAAAAAATGTGTGGATAGGTAATTTTTAGATCAAAATGACAAAAATGCACTCCTTGTTTAAGAAAAAGAGGCCTTGATGAGAAAAAATGAGAGAAATGATGCTAATGTTTAAAAAGGAAGCACGTTAAATTTATATTTATTAAGTCAGGCTAAATTAAGTTTTTATAACGCCTAACTTAGGGTGCATTGACTACCCAGTCGACCATCGGAATACAAGTGGTTGTCGGTTGCCAGCGCCACTTAGAGACGATGAGGCGAGAGTCTCGGCACATCACGGAGAGCTCTGCCCCGGAGCCACATCAGCTGCATGAAGAGCACATTACAAACGGAGTCGATATAATTCTCAACGTAGAGTAAAGCGACCCATGGGCCCCATAACCGATACTCATAAATACATACCAACTATGAATCCAACTATATCCAATAGTTATAAGAGTTCAAATTTTACTCTTATTCAACATATATTAAAATCTAAAATTCTAATACATGTAGTGCATCCTGAAATCAAAGCCTGGCTTCGGCTTTCTTCTAAAAGCGGCCTCTATGATGGCGAATATCGTGCTTATTCATTATGAAATAATAAATTCCCACGACGAGGTGAGCTATCGCTCAGTAGTGGAATCGCCCTAAGTGGGCTACTCTCCACCTAAGTGCGGTGCAATGCTCCAAAAATAAACACACATTCAAGTAAATGCATGATCCTACTTGAATGTCTACATGTTTTCCAACTCGAACCACGAGTCCTCACCCATTTCTCTCACTCGCCTAAACTCGTATGAGAATTATAGTTTTGTTAGTTTGTGGGCGATATGATGTGTATATATCAATTGGGCCGGCTCGGCGGTGATATATTATTTATTTGAATGGACTACCCTCGATGTGAATATCAATTGGTAGCTTTGGCGATTGATATTTTTAATTTGGACTACCCTGAATGTTAACATTTTTTAGACAACCCTCAGAACCATTTCGAGACTCGGCTGTGCACTTACTCTGTAATCTGAGATGTTCAAGTGCGTATGGAATAAATGTATCTTGATTGTCTGATCATTCACATGCGAAATATATACATGAATATATTCACATAAAAATTAAATCACCGCAATCATGTTATGTAATTATCATCTCAAACATCAAAAGGAGTAGCTCACTTGGGCTAATGATCAAATACAAACAATTCGATTTGAATTACTTGACCAAACCCATATTTTCACAAATTATATATATATATATATATATATATATATTTTTAAATTCTTGTTTAGAGCATTAAAACCTGTTCTTGTTCCTATCCAAACTACAAATCATCGGTTCACTTTGTGAACCCGTGTTCGACTATTCCCGGCCTCAATCAAGCCAATACTTTGGTTATGGAACCATTCATCACACCTTTAGCTTAATGGCTTGATCCAGAAGTAGAGCGTACGGGTTGTTCGTGGGTCTCAAATCAAGCATTTGGTTCAAGATTTGGAACCAATCAAACGACGTTAAGGTCTCAACCAACCCGAAACATTTACATGGTACTTAAAAAGAATAAAACGAAGTAGGAGAACCCACCTCTTGGAGTTGTCAAAAACTCACAATCCGGTACCAGCATGAAGCCTCTCCGCGTGAAGCGGGTTCTCTTTGCTCTTGTCTCGAAAAGTACGCCGGCGGTCGGATCTCCCGCAAATCTAGAGAGAAGTTACACTCTCTCTCTCTAAAACCAAAAAAATATAACCTCCTCTTTTCTTCCTCCCCACGTTTTCTCCCTTTTTGATAAAGGAAGAGGACAACTGTTCACTATTTTGTCCTTTTCCTCATTTAAATCAATTTCTATAATGACATCTATGTCCTTCTTTTCCCAGTTTTGACATTCGGCTCTATCTCGGCCGTCCATTTTCATCATTTCTCTACTCATACCACTTATGACACGTGAGTATGTGTTATATGTGACTTTCGTCGTATCGAAAATCGTTTTATGGCACCCAAACCGCGATGTCTCGTAAAACATGCCAACTCCGACTGTCTCGGGATTCTACGAAATTTTACGTGCTATCTAGATTTCGCGAGACGATTCCAACGGTGCAATCCATTTTGTCATCCGAGATCTAGAGAATAAATTCTAGATTTTTAACCGAAATTACAATTTTATAACCAAAATTACGATTTTGCACCATTTCAGTGGAATTTCTCGGGTCTCCCATTCTCCCTCCTTACAAGGAATTTAGGTCGAAGTCGGGACAATCATAATCACTCATGCATATGCAACGTGCGCACCATGCATGCAAGCAGTCATTTAAATGGTAAGCGACTAAACCACGTACCTTCATCCTAAGCGAAGGGATAGGTGGCCGCGCATAGTGTCTCGCGCTCCCACGTGGACTCCTCCGCTCAGTAGTAATGCCGCTGGCATAACACTAGCCTCGAGGTCTTGCGTGTAAAACCCGATCCGCGACTATCAACAATGACGGTCCCTCCTCGAAAGTCCCATCAGGTGTCAACCTCGATACGTCCCCGATCCACCACATGAGGATGCGGTATGTTCCGGGAGCATGTGGGCGTGAAACACCTGCGTGGACACGCGACATCTTTGGCGACGCGCCTGCCGTGCGGCGGTGCCTACCCTCTCAGTATCTCGAAGGTCAATGAACCTCGGCGATGATAACTTATTGCTTGCCGGGCGACCACTCCCTCTTAGGCATCACCTTGGGCGTGATCCCGACCTCGAACTCTCTAAAAAGGTCGGCGTGCTTTATCACGCAAGCTCTTGCCGGCTGCGAGCCGTGAGAAGGCGCGTTGTCGTATCAAGCTCGCCTTCTCGGAGGTGTCTACAATCCGTGTCGGGACGGTGATGGAGCTCTCTCCCACCTCGGTCGACAGCGATTGTCTGCGTGGCCTCCCGTATAATGCTCATACGGTGCCATGCCGTATACTTGCACAGTAGCTGTTGTTGTAGGCGAATTCCACCAGGGCAATGCTCCTCCCATTGTCCTTATGATCCGGGGCCAGCATGCTCGTAGCATGTCCTCTAATACTGTATAGTCCTCTCGGGCGACCATGTCTGTCACGAGGGTGGGCATGTACTCATAGTCGGTAGGTGTGCCCATGGCCTTTTTGGAAACTCTTCCAAAGTGTCGTAAACCTCGAGTCCCCTATCAGAGCACTATGGATACTGGTACTCCATGTGGCGGGACTATCTCTCGAGCATTACAACCGTGGAATCTCTCGAGGCGAAGGTCGTCATACGGCTAGAAAATGTGCCGACTTCGTGGCTTAGGTCAGTATCGCCCCATCTTTGCGTCATGCTTTTCTTTGCGTCGTAGCAGAGTGGGTCACAAAGTCCATCGTGACGTGCTCCCACTTCCGCGGCTTCTCGATGGTGAAGTAGCCTGGCGCTTTGGTGCTCAACCTTAACTTCTTTACGACACGTGAGACATCGTAGAGCAAAGTCCCTCGTGTCCTTTCATCCCGCTACAATAGTGCGGCGGCGAAGATCTGGTATCTTCGGTGCCACTGGAAGCAACTACTGAATCGAGGCAGTGAAACTCCCTGAATCTCTTCTCTCCATCGATTATTTGGGGAACCACTACTGTCCCCTATATCCAAAGACTACCATCTACGTGGGCGTCACTCGTACTGACGTACTCGGTCCTTGATGGACAACATCTGCATCCTGTCGCGGCAGAGACTCGATCGCTGCATACTTGAGCGGTGTAGCCACTAAGCTCCCAGGTACCCAGTGCAGCCATTGCTATGTGTTGTCCCATAGTCTCGAGCATGCCTCCACTCCCGAGAAGCTATGAGCCAATGCTCCTATTGACTTCCGGTACGGTGTCCCAACCACCACATTTGCCCTTCTCAGGGATGGTAATGCAAAGTGAAGTCATAATCCCCTAGGAACTCCATCCATCTGCGTTGCCTCATGTTGAGGTCCCGCTGCGTGAAAATATACTTCAGACTTTTATGGTTTGAGTATACCTCGAACTCCTCGCCATATAAGTAGTGACGCCAAATCTTCAAGGCGAAGACTACGACCGTCAACTCCATGTCATGTGTGGGGTAATTCTGCTCGTGATTCTTCAGCGACGAGGAAACCATAGGCTCTTACCACTCTGGGGTGCATCAAAACACAGCCCGATCCGGCCCTCGAGGCATCATAATACAACGTGGCCCTTGTCCACCTGCGGGACTATCAAGATGGGGCGAGAAGTAAGTGTCTCCTCTTCAACTCTGGAATGCCTCCTCGCATCGGTCATCCGCACTCAAACTTGACCTCCTTGGTCAACCTAGCCATGGGATGTTTGCTATCCTGGAAATTCCCTGCGTGAATCTCACGTAATGCCAGTAATCGAGCTACGTATCTCGAAGGCGCTTGGCCTCTCCGTCATCCTTGCCTCGACCTTCTCTAGGTCGGCGACATGCAAATGCGACACCACGTGTCCCGAAGTCTCACCTCGGTAGCCCGAACTTCGCGCCTGCGAACTTGGCATCGGTGATGGTCTCTCAGCGGCGTAAAGCGATCATGTGATACTCCATGCTCCCATTCTGGTGGGAGTAGATCAAGATATGTCATCCACGAAGACTATGACAAAGCGAGTCTAATAGAAGTTGGAATATCCTATGCATGAGATCCATGAATGCGGCTAGCGGCGTTCGTCGTCGGCGTCACGTAAACTCGAAGTGCCGTACTTAGCGTCTGCTTATTTGTCTTAGAACATATACGTATCCACTAACCCTTAGGCGATGGTAACGGTCACGAAGGTCTATCTTGAAGTAGACTCACGCTCCTCTTAACCAATCAAATAAATCGTCAATCCTCGGTAATGGGTACTGATTCTTGATCGTAACCTTGTTCAACTGTCTGTAGTCAATGCACAGCCGAAGGGTCTTGTCCTTCTTCTTTGCAAACGAACCGGGCGCCCGCGGTGAGATGCTCGGTCTAATGAACTTGCTGTCCAATAGCTCTGTGCTTGGACTTTGAGTTCCTGCAGCTCAGCGAGGTGCCATCTATCTTGAGTCATAGAGATGGGTGAAGTAATACCGGGGTGTAACTTATGCAGAAGTCACATCCACATGTAGAGGTAGTCGGGTAGCTCATGCGGAAAAACATCCACATACTCGCAAACCACTCGAAAATTGAATAAGTCTGGTTTCCTCGTCCTCTAGGGTAAGTGCGCTAGCCAACCCGCTAATCCCGACACTGGACTCATATCTTGTCTGGGGTAAAACATCATGCTTGTCCCCACGAAACACAACAGTACCATCCTGGCATTATGGCGGTGGCTCCTCTACGCTCTGTCCGATGCGACCACGTAGGTACGTCGACCCGATCCATCGAGTTGACGTAGAACTTCGACATGTCCATGATTCGCAGGAATGGTGAGGATGAGATGTGGCTGTAACCACGACATATCATCCACTGCATTCTCGCTCTAATCCCTGAGGGAGAACTCACATGCAAGGCTCCTCAAGGTCTCAAACCTCTAAGCCCTGACTTGATTACAAGCGTGCGTGATGAAAGAATGTGAGCGCCCGGAATCAAATAACACTCTAGCCCATAGGCGAGATAGCAAAAAACGTGTATGGTGGGCGTCTGGCGACTCGGCTGCGATTGTGTTTACTTGGATAATACACATGACCCGATTCAGAACCACGAGTCCTCACTTGGAGTCTCTCTCACATCTACTTTAAGCCTCGTATGAGAATTACTTAGTTTTGTTAGTTTGTGGGGCGACCCTCGAATGTGTATATATCAATTGGGCGCTCCGACGATTGATATTTTAATTTGGAATACCCTCAGATAATTAACATTTTTAGACAACCCTCAGAACCATTTCTCTAGACTCGACTCATACTTACTCTATAATCTAGGATGTTCGAGTGCATATGGAGATACATGTATGCGATTCAATCTGATCAGTACGTACGAAATATATACATGAATATATTCACATAAAATTAAATCACACAATCATGTTATGTAATTATCATCTCA
Source organism: Tetrastigma voinierianum (assembly GCA_016808115.1). Classification (NCBI taxonomy): domain Eukaryota; kingdom Viridiplantae; phylum Streptophyta; class Magnoliopsida; order Vitales; family Vitaceae; genus Tetrastigma; species Tetrastigma voinierianum. The sequence continues at coordinate 60,043 of JAEQBH010004137.1, read as the reverse complement.
AACATCAAAATTAGCTCACTTGGGCTAATGATCAAACACAAGCAATTCGATTTGAATTACTTGACCAAAGAACATATTTTCACAAATTATATATATGTATATTTTTTTAAAGTACGAGTTTCGAGGAAACGATGAAACCTCGTTTCTTGTTCTATCAAACTACCAATCAATCATCGGTTCACTTTGTGAACCGTATTTCGGCCATTTCGACCTGTCAAACCCGATACATGATTTATGGAACCATTCATCACACCTTTAACAGCTTGATCGATGGGCGTACGGACTGTCGTGGTCTCAAACAGGCTGTTCGGTTCCAATTTGGGAGATCTCGATCAAGCGACTTCAGGTCTCAACGACGGCTGCATTTTTACATGGTACCCAAGCAAAGAATAAAACCAAAGTAAAGAACCTACATAGCAGGTTGTCAAAAACTCACAAATCCGGTACCGCGAAGCCTCTCCGCGTAGGCCGGTTCTCGCTAGCACATGCCGAAGGAATTTGCTTAGAAGCGGTCGAGATCTCGTAATACAGAGAGAAGTTACACTATCTCTCTCTATAAAAAACAAATCTAACCTCACAGCCCCAGCTCCTCGCCATGGCACTGGCTATACACCGTTTTTCTCCTTTTTGATAAAGGAAGAGGACAGCGTTCACTTATTTTGTCCTTTTCCTCATTTAAATCAATTTCTATAATGACATCTATGTCCTTCATTTACCAGTTTTGACATTCGGCTCTATCTCGACAGTCCATTTTCATTGTTTCTCTACTCATACCACTTTATGACATTTAATTATGTGTTATATGTGACTTTAATTGCCATCGAAAATGCGTTTTATGTTCGAACCGCGATCTCGTAAAACATGCCAACTCCACTTGTCTCGAGGTTCTACAATTTTACGTGCCCAGCTAGATTTCGCGAGGCGATTCAGGTGCAATCCGTTTCGTCATCAGAGATCTAGAGAATAAATTCCGGTTAACGGGGAAATTACAATTTTATAACCAAAGTACGATTTTGCCCTATTTCAGTAGGAATTTCTGGTCTTACAAAGGTTCTTTTAATTTATAATATTATGTTATCTTTCCATTTTAAAGGATAATATTTTCTAAATTAGACTACCAAAATTAATCTCGTTAGATATTTTGTTTGAAACTATTTATGTTTTTGAAACCCTTGACCCCTTGAGGAACGTGAATATACCAAAATGTTAATGATATATTTTTATTAAAATAATTATAAAAATATTTTCTTATAAATAACCAAGCCACAATCCTAGAAACACTCATCAAGAAACATCAACAAATTAATGTGTAAAATGTTGAATAACAGATAAATGATTGAAAAGTAAAACGACAACAATTTGATGAAAATTTCTAATTAATAAAAAGCTTAACAATTACACAAATCTTCACAATTAATAAAACAAATAGCAATTCCGTGAGGGTAGATCCGAAAGAAATGAGGGTTTGATTTTATATTTACATTCGGTGACCTCCCACACCTCCCACAGTTACAAATGTACGACATCCACTATTGACGCTTCAAGACCAAAAAACCAAAATCAAAACCAAACAATTAATATAAAAGTCAATTATAAACTAAGTAAGGAAAATTTAAATCTCACAAAACCAAAAGGAAAATTGATTGAGAGATTTTTAATAATCTTTTTCACGGTAATAAAGCCTAAGCGAATATTAGTAGTATCAGGGGGTAGAAGTTTGAGAATGAAGATTCCAAAACTAGGAATTCCACTATGAACATTGTAGAGGAATTCTAGGGTTTGCAAAACTCTATAAGAAAACTTGAGATTTGGAGAGGGAAATGGAAAAAAAATTATGAAAATATAAAAATCAAAGAAAACGTGATGTTAATGTTAAAGATAACTATTCATAGTCAACATAAATAATCAAAATTTAAGAAAAATGTCCAATCTCCTAAGAATTACCAACAAAAGTGAAGATTCAAAGAGAACCAACCGAATCAACAACTAACTTGAATCTCAAGAACCGTTGAAGATCTTTATTGGGTTTGAATTCAACGAACATTCCAGAGGAAATCTAGGGTTTGCAAAACTCCATGAGAAAATTTGAGGTTTGGAAAGAGAAAATGGTAGAGAAAATTCTAGAAAAATAAAAATCCAAGAAAATATAGTTCTAATGTCGGAGATAATTGAATTGAATCCTCTATTAAATCTAAAAAGAAATTGTTAATGAAAAGATGAAAAGTTTATATTAACAAGGCTATTTAGTAGAAATATTGTTTCAATAAGGACAATTTAGGAAGCAAAAAAATTAAAACAACTCGTGTTTTTATAAGAGAACCAACCCGAAGCTCAATAGACTATGAAGATCTTCATTGGTTTGTTCAGCCAGGCATTAAAAAGAGAGAAGAGGAATTTCTAGGGTTTGCAAAAATTTCGGTGAAACTTGAGATTTGGAGAGAGGGAAAATGGCAAAAGAAAATTATGGAAATAAAAAATCAAGAAAACTTATGTTAATGTAGAAGATAACTATTTACCCTATAGTCAACATAAATAATCAAAATTCAAAATAGTAATCCAATCTCCTAAGAATTACCAACAAAATTGAAGATTTCAAAACCAGAAAGAGAAGCAACCAAATGAACAACTAACCTGAATCTCAACAACATATGAAGATCTTCATCGGGTTTGAATTCTAAGAACATTGTAGAGGAGTTCTAAGGTTTGCAAAACCCCATGAGAAAATTTGAGGTTAGGAAAGATGGTAGAGAAAATTATGGAAAAATAAAAATCCAAGAAAATCCGATGCTAATGCATGTAGGAGAGAATTGAATTGAATCATGTATTAAATCTAAAAATAAACGATTAATGAAAAGATGAAAAGTTATTAACAATGATAGTTTTGGTATGACAATTTAAATATTAGATTTTATTGTTTCCAAGCATCCGTAACACATTTGATTGATTTGAGACAAAAAGATCCGTTACACATTTGATTGATTTGAGAGACAATAAAAAAAGATTCATTACACTTTTTTTTTTTTTTTTAAAAGATCATAAACTTTCATTTTCATTTATAAAAAGGCAAAACATAATATTGATGAAGTACTCACCCAATGGCTAGGACCAGGCATAGAACCAGCTACACGCGCTAGGCGATGAGCAACATGGTTTGCTGATCGATGTACAAACGAAAACTTGCACAAATTAAAACCTAAAGCAAGGTTATTACAATCAATAACAAGAAGGCCAAAATGAGAAAAATCTGACTTAGGATTCTGAAGAGCAATGATAGGTTAACAAAGGAGTCAATAATCTCAATTTCTTGTACATTTAACTCCTTTAACTAACTTAAAACCTCTCTCATCCCCACAGCTTCAGCAACGTGAGGAGGATGGAGACCAGATAAAATTCCGTTGGTTGCAGCCACCATCTCACCTGCATCATCACGTAAAATACCTCCATATATAGCCAATACAATTATGTCCTTCAAAAATTGCAGCATCTATATTGCATTTTAAAGAACCAGCAACTGGCTTTTGCCAAAATCGCAACTAAGAATGCGGGGCAATCGAAGTAGAGCCACTTGATGCACGAACTGATTTCCAACGAGCCAAAGAACTCAAAGCAGCAGACACAATGACTGGAGCAGAGCAAGAATTACCTTTCCAAACATAATCATTTCGATTTTTCCATAATTCCCATAAAATAACAGCAACACACTCCATTTCTTCCTTATTCTTGAGTTGTTCAAGTCTGACACAACATTCCTCAAGAGAATGAACTTGATTACTCACATCACCAACAGGAGGAAGCATAAGTTTTAAAAAGGGTAATTTTGGGAGCAAATTTTGTAAAACACTTCGTACTTTTATATATAGTATAGTTATAGATTAAAAGTTTTATGATTTTTTAAGTAAGAAAGAGGGTAATATTGATTATTGAAAACCATCAAACATATAGGTGAGATGGTTGAGTTTTCTTTTAAATTAACAAGTGGTCTTGAATTCAAGCCTTGGGAATGCAAAATTTTTACCACATCTAGATAAATCCTTATACGAGTTGAGAAAGACCATAAAGGTGGTAAAACTTAACCACAACATTCCTAGGGCTTAAACTCAAAACCACTTGTTAAGATAGAAAAGACCACAACCATCTCACCTATATGTTCTGTGGTAGTTATCAAAAAATTTATGTCAATATAATACTATATTTCACAATAAAAACACAAAAATAATTTTTTTTTTCTTCTAAAATTGTTAATAGAGTTTTATCTTTTTCCATTTAGCCGTTGATTTGAATCTTTGAAAGCAGTATATAAGTATTTGAGCATAAGGTTATTAATTCACCAAATGTATTCCCATACTAGTGGGCTGGGCTTCGTGTTGGGTTGGGTTATTTCCTTCATGTGGAGGAAAGCCCAAAGCCCAATTTCTAAGGCCTCTTAAGCCTTGCTCTAGAGTATGAAAGAGAAGAGGATTAGGTCTTCTTCATTCTCTTGAGGATTTTTTTAGCGACCACTATCAAAGTAGTCTTCCTCTTCTTAACGTGCTTTTGTTGTGCCACATAAGAGAAAGGAAGAAAGAGAGAATACATTTTGAAGTTAGAGAAGAAAAACAGTTTTTTCTTTTATCTTCCTTGCCCTAGATTTGATCAAGCGGCCCGTCTGCAGGTTCATACGTGGTTCGATCGACTTGAAATCTGGAGGAGAGGTTGGTGACTTGTTGATCTTCTCTTAGGTGGAATACGATTTGGAGTTTCGGAAGGCCATATTTGCAGTCCGAGATCGGTGCCTCGATGGCGTGGAGTTTTCACGGGGCCGGTTTTCATCATCGATCACGATCGGATTTCATCAGGTGAATGCGATCGAGCTGATTTTTGGTGAGCACGTTCTTAACTCATTGATCTTCATTTTGAGCGGTGAAGATTGGAATTGGAGTTACGAGCAGGTGGTGTTTATGTCCGAGAAACGATGACGCTGTTTTGTGAGATTTCTCTATTGTTTTTATGCAAGTTGATTTGCATTTGCCAAAGATTAAAATTCTTGAACTATGATTGGTATATGCCTCTAGTTTTATCTAGAAGGAATTGTGTAACCCATTAATTATATTAGTGGAGGTGTTTAAGTGGCCTAAGAGGGTCCGTGGTTTTTTACTTCTCACATTGGAGGTTTTCACGCTAAAATTGTTGGTGTCCATATATTTGTTGCTTTTGGGTGAATTGTTATTTATACATTAAATTGTTTCCTATTGGGTTCTCACAAGAGGGGATAAAATAAGTTTGTGCATTGTTTATGTTTATCCCGTCGAGTGGTATCGGAGCGAGGTTCAAGATAAGTTGTGCAACGTGTGGGAACAATGGAAGCCCAGAATAACAAGTTTACCAATGTTGAGTGTCACTACTGTTTGAAAGGGCATATAAGAAAGTATTGTCGCCAATTGAAGAGAGATATGAAACAAGGGAAAGTGAAGGAAAAGAAGAATGACAATGGTGGTGAAGATGACCAAGTTGCCACTACCACTTCAGATTTCCTTATTGTTTATGATAGTGATGTTGTTAATTTTGCTTGCCAGGAAACCAGTTGGGTGATTGATAGTGGTGACTCCATCCATGCTACACCTCGGAAGGATTTCTTTACATCCTACACATCCGGTGACTTTGGAAGTGTTAGGATGGGTAATGATGGCTCAGCTAAAGCCATTGGTATGGGAGATGTGCGTTTGGAGACTAGTAATGGTACTATGTTGACTTTGAAGAATGGTGAATCATTACGGATATTAGCCAATTTAAATCTCCGCGAGGAAAGCTTGATGATGAAGGGTTCTACAACACCTTCCGTGATAGTGGAAGCTCACTAGAGGGTTCTATGGTGATAACAAGGAAAGAAAGAGTTCCTCATTGTATTTGATGCGAGGCAAAGGGTAATTGATTCGATATCAATGCGTGGATGATGATAGTATGAGTTGAGCTTTGGCATAATAGGCTTGGTCACATGAGTGAGAAGGGCTTGATGATTTTGGCTAAGAAAAGTCTTCTTTACGGTAGCAGAAGAAGGGATATTTGAAGAAGTGTGCTCATTGCTTAGCGGAAGCGGACAGGAGTTGGAGCTGGCTGCCGCCATACAAAGGAAGCTAGGTAATGCTTGATTTAGTGTGTATTCGATGTGTGGTCCTATGAAAACAAAAAACACTTGAGGTGGATCTCTATATTTTGTGACTTTTATAGACTGATCATTCAAGAAAGATTTGTTTTTATACTTTGAAAAACAAAAGACGAGTGTTAAGACGTGTTTAAGCAATTTCATGCTCTTGTTGAAAGACAATGCGGTGAAAAGTTGAAATGTATCCGGACGATAATGGGGGGTAGATATTCTGGTCCTTTTGATGAGTATTGTAGACAACATGGTGATGAAGCATCAAAAAGACACCTCCTAAGACTCACCCGGTTGAATGGGTTGGGTGAGAGAATGAATAGGACACTAGTTGAAAGGGTAGATGTTTACTTTAAGTAGTCACCGATTGCCAAAGATCTTTTGGGGTGAGGCTTTGAGATTTCTTGTTGTACATGTTCCCTATAAATCTTACACCATGTGTTCGCTCAGATTTGATGTTCAGGATAGAAATTTGGTCAGATATTGAAATCTCTTATGATCACTTGCGTGTCTTTGGATGCAAGGCTTTTGTGCATATTCCCAGATGAGAGGTCTAAGCGATGCTAAGACAAGACCTTGTGTGTTGACAGCTATGGTTAGGATGAGCTTGGTTATAGGTTTTATGATAGGTGCGAAAAAAAACTTGTAAGCCAGAGATGTTGTGTTTTTATGGAAGATTATACATACGGGGATATTGAGAAGTCGATGCAACGAGTCTCGACATAGTGATGATTTGATTGACTGGATCCACTCGCACGACAAATCTTCTGGGTTGAAGATGAAGCACATGATGACCAACACATGACATGGGTGATGTTGAAACTCCCACACGAGGTTGAGGTGGATGATGATGTTCATGGCTTGGGTCTGTGGCCGGGAGAAGCTCCATCCGAGATATTCCACTTAGGAGGTCTACCGAGAGATCGACATCCTTGCGACCATTACGTTGATGACTATGTATTGCTAACTGCGGGAGGCTTGAAAGTTATGAGGAAGCCGTAAGAAAGATGAAAATAAGATGAAGTGGGTTGATGCTATGCAAGATGAGAGATGAAGTCGTTGCATGAGAACCATTCTTTTAAGGCATCGAATTTGCAAAAAGGGAAAGAGCTTTGAAAAACAGTGGGTTTACAGTGAAGCAGGCACTTCACGGCCTCGTTACCCAAAAAGCTAGACCTAGTTGTCAAAGGGTTGATCGAAATTATTAGATTTTGATGAGATCTTTTCTCCTGTTGTTAAGATGTGTCTATTGGTAGTTTTGGGCTTGTGAAGCTAATTAACTGATTTGGAGATTGACTGAGATGGATCTTTAAGATTATCTTTTCTCCATGGTGATTTAGACGAAAAATTTATATGGAACAACCAGAAGTTTGCACACGTGAAAGGGGAAAAGAGGATTTTTGGTAGTGCCAAACTAAAGAAAAGTCTTTATAGCAGGCGAGGCACCAGGGCGTGGTATAAGAAGTTTAGTGAGTTATGGAGCAAAGGCTAGAAAAACTACCGACCATTTATTGTATTTGTCTGGTGATACATTGATGATTTTGTTTATATTGTTGCTCTATGTGATGATATCTTGATTGTTGGTAGAAATGTTTCAAGAATTGATAGCTTGAAGAAGCAGTTAAGCAAATTCTTGCCATGAAGGATTTAGGGCTAGTAAAGAGAATTCTTGGCATTAGGAATTGGTGAGGATAGAGCATCGAAGAAGCTATATATGTCAGGAGCAATATGTGTAGAAAGATTGTAGAGTTTTATGAGAGCAAAGCTAAAGTGGTCATTTCCTCTCTAGCTAGTCACTTTAAGCTAAGCCGACGGGCATAGCCCTTGGCTTGAATAGGAGAAGGTAGACATGAGAAAGAGTTTCGTATGCCTCGCGGTAGGAGGAAGTTTGATGTATGCCATGGTATGTGCCTAGACCGGGACCGCCTTATACGATTGGTGTTGTTAGCCGTTTTCTGCCAGTCCAGGAAGACAACTTGTTGGGGAAGCAGTCAAGTGGATTATGAGATATTTTGTGAGGCACTTCGAGTTGAAACTCACTTTTGGAAGTGGGAGCCGGTACTGTGAATTTACGCTTGATTCGAACATGGCGGGGGATGTGAGATAATAGAAAGTCACGAGACTGTTTGTTGACATTCTCGGGAGGTCTTTGTGTCTTGGCAATCAAGACTCTGAAATGTGTTGCACTCTACACACAACGAGGCGGAGTATATTGAAGCGACGAGAAGCATGTAAGGAGTTGTTGTGGATGGGCGTTTCATGCGGGAGCTCGGGTTTAAACACGACCTTGCATGTGGTATATTGTGACAACCAAAGTGCTATTCACCTCGAGTAAAAATTCTACCTTTCATGCAAGATCAAAACACATTGATGCGGGGTATCATTGGATGAGAGATGCTCTCACGATGACAGCTTGTTTGGGGAGTGAGAAGATACATACATATAACAATAAACAGGATATGTTGACAAAGAACCTTTGCAGAGAGGGGCTTGGGTTTGTTGTTCCATTCTTCGGGATGGTGAGTCCCTCCACATAGTCGGAAAGGGAGATTTGTTGGGTTGGGTTATTTCCTTCATGTGGAGGAAAGCTGAAGCGATGTCTAAGGCCTCTTAAGCCTTGCCAGTATGAAAGAGAAGAGGTTAGGTGTACCTTCATTCTCTTGAGGATTTTTTAGCGACCATCAAAGTAAGTCATTCTCTTCTTCTTGATCTTTGTTGTCTCCATAAGAGAAAAGAAGGAAGAGAGAAGAGAGAATCCATTTTTTGAAGTGAGAAAGAAAAGCACAGTTTTTTTTTTCTTTATCTTCTTGCCCAGATTTGATCAAATGGCGATACCGGTTCATACGTAGTTCGATCGACCTGAAATCTGGAGGAGGGTTGGTGACTTGTTGAGATGCTGTTTCTGCTGAGTGAGTCGAATTTGGAGTTTGGAGGATATGTACACGATCCGAGATCAGTGCCTCTGTGCTGTGAGTTTTCACCCGGACAGTTTTCATCATCGATCCGGTCACGATTCATCAGTGGTCTGATCGAGCTGATTTTTGGTGAGCACGTTCTTAACTCATTGATCTTCATTTTTGAACATTGAAGATTTAAGGTGGAGTTCGAGCAGTGGTGTTTATGTCGAAAACGATGACTCTGTTTTGTGAGATTTCTCTATTGTTTATGCAAGTTGATTTGCATTTGCCAAGATTAAAAATTCTTGAGATATGATTGGTATATGCCTCTAGTTTTATCTAAGAATTATTGTAACCCATTAATTATATTAATTGGAAGTGTTTAAGTGGCCTAAGGGTCCGTGGTTTTTATACTCACATTTGGAAGGTTTCATATTAAAATTGTTGGTATTATATATTTGTTGCTTTGGGTGGTGTTATTCTTCCTGATAAATTGTTTAAGTAGGTTCATGGGGGGATAAAATCGGTTGTGCATTGTTTATGTTGTCCCCGTCACTTCGAGGTACGTCTGGGTTGAGACGATGGGCCATAGCCCACCGCCATTACAATCGATTAAAAAAAAAAATATTTATAATTATTGATCTTATATGACAAGAAAGTAAAGCAAAATTAATAGAAAATAAATTAAGTGATAACAAATACTAAGGCTATGTTTGGTTCCTAAAAACTTTGATTGAAAATGCAAGGGAAAGAAAATAGGGATGATAAATATAAGAAAAGAAAAAATGAAGGAAAATAAACATATGGTTAAATCAAATATATAAATTTTATTTACTACTTAGCTGGAAATTTTGTTATTTATATCAATAGAAAAACTAAATAATTTAAAATTTTGTAAATTTTAAAGTAAACTAAATATATGGCTGTGATCATTAGGATGTAGATCGAGAGAGAGCTATTGAAGGCATTCTTTTAAGAGTGAAAGGGAGATGCCGAGGATGGGAAGTTCAATGTCACACACAGAGATGACTACCCTTATGATAGATGAAAGCTGGAGAAACTAGCAAACGGAGCGGGCCTTTATTTCAAAGAGAAAGTAGAATTTAATTTTTATTTATTTATATATTATGGAAATGATTCTCATCTTGATCCAAATGCATTGGTGGAGCTAATCGAGGAATGATGGGTGATTTTCCTTAAATAAAGATAGATTGGTTTTTTTTTTTTTTTTTTTATTATTATTTTGGTCTTAAATCATCGTTTATATATATATCTTTTATATCATTTTTCTCAATAAAATGATTTTCACATACTATTTAAGTTTTTATTTTGTTTTTTGTGATTTTGTAACCAAAACTTGCTGCGACATTTGGCTATGTGGTTTTTATACGATAGTGAATGATTCGAGACGATAAAGCGTATTCAATTTGACAAAAAAACTTGTTAGATTATGGTCATTTTATAAGCGAAATGTAGATATTAATCGTATAAGATTATCAAATATGTAAATTTTGAACCGATTATTTATGTTATTAGTCTAGATACTACGACATCCTCTAAAGTTTTTAAAGAATTTGATTATATTTTTTTATTGAATATATTAATAATTTGAATCAATAAAATTATTTCACTTTTAAAAAAAAATAGGCGCAGTCACTCCAGGGAACATCATATTTCTTACCTTTAAACCCAGAACAAACTTCATATGGATGCATGCATAGTGGGGAAAATCTTATAAGTCCTAACTTCACATGCTGCAAAACATAGACAATACGATGATGACCACAAATGAAGAAGCTAAGGAAAGCAAAACAAAGAAACTTATTCATAGTGAAGAATCCGGTTGTGAAGAATCCGGTTGTGATGACATAAAGAGATTAACAGCTAGCACTAGCCTCGGAAACACTGATATATAAATATAAATCAAGCGATATAGTTAAATGAAGGAACCAAAAGAAAAGAAAAAAAAAAAGAAGGAAAATAAACGTGAAGTTAAATCATATATATATATAATTTTATTTATCACTTCAAAATAAGTTTATTTATTTTTAACTCATTAATATAAAACTAAATAATTTGAAATTTGTAAATTTTCCAACTAATTTTCATTTTATATTTGACTTTTTTAACATCCTTCGTTACATACCAAATATTAAAAACAATCATTTTTATTACTTTTTTTTTTCTTTCATTTTCAAGAATAAATACAACCTTTTTATTTTGATAGTGGTTTCCATTTCTTGGGTCGGCTCAAATTCCATACACAAGGGCATAGCTTGCAACAGTTTATCATAACTTTTATCATATGATTCACGGAGTTTTAGATGGAAATAATATGTTTGAAAAAAAAATTAAATTAGTTTGAATGTCAAAATAATTACCAAAGTACTTCGTAATGTCGTTGTCATGGATAACGGCAATTGGATTTCATAAAATTGTCAAAAGTCATTGACCATAACAGTGACAATTGTCTTTAAAATGTTCAAATGACACTGTTCATGACAATGGCAATTGCCCTATATAAACGACAGCGACTTAGGGTTTTATTCTTTTTCCTATTTTTCTTCTCTCGACCCAGCTTCCTTTATCATTTGTTGAAGGCAGATGTGAATTCTTCATCAACATATTTGGTTTCCGCTATTAGATCTGTTTCTTCAATCAGGTTTATTTCGATCGTAGTCGGCTATGATTCTTGTTGAAGTAGTTCTTTGTTTGTGGTGCTCGATGGTTTGGTGTTTTTCGTTTTTGATTTTTTTTGTGGTGGAATTTGGAGTTTCATGTTGTAATTTGTAATTTGACCATTGGACCACAACCATAAATTACAACATTAATTACAAATCACAACATGAAAACTATGATGCTTAATAACACAAGTTTCCTAAGATCCTGTTCTAATACCAACTTGACACACCCCCACCCCTACTAGCAGGCGATGTGTCGGTAACCCCACAGAAACTTCCAGCCGATACTTCCAACGACTAGAGAATTATGTGAAGCTAAGTCGTGCTACTTACTGAAAACCTGCATAAAAATTTTTCTTTTCTAAACTTATGATTTTATAAAATTTCGGCAGCATAACAGCTGCATATAGGACATGTCGAAAACACTTTATCATCTGATTCTGATTCTAAAATATGGCAACCAACAACACTTCTTCAAAGTATCGAGCTTTATCATTTCATAAAACAAAACTATGTACATACATATGCACAACTATACAAGTTCAAAGTATTTTCTTCAAATATATACAATAGTGAGTAAATACAGCACATATAATTAGAAGTTAGGAGGACCCTGACATGTCCCAGCGTACGGCGTACTTGTACCTGAAAGATAATTTTTAAAAACGGAAAATAACGAGCTAAAAGAGCTCAGTGAGTGTATGCTTTATAAAATGCTTGCTTTTTCTGAAAATGTCTCAAAACTGTAAAAACTATATTTTAAAAAACACTTTCAGAAAACCTTGCTTGCTTTGCTATAAAAGTTTCTAAAACTTTTCGTAAAAATCTTGTACGTAGTGGTCAATTTTAAGCGTATGTAAGTACTTATAAATATAATGATCAACCACTAGAGGCCTTTCTTGCTTGTTGTACCCCAGTAAACACGTGAAACCTGTGTCTCTACCGTGCCAATGGAAGGACCTCGTGTCCACATCTCCTATTCCTGTAAATATGATGGAATGCTCCATCATCACATAATAAGTTAGCGCGCTAACCCTATATACTCCAGTACTTGCCATTGTCCTCCTCTAATATGCCATAATGCATGAGCTAAGTTTGCTGACCAGGCAAATATAAAATGAAATGCAATCATGTCTTAACTTCTCCGTGTATGTTCGGAATACCTTTGACCGGTAATGCTTGCTTAAGACTAGGGATTTCTTAAGGCCTAACTTATAAAATATAAGGTGGCACTTGTAATAAGCACTCCTTGCTTGCTTTATAAAAATATGGTTTAACAATCAGCGTAGGCTTTAAAATATGGTTTAACAAATAAAAACCATAAGCTTTAAACTATGGTTTAACAATTAAAACCATAACATACAAATCGTAAAACGATTTATAAAATAATACACTAGCATTGAAAATAAAGTTTAGAACACTCACATTTCCGTTTACAATAATTGAGCACGACTTCACAATTTCTCTGTCTCTGCTTTTATCCTACACATTTAGACCACACACGTCATCACAACCAAACCTCAACACAATCCGGGACTGTCGAAAATAGTTCTGAAAATCCTGTTTGGACTATCCAAAAACAGTCCCGAAAATTCAACCCGGATTGTTCGAAAATAGTCCAAAAAATTCCTAAACTCAGTCAAAAAATTTTGGACTAAAATTTATGGCCTCTCATGGCCTCTCACGACATAAGCAAATCCCAAGTCATTAAATGACCTTTAGGATAGCAATAACACAAGTAGAAAAATTCCATACCTCTTGGAGTTTGACGAAACACTAAGATTTTGGTACCCACGCGTAGCTTGCGATGCGTAGATCAACTTTCCCTTTTGCTCGAACGAAAACCTACGATTCGATTTCCGTAGATCTTAGAAAGAAACAAAGAAAGAAAAAAAAAAAAAAACGAATATCTCTCTTTCTCTCTCTCTCTCTCTCTCTCTCTCTCTCTCTACACTCTCCACCTCTCTCCCCGTCCGTCCCTTTTTGATTTTATCTTTTTTTTTTTTTTTTAAATTTATGGCTCATATTGCCTCATTCGGGTCCGTTCTACCTCGAAACAATATATTTATTTTCAGTTCACTTTATTTTAAATGAACTTAGCTCAAGCCATTTCCTGACTTTCGAGATTTTCATAAAAATATTGTGCTGAATCATTTGACGACACTCCTTTAGAAAGAAAATCGTAAAAATATTCCACTTGTCTCAAAATTCGGTGGAATTTTTCTAGGTCACTAGATTTCGCGAGACGAATTTAACGGCATAGTCCGTTTCGTCATCCGAGATCTAAAGAATTTTTTAGGCTTCCCTGAACAAATTTGGAAATTTATTATTATTATTATTATCCTTTTTCAATTTTTGAAAATTTCTAATAAATTTTTTATTTTTTTCGTTTTATAGTGCCACAATTCTTTGAAAACTTTACAATTTCATCCTTAAAAACAACATTCAAAAATCTTGTGTGGCTCGAAATAATTAAAGAAGCCACTTGGTACACATGTCATGCGACCACTGGTTACACGTATCGTACACCTTCTCGGGACCGGTGCGTTCACGGGTTCCTCTCTCTTTTAGGAAACGAGTTCGTCTTCCAAAATGAACAAACTAAGCTGCAAAGGAAAGAAAGGAAAATACCTCAATGCGAAAATAGTTGGGGATACGGCAGGTGCATCTAGGCTGGCTCCCGGGGTAGCCACCTCTACTCCATAAAACAGTTCTTCCACGGGACTTTAACTAAGTTACCTTTACTCCTCGACACCTGATCCTTACGATCCTACAATGCACCGCAGTGTTTCCTCATAAGTCGGAGTTCTCCTTTATTTGCCCCACGCTACTCTCTCGAGAAGCACATGTGAAGGATGCGGGATGTACTTCATAACATCGACCGATGTGTCATGAATCTGGATAACTACGGGGGCCACGAATTTCAGCACACGTATTTACTGGTCCGCCTTGCTCACAATCTCATAGGCCCTATAAATCTCGGATGAGCTTGCCTCGCCTCCCGAATCTCAAAAACACTCTCTTCCAGGGAAATCTTGGCAGGTCACCTATCTCGAACTACAAGTCTCTGCGGCCGGGTTGTCCTCATAACTTCTCAATACATCTCTTGATATCTTGAGTTACCACTTTGGAACACGACTTTCACTTTCTTTGAAGTGACACACTAACTTCGGGGCCTACAGGTCTCTCTCACCAACCTCATCCCAGCACACTGGAGTCCTACATTTCCTATCATACAACGCCTCAAATGGAGCCATCTCTATATTGGTATGATAGCTGTTGTTGTAGGCGAACTCCATCAATGCGAATGAGTAATCGACTCCCACTTGAATTCCATCACACAAGCTCTCAGCATATCCTCTAACGTCTGAATGGTCCTCTCTCATTGGTCATCAGTCTGAGGATGAAATGTTGTGCTGAAATAAAGGCGAGTACCTAAAACTGCCTGCAAATTGGGCCAAAACCTGGATGTGAACCTGGGATCTCGATATGAAACTATCAAAACTAGAACCACACCAAAGTCTCCCTTTATCTCATCCACGCATACAAGCGGGCGACTTTTTCTAGAGAATCCTCGACTTGTCGCGGTAGAAAATGAGCAAACTTAGTCAATCGATCAACTATCACCCATAGCATCGTCTTTGCCTTTGGTACGTAAGGGCACGTCAAAAATCCATAGTGATCTTCTCCCGTTTCTATGGAATAGGAATGCTTTGTATCTTCCCGCGAGGCTCTGGCTGCTCTTCCTTCACTTGTTGACCAATTTAGGCATGCGGGAGCGAGAGCTTGCGATCTCTTTCTTCACCATTCCACCGTGTGTTCTTTCAAAGTCATGTACATCTTGGTACTATACCTGAATGCATATAAGCAGATAGATATTGCTTTTCCATAATGTCTCTCTTTAGCTACGCCATACTCAAAGCTTTTTTACGTTTCTCATACACGACTATCATATCGTCATCTTTGATTTGAAACTCTGCTTTCTTTCCCTTTTCTATCTCTTACTTAAGCTTAATCATCTGTGGATCTTGCAACTGCCCTGCTCGAATCTGATCCACTAGGAGAGGTCTAACATGAAATGTGGCTAAAAATGCTCCTGAATCCTCAGCCTCCAATATCATCCCTAAAGCTTTTAGATCCACCATCAGTGGAAGATAACCTGATCTCATATGAGACAAAGAACTCTCTGACCGCCTACTCAAGCATACACCGACATTAGCTTTCACGGATGGTACTCAACGAAAAATGCGGTCGTAGTCCTTAGTCGACTGAAGAGTCGCCATCCTTCTTTTGCCTCGGGTTTAACTCTTTACGGGTGAAAATATATTGAAGACTCTTATGATACGTAAAGATCTACAAGGACTTTCCTTATAAGTAATGCTTCCATCTTGGGCAAACACAACTGCTGCAGCTCTAAGTATTAATGGGGGTCAAAATTTTCCTCATGCTTCTTGTTCCCTGAAATTTTATCTGTGATCGCCACATCGTGCGCATCGAACCTGACCCGAGGCTACTGGCGACGCATCAGCATCAAACGAGCCCATCTCCCATTGGGCAAAGCTAGAACTGGAGTTGAAGTCAATCTACCCTTAAACTCCTTGAAACTTTGTTGGCGGAAATCTTTCGATCATATGACATCTTTCCTTGTCGACTTAGCCGATTAAGAACGCTATCACAGAGAGAACCCTTGACAAACTTCCTGTAATACCCAGCTAAACCAAGAAAGCTTATGACCTCTGACACATTATTTGGCAGTTTCCAGTTTACCACAACTTCTAATTTTTGGGGATCCACACTCACCCCCTCAGCTGAGATCACATGACCTAGGAATGCCACCACAATCGAGAAGCGAAAATGGCTTACTCAACAGCCACAGCGCTCCCTTAGAATTACTTGACACAATCTTGGTGCTTTCGAATGTTCCTCTGGAAGCTACTGAATACGCACTAGGATATCATCAATAAAGACTATGACGAACTTATCCAAATACGGTTGGAATACCCGATTCATCAAATCCATAAACACTGCCGTGGCATTAGTCAAACCAAACGGCATCACCAGAAACTCATAATGCCCGTAGCGTGTCCTAAATATAGTCTTAGGAACATCACCCTCCTGCACCCTCAACTGATGATACCCCGACCTCAAATCTATCTTGGAGTACACTCGAGACCCTTGGAGCTGATTGAATAACTCATCGATTCTAGGGAGTGGATACTGATTACGGATGGAAGCGTAACTACATTTGCCTTTGTAATCTATACACGACTCTGAGCTCACATCTTTATTTTCCGCAGGCTTGGGCTCATATTGGGGATATGCTCGGTTGAATGAAGATCCCTTGTAACAACTCTTCCAAGCGAGGCCTTAAGCTCCCTCAACTCTCTGAGAACCATCCTATAAGGAGGAATGAAAATAGGCTCAGTCCACTGGATTAAATCAATGGTGAAGACTCCACTTCTACATGCGGAGGTAATCTATGTCATATGGGAATACATCTAGAACTCTCTAACAACTAGAATCTGTCATTAGAGTCCCCTCCTTCCTTGTCTCCACCACATAAGTGGAATAACCACACAGTAGCTAATACGACATCCTCTGCGTTGCCATAGAAGCGGGGGTATGCGGAAAATAACTCTCTGCGTATTACCTTGAACTTTACCTCCAATTTCCCTGGCCTATGCAACTTTACTTCCTTTTTATAACAATCTAATGTGGCCCTATGGCAAGACAGTCAATCCATGCCGAGAACCACATCAAAATCTCTCATATCTAGGGCCACAGATCACGTGAGTGTACCCTCCCCCGATGGGACTCTACTATCTCACGACTACTGCAGTAGGAATAACGGATCTCTGGCTGGAAGGAAACTCTCGTACGACCCCTAATGGTACGGGTCTCTATCTAGAAGCGATCTAAGGCTGGATGCAAATAGACTGTGTGTGGCTTTGGGTCACTAATGTATATGCATCATGATCAAGGATAGAAATAATACCAGTAACCACATTTGGAGCTACATTTGTATCTGTTGAGTCACGACATAAACTACGCTGATGACGAGGTCTCTGCCTCACACTGGGTGGCTTTCAAGCTCTGAGAGAACACCCTCATACGGGAAGGCCTCTAAGTGCTCATCTCTGGTGTTGGGGTGAATGGAGCTGGCTGCTAAATATCCTCTCTCCACCTGTCTGGCTGGGGGATGCGTGCTGACGAGGACAGGCAACTGCACAGCCACGGTGGAGACACCGCTGCCTCATCTCTTAAAGGGGCTCCTCTGAGGTGGCAATGAACAGCCTTGCATATCCTGAGCGGGATGCTGAGGTGTTTGTCTTATCAGCGAGAAGCATTTGGGGAGCCTCATGATCTGACCAGAGCAATTCATTTGTACCTGGCCACTCTATGACCTCTTCACCTTTGCCTTCTTTGGCTGGGGCCCGACCGAACTCTGTTTCGGGGATTTCGACCAGACTTCACCTCTTTGCTGATACGATTGCACAATCCTGTTCTTTCTCAACCTCAGGCGACTCAAACGAGTGCCCCAAGATCATGTTGGGAAGGAACACGCTGGAGTTTCAATGACATGATAAAGTCATTATGTAATCTGTGAAGGCTTCCGCCACCAGGGGGAAGTTAGGCTGAACTATGACAGCGAGGACCGATAAGACATAGAGACACTGGCCCAGGCAGCTCAGCCTGCGGCATATTGTGCTCTAATGAAGGACTCCTCTTGAATCTCCCTTTGCATCCGCAGGGCTGGGAGGAAGAGCTGTGTTGCAACTCTTGTTGAACTGAGTCACTATGACGCCTGTGGGACCATTCATCTGGGCATCTCCATGGCGTGCCTTGCTCTCTTGAGGAGCTGGAAAACGCTTGCGAGCAGGGACTGGATGTGGTATGACTTATAGCTTCTTGCGCCAAATCTTGTTTTCTATCTAACCATTAACAGAGAAGCTTCTCTGGATGTGGCATTACTAACATTGTATGACCGGCTTCTTTGTGTATTACCTCCACCTGGAACATCCCTGGGCTCTCCAGGAACCTCTCTTTGGATGGCATGGAGAATGTTACATTATGATTAATAACAGTGAATCTGTGGCATCTTGAGTCTTGGGTGTTGAGCTGCATCTCGGAAGGCAGTGGACTTTTTAAATCGAATCATGGAGTGAGCCGAACATTTCTCACGTCAGAGCAGGGATCTCTTTTGGCATGGGGGCTGCGGGATCTTTGCCTGTTTGTATCTCCCAACATCTGTGTCTGTTGCCTCGCTGTCCGGCCTTGGGATGGCCGCTGGGCCCCGCAGATCGGCCATTTGTGATAATTTGTCGGGTTGCACCAGCCAAGCTAGTTCAGAGGTTCAACAGCTCTCTTTTTCCACTGTTTCATCATCTTAAAGCCTTGTTCCTGATATATATCTTTTGACATATATTAATAAGAACCCGAGAAAAGCACGACTTGACTTTTATTTATCGAACTTCAGGCCTCCACAGGATACTTGTCTCTCTCAGCCATGTTTCCTTTATTTAAAAAACCAGGATATCTCGATAGGTGACTTCAGCTACCAGGGACGGTGAGTCCTGGCTACATGCAGGCCTCACTCACGTAGATGTATCACGTGCTCAAGACTTACACTTTGCATTCAGTAATCAGTGATAACCTCTATTCCTTGGAGACTCTTCTTGCACATTTCGACTTTTGGGATATCTTGAAGCACTCTTGCTTAACACCAAAGAACCTTCCGCGTGAAGACTGAAGCATGGCTTTGGAATATGGCGTTATTAATTGTGACTTCACACTCCGTATTTCAGATATTATTTTTTGGACCGTCTCATTGATCTTTTAGTGGACAACCCTCCAGATGTATATCCAATTGGGCCGGCTCAGACGATTAGAGTATTTTATATGGACTACCCTCAGATAATTTTTATTGTTAGTCAACCCTCCGAAACCATTATCTCAGAATCACCTCATGCACTCACTCCCTACGTTCTAGGGTGCCACCAGTGCATATGGATATGCCCTTGATGCCAATTCCATAAAATTTTATAAAACAGCCAAATATATAATCATCATATATTCATATAATTTAAATCATGAAGCAAGTCATGTGTAATTTCGCGTCAATTGCATCAAAATTAGCTCACGTGGGCTAATGATCAAACCTGAAACAACTTCGATTTGAATTCAACCAAACACATTATTTCACAAAAAATTATTTTGTGAAGACACTATCGCAGAATAGTGAAACCCTCGGTTACTATTCTAGGCAAATGCATCAAATCATCGGTTCACTTAGTGAACCCAGAATTTCCACTGACCATTTAGGCCACTATGCATATCACAATACAATTTGTGTTGCTGGTATACAATTAACACCCCCAAACAGCCCCTCACGGTCACGGCTACACAAATTGGGTTTCAAAATTTTCTAATAATTCGGTTCCCAGATTTGGGACCGTCGGCAACCATTCACGACCTCGATCAACTCGAAACATCCTTAAACACGGCAAATAAAGTGTAAAACTCAAGTAGAGGATAAATCCCTACCTCACGGGTTTTGTCAAAACTCCAGAAACTTCAGATTGCCGCAGCGTTGTCGCCCGCGTAGAACAACTTTTCCTTCTTTGCCAGAAGAATTCCGGCCGGTCGGATCTCTACGATCTAGAGAGAAGGTGAGCGTTCTCTCGCTCAAACCTAAAAATGGCTACCGCATCTGTTCCCTTTTGCTTCCCACGTTTTGGCTCTCCTTTTTCCATTTGTAAGAGACGACACTATTGAGTGTTTTGTCTCGTTATCATTTAATCAAATTCAAAACGACCATTTGTCCCTTCTTTCGATTTGACATTCGGCACTATCTCGGTCGTCCGTTTTCATAATTTCTCTACTCATGCCACTTATGGCACATGAGTGCGATGTTATAGTGACTTTTGTCGTATTGAAAATAGTTTTTCACGACACACAAGCGAGAATGTCTCGGCGATGCCAACTCGTCACCGGAATTGACGAAGTCGGCGTGCTAGCTAGATTTCCGCGAGATCGATTCCCGGCGGTGAAATCCGTTTCGCCATCTGAGATCTAGAGAATAAAGTTCGGAATTTTTTTACCGAAATTACGATTTTACCATTTTTCCAGAAATTAGAATTTCTCGGGTCTTACATTCTCCCCTCCTTAAAAGCAATTTCGTCCACGAGAAATTACGAGCAATCACATCACTCACATGCGTATGCAACATGCATTACCATGCATGCTTCGTCATTTAATTATTAAACTAACCTCGTACCTTCATCTCTAAGCGAAGGTATGTGGCCGCGCATCGTGTCCCTCGCTCCACGTGGACTCCTCCGCCCATGGTACCGCCGTAGCCACCCTCGTAGCCTCGCGATGCTAGTCGCAAAACCTGATCCGCGGCTATCCCAAAATACATCTTTGGTCCTCCTCGAGTCCCATCGGTGTCAACCTCGATATGTCCCCAATCCAACACATGTGAGAATTTGGATGGCGTATACTTAGGAGCATGGAGACGTTGAAACACCTCGTGGACACCTGACATGCTGGGCGGTAAAGCCAACCAGTACGTTACAACGTCTATCCTTTCGAGTATCTCGAAAGGCCCAATGAATCTCGGTGATAGCTTATTGTGCTTGCTGAACCTGACCACTCCTCTCTTAGGCATCACTTTCAAAAAAACGTGATCCCCAACCTCGAACTCTAAGGGTCGACGTCGTACATTTTCATAGCTCTTCATCGGCTCTGGCCGGGTGAAAAACGTGGCATCGAGCTCACCTTCTCGGAGGTGTCTCTAATCGGATCGAGCCGGTGATGGAGCTGCTCCCACCTCGGTCCAACATAACGGTGACTAACATGGCCTCCCATACAATGCCTCGTATATGGTGCCATCGGTATACTACTTGCACAGTGTGCTTGTTGTTGTGGCGGGTGCCACTAGGAGCAAGTGCTCTTCGACTACCCCTTATGATCCGAGGGCGCATGCTGTGGCACCAATCCTCTTACACAATATGGTCTCACTGGGGTGACCGTCAGATCCCGAGGGGTGGAAGATGTACTCCATCGTCCCGGTCGTGTGCCAGCCCAGCCTTTTTGGAAACTCATGCTTCCAGTCTTGTAGTAAACCTCGGGTCCACTATCCCGGAATACTATGGATCTTGGTACTCCATGTGTAAGTAGGATTTATCTCTCGAATGTCTGGCCCCGCGGGAAGTCTCTCAAGGCGAAGGTCATCATGAGGCTAAATGTCTTGACTTGGGTGGGCCGGGGTCCGCATCACCCGTCTGCGTCTATGCCTGCATATCGCCGGCAGAGTGGGTCCATAAATCCCATAAATGACGTGGTAACCACACTTCCACTCGACCACCTCCAATGGTACAGGTAGCCTGGCCCGGCTTACGGTCTTTCGACCTTAACTGTGACATGTTGAGGTTATCATCGAACAAAGTCCCCTGCCGTGTCTCTTCATCGCTCGGAGTAGTATTGATAGCGAGATCTAGTACATCTTCGTGCCACACGAATGCCTGCGTCGAGGCGATGAAGCGCACGAAGTCTCCTCTCTCAAGTCGGTCAAATGGGGAACCACTACCCGTCCTCTATACCGAAGACTACCATATGTGTGTACGGTCCAGCCATCGTCACCTATACCTGACTGTACTCGGTCCCTGATGGACATTATCTCTGCGTCCTGCCACTGGGACTCAATCACTTTCTGCTCCGCGAGAGGCGGTGCGGCCACTAAAGCTCCCCCAGCGTGCCACGAGTGCGCTCGATGTGCGTAGCCCGAGCTATCCCCACCGGTCTCGAGCATCCGCCACTCAGGAAGCTATACTGGCGTGCTCCTCGTGACTTCGGTAGGTGCATCAGCCACCACATTTTCCTTATCGAGGGATGGTGTCTGAAGTGAAGTCATAATCCTCCTAGGAACTCCATCATCTGCGTTTGCCTCATTGAGGTCATTTGCGTGAAAATATACTTCGAGACTTTTATGGTATGAGTACACCTCGAACTCCTATTTGTATAAGTAGTGGGCGCGAATCTTGAGGCGAATACTATGGCCTTGACTCCGTGTCGTGTGTGTGGGATAATTACGCTCATGATTCTTCAGGCGCGAGAACCATAGCTACTACCCTGCGGGGACGCATCAAAACACATCCCGAGTCGGGCCCTCGAGGGCATCACAATACCTTGTGTACCCTGTCCCACATGCAGGACTATCGAGATGGGAGCTAGTAAGTCTCCTCTTGACTCACGGAATGTCTCGCCGCGTCGGTCGTCGATCAAACTTGACCTCCTTACGGGTCAACCGCGTCATAGGTGCTGCTATTCGGGAGAAATCCTCAATGAATCTCCTATAGTACTTGACCAATCCCAGCCCGAGTATCTCGGTACGACCGGCCTCTCCCAGCTCATCACGGCCCCTCGGCCTTCTGCGGGTCCACGACACGCGATGCCAACACCACGTGTCCCAAAAATCTCACACCTCGATAAGCCAAAACTACTTCTTGAACTTGGCGTACAGCGGTGGTCTCTCGACAAATTTGTAACTGATCCTCAGAAGTGATAACATGTGCTCCCACTCGACTAGGAGTAGATCAAAATGTCATCGAAGACTATGACAAAGCGATCTAAATAGGGTTGGAGCTATCCTATGCATGAGGATCCGCATGAATCTTCTTGCGCGTCGTCAATCAAGGGCATCATAGTAAACTCAAAGTGCCCATACTTGGCGTCCTAGCATTTGTCTTAGGGATATCTGTCTCCCTAGCCCTCGGTGATGGTAACGGTCACGAAAGGTCTATCTTAGAGTGGGCATTGCGCTCTCGACGATCAAACAAATCATCAATCCTCGGCAGTAGATGCCAGATTCTTGATCGTAACCATTCAAGCGCATCATTGAAATAAATACACTGCCGATCGAAGGTTTTGTCCTTCTTCTTTGCAAATAGAATCCACGGAGCGCCCATGGTGAAGTGCTTAGGTCTAATGAACCCCTTATCCCGGTAACTCCGTGGGCGGACTGAGTTCTGTGGCTTCAGGCCCGGGTGCCTTACCATCCTATGCGAGGAGTCATGAGATGGGTGAAGTACCCGAGGTGTAACTCGATCACAGAAGTCTACAACCTACGTGGAGGCCCGATCGAGGTAGCTCATGCGGAAAAACATCCACATACTCGCACACTACTTTCAGGAGTAGATCAAGTGGTCTCTCACTCATCATACAGGGTAAGGCTCACTGCTTGACACATGCCAATCACTAACCCACACGGACTCATATATCTTGTCTGGGGTAAAATTTCATGCTTGTCTCCACTGATACCACACAGTACCGATCTGGCGTGTGGCGGTAACCCTCTGCGCTCACAATCGATAACAACCACGTAAGTTGTCCAGTAATCCATCGGGTTGACATTCGAACTTCGACATGTCCATGATCCTCGAGGTCATTTATTGAGTAGAGTCCCAGGAATCTCCAGCTTCATAACCTCGACATATCATCCCTATTTACCAGCCCTAATCCCTAGGGGAGAAATCACATACAAAGGCTTCCTCTAAGATTATAAGCCTCTAAATGACCGATCCGCAAACTGATGCGTGATGAATGAATCTGGCTTACCAGAATCAAATAACACTCTTGCCCGTAAAGCGAGATAGCAAAAACATACTGTATAATGGCTGTCTGTGACTCGACTCCTTGATTGTGATGGCGTGGCACGCCCCTGAGCCCACGATGTCCACTGTGGGCCCTGGGTCCTACTGCCCACCACCACCCATACTCGGCCTCTCGGGCTGCCTATGAAAATGGGAGGTGCCGGGGTGGCTCCCTGGCCCCGAGGCCGCTCCTCGGCCTTATCTTGGTGCGTGGAGGAACGCGTGCGTATCCTCTCTTGTCCCTACCCCTCTTGTTGGGGCTGTCTTTGTCCCCCAAAACCACAGGATCCCTTGTCTTTGGGGCAATCCTCCTCATGTGTCCATTTGCGATAATGGTAGCATACCATGCGCCCCTGACGGCCCGACTCGTACGTCCACTGGCATGGATGGCGCGACTACGGAATCTCGTGAACTAGAAGCTCTGCCTCTTTCCTAAGGCGGAAGAGGCCGACTATCACTTCCTCTTCTTGCTAACACTCGCATCCACGGTGCTCCGAGCATCCTCTATCTCTCTCTCTATGGTCGGCGTCGACCATGGGTCCATATCCTATGGGTGAAGGCCTGATCATGGCAGAATGGGTGACTTGACCCGTTCTCAGTCTCTGAAGAAAGCAGGCCGTATACGTGGCCACGTAATAATCATCGGAAATTGGGCTAGCTCACATGAACTGCCCGCATAATCCACATCCTTGTCATCGCCCCACCGCGCCGGCTCTAGGAACTCCTGAGACCTTCGTGCCTCGATAGCAGGAAAGTACTTGCCCGTAGTGACTCCTAAAACTACGCCCCGTATCGCTAGCCTCTAAGTCTCTACAGGGTCCTCGCGATCTCACCATGGGCCTCACCACACTCTAGCTGGAGACCTTGACCTTGGCAGTCCTGGTCGTCGGAGGTAATCTCCATCGGCCCCTGCAACACCCCTTCTCGATGCGCCTCTGTAAACCAATGAGTGCCGCCCACCGCCGGATCTCCTCTCCCATGAATGTCGGAGGCAGTCGCCTGCAAGCCCTCTGGAGGTTCTGGGACTTATTCTATATACCAGCACAGTATTGCTATAGTTTGCCGCCCTTGATACCTCGACCTCTATGAAGGCCCTCTTGATCACCGGTGGTGGTCAAATGCCGTGGTGCGACCCCGATGCCGCGTCTGGAGTCTCGACTAATACATCTGCAATTTCAAACGGGTTAAATACAATACGGTATCTTTAAAGATAAGCACCGCCACTAGATACTATTCATGCAGAATCGGTGTATATTTCAAGTCCACAATATTCTAAGCAATGCACAAGACCATTTATCAATATATTAAATCATATTTATCAACTTAAAAATTTTATTTTCAAAATTTTCTGTTTCTTGTCCCATTTATTTGATTTTATTTTATTTTATTTTATTTTAATAAAAAATGTTTTTTGAATTTTTTCACGATGAACAGTGTTCATTTAGTGACGTAAATAGCGAGTCAAAAGCGGTTAGCGGAGTCGAGGTGACGGGTGCCTGAGCACCAACTTGGCCGACGCTGCGCGGCGCCTGGGCCGCGCCAGTGCACGCCCACATTACACGCCCGAACCGCGCCCGGGCGTCGCGCATAGCCTTGTGCCGGCGCCAGTGGCGCCCGTGTCGCGCGGTTGTGGCCGTGTCGCGTAGCCCCCTCGGCTGTGTCCGCGAGGCCCGGCGCCAGCGTATCGCGGCTGGCTGCGCTGCGCCCTCTCGCCTGCGCTTTATGCCCGCCACGCGCGGCGCGCGCTGGCGCTCTGCAGCCTTGACGCCCGTGCGCGCGCGGCGCTGCGCGCGTGCCGTGTGCCGTGGGCTTGGGCCACGTGTTGTGTCACGCGTCCCGACCTTCTCCTCTTAGTCGCGTCTGACCTATCATCTTTGCAATACAACCCGACCACCTCTTTTAATACAATTTCTCCTTAAACGGCCACCTGGCCCACCTGGGTTGATACCTTGTCTTGCAATACCGATGGTAATAGCCCGATCTTTCCTTTGCCGCAATTTTTTTTTTTCGTTTCGTTGTTGTTATTATTATTATTATATTATTATTATTATTTTAATCATTTCCAGCTATTGGAAATACCCCAAAAAACAACACATATTCATAATTTTTTTTTTTCATTTCCATAACACTCAATAAATTTATAAAAATTTATTTTATTCCCTTTTCTTCAATTTTACAACTTGTAAAACCTTAGAAAATTATTTGCTTCACCTCTAAACCAAATAAATTTCTAAAATTTATTTTATTCTATTTTCTTTAGTTTTAACTACCGTAAAACCAAATTTGTTCAGGTTCACATATGTAAACTCCCGAAAAAAATTTTCCAAATTCTTCAACACTTCTATTTGTTTTCTATATTGCAATCACTAACTATGACCATTTCACAACACATAACATAGTATGCACATACCATTCACCAAACATTCACACAACATTTCATCAAATCACACAAAACACATAAACACATGCATGCCGGTGTCTGGTTTGTCGTGATTTATCTCTCCTGGGTAATCTCATACCTCGGCTGACATCGAACTACCGTGGTGATGTTCTGCCACCTCAGACTATGGCCTAGCCCCAGGAGGACCTCAATGCCCACAAAATTTTCGTGTGTGCACAGCTTTGATCTGGCGCATGACCTTGGAAGGATCCGTTGACTACCAGTCAACCGTGAAGCACGTGAATGTTGGGGTGACAGAGCATTTCTCACGTCGGGCGAGGGAGTCTCCCTTTGTGCGAGCTCTGCAGGGATACACTCTTTGTATATAACATGTCCCAACAATCCAATATAACAATCCATAGGTATCCCGACCACTTGGGCCCACAAACCAATACTCTCTAACTAATTCATCAACTATATCCAATAGTTTCAAAAGAGTTAATATTTCTCTTTTTTTATTTGTAACATATATTAAAATGTAACATTCTCTAATATATATACACATATCAAAACCAAAGCCACAACCTGGCTTTCCTTCTCAAGCTTCGACCCTCTAGGAAGAGAGTTTGTCTCCTCGTATGCTCCTGCCTAAAATGATATCCCTCGACGGGGTGAGCTAATGCTTAGTAGTGGAATCACTTACACATGAAATACTCTCCACCTAAGTGCATATGCAACTCAGAAAGAAAACACATTCAAGTAAATGCATGATCCTTGAATGTCTACTGAGCTAACTCTTTAGGAGTCCTCACGCCAGAGCTCTCACTGCTAAACCCGCATTAGCAGAAACATTATTACTACCCCAGCAAGGTCTTTGTTGTGTTGTGGACCACCCTCCATATAATTATTTTTTGGATCGTCTTATTGATCTTTTTAGTGAACAACCCTTTCGGAGTGTATATCAATTTGGGCCGACTCAGAGCGATTGATGTTTATATGGACTACCCTCCGATAATTTTTATTGTTGGTAGCCCTCCGAAACCATTCTCTCGAGAATCACCTCATGCACTCACTCCTGCACACTATTTCTAGGTGTCGATTGCATATGGATATACACCAATTCTAGTAAAATTTTATAAAACATGCAAATATATAATGCTGCATATATTGTCACATAATTTAAATCACACAAACAAGTCATGTAATTCCTCAATTGCATCAAATTAGCTGCGTGGGCTAATGATAAAAAACGAGCAACTTCGATTTAGTGCTGACCAAACACATTATTTCCTGCAAAGGTATTTTGTAGAACACTATTCCTCAGAATATTATGAAACCCTCGATTACTAAACTAAATCATCATCCCGGTTCACTTAGTGAACCCGAATTTCTTGACCATTTCCGACCCTATGTATCTCCTGGCTGTTGTTGCACAATTTTATACAATTAACACCCCGAACCCAGCCCTCACGGTCACGGCTACACAAGAGTGGAGTTTCAAAATTTTCTAATAATTCGGTTCCAGATTTGGGACCCCCTCAAGCAGCCACTCACGACCTCTCTCGATCAACTCGAACATCATAAACACTTAAATAAGGAGGTATGCAAGAGGAAACTCAGGATAAATCCCTGCCTCGCTTTGGGTTTACATTGAAACTCGAGAAACTTCAATTGCCTTGGCGTTGTCCTACCGCGCGTGGGAACAGCTTTCCTTCTTGCCCGAAGAAGAATTTCCGGTGGCGGATCTCCTCTGATCCTAGAAAGAAGGTGGACGTTCTCTCACTAAAACCCATAAAAATGGCTACTGCATCCCATTCCCTTTTGCTTCCCACGTTTTGGCTCTCCTTTTTCCATTTGTACAAGACGACACTATTAAGTGCTTTGTCTCATTATCATTTAATCAAATTCAAAATGACCATTTTGTCCATTCTTTCTCGGTTTGACATTCGGCACTATCTCGGCCGTCCATTTTCATCATTTCTCTACTCATGCCACTTATGGCACATGATTCCACGTGTTATATGTGACATTTGTCGCGTCGAAAATCGTTTCTGGCGGCGGAAATGCGTCTTGCCAGCGATGCCAGCGCTCGGACTCTCTCGGGTCGATGATTAGGCGTGCTAGCTAGATTATGAAGTGATTCAGCGGTGAAAATCCGTTTCATCCAGGAATCACAGAGGAATAAATTTTGGATTTTGACCCGATACGATTTTGCCATTTTCCAAAATTAGATTTCCGGTCTTATGGATCGCTATAATACTATCGAGCAATGCGTTGCCCACTTGCTATGCGATAAACAATCCTAAAACGACCCTCTAGTGGCCCAAATGGTCGACGACAGCCTTCCGTGGAGTGGTCGTGGAGCGGTAGTAGAACCAACTGCGTGCTCAACTCCCTCAGGTACTGCAGCACGCTCGAAAGCCTCTGGAATGGCTCTCCTAGGACGACCTCGACATCCTCTGCCTGACATAGTGCTTTATTCACAAAAATCAACTGTTTAATACTTTGAAACACTTAAAATGTATGTAGCTGATTTTACAAAGAAGGCATAGTTGCCAATAGTCAAAAATAATTGTATAGAAAACCTCTGGTGTTTAGCAACACGGGTTTCCTAAGACCCTGCTGCAAAAACCAACTTGACACACCCCCACCTACTAGCGAGGGCGATGTGCCAACAGCTTGAAACTCGGCAATGCTGAAGACTAGAGAATCCACGTGAAGCTAAGCCGAGTGTTCCTTGTTGAACACAGTATAAAATTTTTTCTTTTTAAACTTACATGAATTTATAAAATTTCGAAAGAAGCCTCAGCTGCATACTAAGAGAACTCAAAACCTATAAATACAGTTTACACTTTTTAAAATATGGCAACCAACAACATACAACTAAGAGCTAGACTTATCACATTTCATAAAATAAAAACTATATGTATTACATATGCACAACTATCTGTGAGAGTTTAAAGTATTTTCTTCAAATATATACAATAGTGATAATAACAGCACATATAACTTCTAGGGGGACCAGGGAGGACCTTGATGTGTCCCGAGTCAGTATTTATTACCTAGAAGATGACTTTACAAAGCGGAAAATAATAACGAGTAAAAAGAGCTGATGAGTGTATGTACATACATATGCACAACTATCTGAGTTTAAAGTATTTTCTTCAAATATATGCAATGAGTGAGTAAAATCCTGACACACCAACTAGAAGTCAAGAGGGACCTTGATATGTGTGTCCAGTGGCGTACCTAGAGATAATTTTTAAAAGCCGAAAAATAACGAGCTAAGAGCTCAGCCAAGGTGTATGCTTTTATAAAATGCTTGCTTTTCCTGAAATGTCTTAAAGCCGAAGTAAAAACTATATTTTACAAAACACTTTCGAAAACCTTGCTAACTTTGCTATAAAGGATTTTGGTCTAAAACTTTTAGTAAAAATACTTGCTTGCTTGTTGTAGTGGTCAATTTAAGCTGTATGTAAAATGTAACCCCACAATCAAATATAATGATCAACCTTGGAGGGGCCTTTCTTGTATTTGTACCTAGTAAACACGGGAAACACGTGTCCTCTCAGATGGACCTCGTGTCCACATCACCCTATTCAGGTAAAATATGTGGTGTAAGGTGTAAACCCCATGTCTAAATATCCTTCGTCAATTAGTTTTTACCTCTTAAATCAAAGTATAAGAATGATATAAATATAAAAATGATTTTTATATCATATAAGTAATCAAAGTTTTTTAGGTTAAAATAACATTACAATGAATCGAGAGCGTCAAAACCTTATTAGTCCTATAAATGAATTTGAGAGTGTAGTAGCAAAGCGTAATTTTGAAGAAAAACCAAAAATACCCCATGAGCGGTGATTTTTAGGCAGCTGGATTAAACCGACTTTTCTTCTCTTTCCCAGTTTTCTCCACCCAGCTCGCACCGCTCTTGAAGCCTAGGGATCGTTGGAGAAGAAGGAAGGAGGGGAAGAGGAGGCCGAGCTAGGAGATTTAAGGGCAAATGCGGTAAAGCAAGATCTTATATCAACCAATGATTAAGGTGAGGGGTTTCTGCATTCACTTACGTGAGGCTGGGGTTGTGTATTATATAATAATACGTTTGGGGGTTATAAATGCTGTTATGGGTGTTTTGAAACTATTCTCCATGCACCACACATATGAGAATGGGGGTTTATTCTTAAGCGGGTTAAATAGGAATTGATTTCCTACTGGCAGCTAGTTTTGTGTAGTGGTGGCTCTTTTTATGAGTGCGATCTCTTGTATTTTTCCTAATATTTCTTGAATTGTTTTTATATTTGATGTTTGTGGTTCTTAAGTTTTTTCGGTAGGTGGAGTTGTATGGAATGATTGGTTATGAGATTGATGGTTGGTAAAATAAATTTCGGGTATGGTGATTGAGGAATCCAGTGGGGGATTCAACTATATTGTGGGGGAGTCAAGCATATTGTGGGGATTGAAATACTCCTTGATGGGGATTCTTATATAGTTGGCGAGTTCTTATATAGTATTGGGAGTTATATTATAGTATACAGAATTCTTATATAGTATGGGGGATTCTAATGGGGCCCTCGATTATCTGAGGTTATTACTATGAACCACACTTGAATTCGACTCACTCGGACATGTTTGGGATTCTTATATATGTAGTATGAGTTCAATGGAGCCACTCGTTATCCCTAGGGTTATTACTATGTGAACCACGCCGGTCCATTTCCTCGGACATGTTTCCTTTAAGAAAAATTACTTCGATTCGACTCAGCACCGAAGGTGTGATTTCTGGCTATAGAGTTCTTATATAACAGCAAGAATTCTTATATGGTATGGGATTCTAGACAAATTATGGGGATTCTCATATGAGTATGGGATTCTAATATAGTATGGGGGATTCTTGCCTTGAGTATGAGGGATTTTTATATAACATGGGAGATTCTTATATAGTATGGGGGATTCTAATATAGTATGAGGGATTCTAATATAGTATGGGGGATTATTATATAGTATGGGGAATTCTTATATAACATGGGGGATTCTTATATAGTATGGGGGATTCCCATATAATATGGGTGATTCTAGTATGGTGATTGGTTATGAGATTGATTGTTGGTAGGATAAATTTACGACAGTGATTGAAATAAAAAAAAAGAGATGGGAGAGGTTCCTTGTAAAAGTGCTCTAAATATTCTTAAGAGGTTCTAGTAAGGATGCTTGAGAAATACCCACTATGAAGAGTGAAAGGTTCCTTGCAAGGATGCTCGACGTCTCCAAGGGGTTCCTTGTAAGAATGCTTGAAAACTACTATATGATGAATGAGAGGTTCCTTGTAAGGATGCTCAACCTATGCTCAAGAGGTTCCTTGTAAGGATGCTTGAGAAACATTACTATGAAGAGTGAGAGGTTCCTTGTAAGGATGCTCTAAATATTCTTAAGAGGTTCCTTGTAAGGATGCTTGAGAAAACTACTAGATGAGATGAGAAATTTGTATGAGATGCTCGAATATAGAGTACCTTGTAAGGATGCTTGAGAAACACTACTATGAAGAGTGAAGAGGTTCCTTGTAAGGATGCTCTAAATATTCTAAGAGGATTTATACACCTGAAGTAAGGATGCTTGAGAAATACTACTATGAGAGTGAGTGAGAGAGGTTTATTGCAAGGTTGCTCATTTTATCTCAAGAGGTTCCCGGTAAGGATGCTTGAGAAACAAAAATAACGCGATAGAGTTGAAGGTTACTGTTTAGTATGCCACCTGCCAAAATAACGGTTGGAAATGGTATTTGGTGAAACTGTTTATGATTCTGGTTACGCGTTGCTTGAGTGTACATTTACTTATGTGTTTTTATATAAACTTGAGATCTGTTTACAATGTCATTGTTTTATGCAAAATTGTACATCTATGATATGTTATAAAAAAATGACACCGACTGTTTTTCATACTTTTCTAAACCTTTGTCTCCCTACTTACATTTCTTTCAGATTTTACCTTGGAGGAGGTGGTAAGAGCTTGAGGAACCTGCATTGGGAGGCCCCGTCAAGGGAAATTTAGAGCTCCGAGGTCCCTGTGAAGGAACTCAAACAGGCCAGAAGAAGAAGGCCAGATTTTGGCCTATTTTTTGATTTTTTTTGTAATTTTCTTTATCGAATATCCTGTTTTGAAGATGTACCAAAGATGATATTGTGGCCATGGCTTAGCTTATTCTTTTGGAAGGTTATTGTGGGTATTGCATACAGTGAATGGAAATCTTTTGGGATAATGTTGTAAATATTTTATGGATAAATGGGCCCAAGGTGGTTGATGTATTAGAATTGCATAGGTTGTGTTTTGGGTAGAGCTCCCCGAACAAAGGAGACTCTACCCGAATTTTGTTAAATTAAGTGTAAGACCCGAGAAAATTCCAATTTTCTGTGCAGAAAATCGTGAATTTCTAAGACAAACTGAATTTTGCAAAACCCGAAATTTTTCTAGATCTCGGATGACTCGAAACGACCTTCTCCGCTGAAATCGTCTCGAAATTTACTACCACGCCGAATTTCGTTGGACTCGAGGTGATCTGATTTCACGCTTTTGAAAGGCGTAGCTAGCCTGGAAGGACACATGGCAAGGTTAGGGGATGCCACATGGCACCTTAAGAGTGTGACACTTGCATTAAAGGAATGGCTCACAATTAGCCATATGTGGAAGAACTCATGGCTCATATTGAGCTCCACAGAAATGCATTTACGTCATGTTATGAATAAGAAATACAATAAGGATTGAAATTGATAAATACAAATTTGGCTTGAGGAAAGGAGAGAAGGAAATTCTCTCGACCATACGGTCAATGCTCATCCCATCATATAAACGCAGCAGAAAATATAAAATGGTGAGAAACTAAAAGGGGAAATTGAGATGAAAAAGAGAAAAAGAATAGAAAAGCAAAAAGCGAAAGAAGCAAGAGTAAGGAGAAAAAGAAAAACAAATAGAAGGAAAAGAATCTTGTGAGGGAAAGAAGGAAAAGGGAAAGGGAAAATTTCCCGGCTTTCGGGCGGTCGAAGTTCGACAGTTTGAGGACTAAAGTTGGTGCACGCAACGCGATCTACGTGTGGACATCAAAAAGTTGGAATTTCGACAAACTCCGTGAGGTAGGGGTTTTATCCTACTTGAGTTACACTTTGTTTAAGTGTTTTGTTGATGATTGAGTTGATTTGAGGCCTTGAATGATTCATTTGATCGGTCTTAAAACTCAGACCGAATTGTTGGAATTTTAGGGGAGTTTGTTTGACAGTCCACGATCGCTTGGGTCGCTTGTGTTGTGATTTATGCATTAAATCATGTTTTGGTGTGAATGAGGCCGGAAATGGTCATTAATATTGGTCTCAAAAGCTTTGAACCGAGTGAGAAAATTTCTATTTTGAGTGGTCATGAACAGTAACCCGAGGGTTTACTGTTCACATGAATAGTATGTAATAGTGATGTGAATAGTGACATGAATAGTGATGTGAATAGTGACATGGATAGTAACGTGAATATTTTTGTGTGAATTGGACCAAAAACGTCCATGTATTGTGTGCTTGAAATTGTTTGAAATGAATGGCTTGAGTTGTGTGGAATTAATAGGTTAATGCATAAGCTTGATGTGTTAACATGATGTCACAATTATATGGAATATAATTGTGTGTATAGGCCATTAGAGATGAAATTGTGTTTAGCCCAAGTGAGGTAGTTTGGGTGATGGTTGATAAAAATTGAATTACATGTGGTGTGATTGTAAATTTGGGAATATATGCATGTTTGATATATTGGTATAAAAATGATTGAAAAGGCATAATGATTTCATATGCAATTGGCAACTCTAGAAATTAGATGTGAGTGCATGACACTAATTTTTTGAAACGAACATGATTGCAAAGGAATTCTACAGATGATTTGAGAATGAGGTCAGAGACTCCGGCCCAACATCATTTCGGATGAGGACCATGACTGTTTTGGGAAGTTCTCCAATACATTCGCCTCGGAGGGTAGTCCCATATTTTTTTACCGAAACTAGGTAGTGTATTTTCGAGAACAACAAGTTTTGTTTTGAAAATGGTATTTTCTCATACATGGCTTAGGCAAGTGTGAGGGACGGTGACTCGAGACATGAGAATGGGTACATGCATATTCAAGTAGATCACGAATTTACTTGAGGTGTTTACATTGGATCATTGCATGCACTTAGGTGGGGAGTAACCTATTTAGGGTGATTCCACTATCGGCGATAGCTCACCCTCACAAGGGAATATTATTCAAACATGGGGCACTCGAGAAAATCGCTCATCTTAGAGGTTTGATTTTGAAGAAAGTTCTACTGTGGCTTTGATGTTTTTTGGGGATAATATGTATTAGGGATTGGAAAATTTTAATATGTATTTGTATTAAGAGTAATGTATAACTCTTTGGACCATATAATATAATTGGTTGAATATATGTTGATGAGCATTGCGGCGGCCTGCGCTATTTTATCAGGTATGTGTCTCGTGATACAAGACGATATTTTTCGTAGGTTGACGGCTGCCAAACTGACACCCCAAAGCTCATCACATTAAGGACCCCCGGTTATTTATGGATTTTATTAGTGCTCTCATGGTGTAAATGGTTGTTATTATGTAATGCCGTCCCAGGGGGGGATTTGGGTCATTACAAAGTTGGTATTAGAGCTTAGGCTTTAGGTCTTACATAGAGTCAGAAGCTACGCAAGTACCACCATGGGAGAGAGGGATTAGGGTGGGTAAGATGGTCGATTTTAATTAGGATGTCTTTTACATCAAGGAACTAAAATTGTGAATTGATGTGCAGAATGGATGGTGGACGAGGACGTGGACGTGGTTGTGGAAGTCAAGAAAATTCACCACCGCCACCACCTCCAGATGCTATGAATGGTATTTATCAATGTTTGAGAGAACTCACTTCCCTAGTGCAACATCATAATAGAAACAACAACAACAACCGCACCGGCGGGGCTCACTCACTAGCCCAAGTACCGGGCAATGGAGGAGAGAATCGGAGAATGATCATTCTTCGAGAATTTTTAAGGCAGCTTCCACCACTTTCCAAGGGTTTCAAACTCTAGATACGGATAGGTGGATCCGCTTCTGGTGACAAAGTCTTGATGGCTCAGAGTGTACCAAGACTTTAAAGCCGGCTTGGAAACGTATTTATTTGATGGAGAGGCCGATCATTGGTGGGAATCAGTAAAGAGAAGGAGGTACATCATTGCACTTACTTGGGGGGAGTTCGATCAAATCTTCCAAGACAAGTATTTTCCGGAATCCGTCAGAGATAGAATGAAGGTTGATTTTCTTGCTCTGCGACAGGGCAGCACAACCGTGGTTGAGTATGAGAGGAGGTTTACTGAGCTATCCCGTTATGCTATGGAGTTTATCTCTATGGAGGCCAACCGGGCTAAGCGCTTTGAACAGGGCTTGAGGCCAGCCATCCGAGAAAAGTTAGTAGCTTTCAAGATATGGGACTATGGGGATATGGTGGATCGAGCTGCACTCGTGGAGAGGGATATAGAGGATAGCCAACGACGACAAAGCTGGGTGAGGGGAGGTCCAATCCGGACTGGTGCGGGCAGTAGTGGAGTTTAGAGGGCAGCACCTTATCGTCGCCTAGACCAAACAGTGGGACCTAGACCCCAGTTAGCTAGAGGGGCCGGAGGTGTACCAGTGGGAGCAGGCACTGATTCACGATCCTACTTTGCATGTGGAGGTGCAGGTCATACTAGAATGCATTGTCCAATTTATCCACCCTGTAGGAATTTCGCATTGCCAGGATCGGTACCGGCAATTAGGCCACCCCCACCTAGGCCACTACCGCAGCAGAGGACATTGGGGGCCCGAGCCCTAGGCGATGCTATCCAAGGGAGAGTGTTTTCTTTGACTTAGCCAGAGGAAGATGTCTCCAATGCAGTTGTGGAAGGTATCATTCTTCTTTATAATTCATGGGCCCGAATTCTATTTGATCCCGGTGCGACTCATTCATTTATACGCACCACAGATGCTATTGATTCGGGGATTGAACTGTTATATGCATTAAATGCTGACTCGCCCACGAGAACAATCGTGGTATCGCCCAGTTTGGTAAGGGTCACAAGGTTTCAGACAGGAGCATTAATTAATTATGGACTTGATTGCCTAGATTTGAAGGAAGACGCATTGGGATGCACTTGCCATCCACTTTCCAGTAAAATGATGGATTACTGTTTTCAGTTAATTACACTCCGCCACTGTGAGGGTAGTTTTCGCCCATTAACGACCAAAGTTCTTCCCATCCATTTCCACCATGAGTAGTACCCTGGAAAGCTAAGGCGGTGGAGCCACTCGCAGCTCTTAGCTAGCTTGATTGGAGAGGAGAAGGATAAAGACCCTAAGAGGGCGGTGTTAGTAGTATCGAATTTCCTGGATGTCTTCCCAGATGAACTATCAGGGTTACCCCCACAAAGAGAGATTGAATTCAAGATTGATCTCTATCCGAGAACCGAACCCATATCCATTGCCCCCTACCGTATGGCACCTTTGGAGCTAAAGGGGCTAAGGAAGCAATTGGACCAATTGTTGAATATTGGGTTTATCCATCTACTCAATTGGAGCTCCATCCCTTCAGAAGAAGCATGATGAAACCTTGCGGTTATGTACGGACTAAGGTACATTAATTCAGACAAAGTGAAAATAAATACCCTTTACCCTGATAGATGACCTATTTGATTAGTTGAGGGGTTCTAAGTATTACACCAAGATTGATCTGTGTACATGGTACCATCAATTGCAAATCAGGGAGGAGGACATTCCTAAGACTGCTTTCCGTACCCGATATGGTCATTTCGAGTACACCCAGAATGCCGCTTGATCGACTAATGCCCTCGTAGCTTCATGGGATTTGACACAGGTATTTCGACCGTATATGGATCAATTGTCATTGTGTTCATTACGTCAAGTAATAATCTATCTACTGCACTCTCGAGGAACACAACGCCATCTCACAATTGTGCTCCGTAATTTTAAGGGAGCATAGTTATATGCTAAGATGAGCAATGCGAGTTTTTTGATGAAGGAGGTGAAATTCCGCCATGTGGTGTCGAATAGGTGGCCGTTGACCTCAATAAAGATTGAGGCAAGTGATGAAATGGGAACCATCGAAGAATGTGACGGAGGTAATGAGCTCGGGCTTAGTGTGCGCCTTCTGAGGTTTGTGGAGGGATCGCTTGCAATGCCAATGACTACCTTCGACCAAGTAGCGGAGAAATTTTGTAGACTCCAGAGTGTGAACTTGTTTTTCACACTTTGAAGGAGAAATTGACAACGTCCCCTGTCCTTATTATTCCAAATAGTAAGAAAGGATACGAGGTGTACACTGATGCTTCTCTATGAGGCTTGGGATGTGTCTTAATGCAAGGGGGGAAGGTAGTTGCTTATGGCTCGAGGCAACTCAAGACTTATGAGCAGAAGTACCCCACTCATGACTTGGAACTAGCCGCCATGGTTTTTGCTCTGAAGTTGTGGAGGTGCTACTTATATGGGGAGAAATTCCAAGTGTATTCGGATCATAAGAGCCTCAAGTATATCTTCACACAAAAGACTTGAATCCCAAGAAAGGAGGTGGGTTGAGTACCTGGAAGACTATGATTTCACACTCAACTATCATCTGAGAAAGGCAAATGTAGTGGCAGATGCACTTAGTAGAAAGTCTTGGGGTGAACTCAATGCTTCCATAAGTGAATTAAAAGCTGAAGGATGCCTCAGAGATTTTGATCTATGGATCAAGAAGTGAATTCGACTTACGCATATTCAATTCAGAAATTTCAACCATCGCTTTCGACAAAGACCGTGGACGCTGGGTGTACCTAAGAGACAATGAGTTGGAGGCTATACGGAGAAGGTCGGAGAGGAGGAGATGGTTGAGAATCGGGCAATAATTAATGATGAGTTACTGCTTTCTGGAAGGTTATGTGCACCACCACGATCGGATCAGTGGTACATATTAAGTGAATGTCATCGCCCAAGTTCTCCATCCATCCTGGGAGTAAATAAAATGTATAAGGGACATGAAGCTAATATTGGTGGAAGGGAATAAAAAGTGATGTGAAGCTAGATATATTTCAAAATGTGCAAGCAGGTCAACAAGTAAAGATTTAGCACAAAGGCCCGAGATCACGCATCCTTGCCCATCCTGTAGCTGGAAGTGGATCACATCACCATGGACTTCAGATCCGTTTTCCATGCATCGCACGAGGGGCATAATGCCGTATGGGTTATTGTTGATAGACTCACTAACCGCCATTTGGGTATGAAGACCACGGACACAATCGAGACTCGAGCCAAACTCTATATCCTCGCGGAGATTGGGTTAGATCGTATGGAGTTCCACTCTATATCGTGTCGGATCGTGATTCCCGGTTTGTGGCATGATTCTAGCAAAGTCTACAACAAGCGATGGGGACATAGTTACGTTTCAGCATAGCTTTTCATCCACAAACGTATGGCCAACTGGAAAGGGTGATACAGTTGTGGAAGATATGTTACGCAGGTTGCATGTCGACTTCAAGGGAAACTAGTAACCCATTCTCCCAGCCGTAGAATTTGCGTACAACAAATGTTTAATGTGCAAGTATTGGGATGACACTTATGAGGCATTGTATGGAAGGCCATAAATCACCGACATGTTGGTTGGAAGTGTGCAAGAGAAATTGCTTGGGCCGATTGTTCAGAAACTACAAGAGAAGATCTAACTCATCCAGAGAGACTACGACGGCGCGGCAGACAGGTGCTATGCGGATCGACAACGAAGACCCTTGGAATTTCAAGAGGGGGATTATGTATTCCTCAAGGTGTCCCCCAAAAAGGGAGTGTTTAGATTTGGCAAGAAAGGAAAATTAGCACCAAGATATATTGGACCATTTGAAGTTATCAAAGTGCAAGTAGTAAAGCGGCGCATCACGGCGACACCCGCCGCTTGTCCGAGGTGCATGACGTGATTCCACGATCAATGTTGAGGAAGTGTTTATCGGATGCAACGCCGGTCGTAAACTTGGAAGATATAGAAGTCCAAGATGGGGTAACATATGAGGAACAACCGATGAGGATTCTTGATACCAAAGAAAAGGTGCTTTACAACAAAATCATCCGACTAGTGAAAGTTTTGTGGCAACACCATGGAGTGGAAGAAGCTACATGGGAACCGGAGCTAGAAATACGAGAGAAGTACCCACATTTATTCGCTACTACAGGTAAGTTTCGAGGACGAAACTTTCTTTAAGGGGGGTAAATTGTAAACCCCCACATGTCTAAATATCAAAAATCGTCTAATTAGTTTTACCTCTTAAATCAAAGTATAAGAATGATAAATATAAAAATGGTTACATAAATCATAGAGTAGCCTTAGAGTAGTCCTATAGGATCGAATTTGGAAAGTGTAGGTAAAACTGCATTTGAAGAAAAACCAAATACTCTATGAACAAGCAGATTTTTTGGAGCAAATGGATTAAACCCAAACTTTTCTTCTCTTTCCCAGATTTTCTCCACCCCACTCGCACCCCACACCTCTTGAAGCCCTAGGGATCGTTGGAGAAGAAGGAAGGAAGGCCGAGCTAGGAGATTTAAGGGCAAATGTGATACAAAAGCTTAAGATCTCCATACAAAAGCTTAAGGTAGGGGTTTTCTCCCATTCACTTACATTGAGGCTAGGTTATTATATATGTACGTTTTGGGGTTATAAATGCTATATTTATGGGTGTTTTGAAACTATTCTCCCTGTACGTGAGAATGAGGAGTTTTATTCTTAAACGGGTTAAATGGGGAATTGATTTCTAAACGCTAGAGTTTTGTGTGAGTGGTGAAATAACATGGGTGCGATCTCTTGTATTTTCTAACTATTTCGAATTGTTTTGGCGAATTGCTCGTGGATTCTTAGAAGTTTTTCCGTAAATTGAGTTGTAAGTGGAATGATTGGTTATGAGATTGATGGTTGGTAAAATAAATTTCTGGTATGGTGATTGAGGAATCCAAAGGTATCTCAACTAGTACATGGGAGCTACATATTGTGGGATTGGAAATATAAGGATGAGGGATTCTTATATAGTTCGGGGGATTCTTATATAGTATGGGGGATTCTAATATAGTATGGGGATTCTTATATAGTATGGGGGATTCTAATGGAGCCCTCGTTATCCTAGGGTTATTACTATGTGATCCCTACCAGATTCCAACTCACTCGGACATGTTTCCTTTTAAAAAGAAAAAGAAATTACTGATTCCTAATTCACCGAATAATTTCTTTATAGGGATTCTTATATAACATGGGGGATTCTTATATGGTATGGGGGATTCTAATATAGTATGGGGATTCTCATATAGTATAGGGGATTCTAATATAGTATGGGGGATTCTTGTATAGTATAGGGGATTTTTATATAACATGGGGGATTCTTATATAGTAATGGGATTCTAATATAGTATGGGGGATTCTAATATAGTATGAGGGATTATTATATAGTATGGGGGATTCTTATATAACATGGGGGATTCTTATATAGTATGGGGATTCCCATATAATATGGGTGATTCTAGTATGGTGATTGGTTATGAGATTGATTGTTGGTAGGATAAATTTCTGATATAGTGATTGGAAATAAAAAGGAGATGAGAGGTTCCTTGTAAGGATACTCTAAATATTCTTTAGAGGTTCCTAGTAAGGACGCTTGAGAAATACTACTATGAAGAGTGAGAGGTTCCTTGTAAGGATGCTTGAGAAAACTACTATGATGAATGAGAGGTTCCTTGTAAGGATGCTCAACCTATGCTCAAGAGGTTCCTTGTAAGGATGCTTGAGAAACACTACTATGAAGAGTGAGAGGTTCCTTGTAAGGATGCTTGAGAAACACTACTATGAAGAGTGAGAGGTTCCTTGTAAGGATGCTCTAAGATTCTTAAGAGGTTCCTGCAAGGATGCTTGAGAAATACTACTATGAAGAGCGAGAGGTAAAACCCGAGAAAATCCAAATTTTCTCAAAAGGGTAAATGGTAATTTCGTAAAACCAAAATTTTTCTAGATCTCGATGACAAACGGACTTCACCGTTGAATCGTCTCGCGAAATCTAGCTACCATGTCGACCCCCGTCACCCGAGACAACAATTTCACGCTTCAAGGCACCGTGCCCAAAATGAAACGACTATGAAAGACATGCGGATGTGACAAAGTCACCTACTACATGTACTCATGTGACACATGTTGTATGATTAGTGAGAGATGAGATGAATGGGCCTAGATCAGGCCGGGCGTCAAAAATCAAGACAAAAGGGACATGGATGGAATTATTAGAAATGTAAATGAGAATAAGACAAAATGCAAATAGTGATCTTCTTCTCCAAATGAAAGGAGACCAAAACGTGCAGGGGCCGGAAGTGAGTGAGGTTTTTGAGTTTTAGAGAGAGACCATTTTC
Source organism: Tetrastigma voinierianum (assembly GCA_016808115.1). Taxonomy (NCBI): domain Eukaryota; kingdom Viridiplantae; phylum Streptophyta; class Magnoliopsida; order Vitales; family Vitaceae; genus Tetrastigma; species Tetrastigma voinierianum. The sequence continues at coordinate 17,844 of JAEQBH010004137.1, read as the reverse complement.
TAGATTTCACTGCTCGGGATCCGTCTGCTCGACTCGAGCAAGAAGCAAAGCCGATCTTATGCGCGAGGGCTACGCGTGACATTCATTCGTGGAGTCTCGGCCAACCCAAGAGGTAGGATCTTTCCTACTATGTTTATTCTTTGCCAAGAGCCATTTTGTATGAATAGGGATTTGCTGAAATCTGATATTGTGTTATCTGGCCTCAAAAGCTTTGAACCGAGCGGAACCCCCACTGTAGGGCCTTGAAATTGCCAACCTCGAGGGTTTCACCGCTCATGAATAGTGACATGATTTTTGGTGTGAATTTTTATGATGTTGAGTGATTCAAAATGAATTGCTTGTAATTGTTAATTAGCTCATGCGAGCGCTAATTTCGGGTGTTATCGATGCGAATTTAATAACATTAATCAGGTGAATTAATTATGTTAATATATATATTTATATATTAGCATGAATATTTTGGATCGTATACGCATTCCATACGCACCTGGGCACCCTGTATCATTAGAGATGACACGAAAATGAAAGAAAAGGAAAATGTTTGTGGAAAGGAATTTCGATGGAAGATTTTTTCGGAGAATTGTGTCGAGATTGTCCAACAATTCACGTCGGAGGGGCCCATGAATTGTTTCGGAGTGTTATCCAACAGATTCGCCTCGAAGGGTAGTCCAATATATTTACCGAATCTCGGTAGTAAGTTTTCGATAACAAAAAGCTTTTGTTTTAAAAAATGTGATTTTACTCGTATTTGGTTTAAGCATGTGCGAAGAGTCTAGACTCTCGAGACATGATTGACATGTAGACATTCAAGTAGGATCATGTATTTACTTGGAGTGTGATTGTTTGCCATGACATGTGCACTTAGGGCGGGGAGTAACCCACGTAGGAAATTATCACTACTCGGGCTTTGCCTACCCTGTCGAGGATCACTATTTAGGCAATGTGGAGTGTAATAGAGGACGGCGTCACTAGAGACCGTTGCTTTTGTGAAGAAAGTTTCGATTGTGGCTTTGGTATTATTTTGTATAACATGTATTATTAATTGTACATTTTAATATATGTTGAATTAAGAGTGAATTATTAACTCTTGAACTATTGTATATAGTTGATGTATTTTGTGAGTATTGATGCAAGGGCCCAAGTGGCCATTATTTTACTCGCATGTGGACTTTGTGTGGTCATTGTTAATTGTTGGGACAAGTTTTGTACCTTGGGTAGAGCTCCCCGTACAAAGGAGACTCTACCCGATTTTCGTGAGTGGTGTCGGGTTACCTGACACCCACGAGTATTCCGCATGTTGATAGGTTGTCAACGGACCCCCGGGTTTTAGCGCTACGCCTTGGTATCAGAGCATAGGTATACGGTTACCTAGGACTCGGGGGACTCACAAGGCCGTGAGTCATTTAGGCATAAGAACATCATAGTTTGTATAGCTCGATGTTAGGTTTAGGTATGTGATTACCTAAAGGCCACGCGGACAAGATTAGAACACCGCATGCATGGTGTTTTATGTGAATGCAAAAAGTATAACATGTGATCGCAGTGTTATGAATTGTGTGATTTGTATGCTTGGTAGTAGCATAGAGAAAATAAACTTAGAGGTTGAGAAATTTTTGGGCAAATAGTCCAAAATTAAATGAAAAAATGTTGAGGATTTTTTCTCGAGGTTTACAAGCAGGTGAAATTGGGAAAAAATTAATAAATAAAAAATTTTAATAAATTTATTTGTCTTACTGGAAAATGAAAAAATGGTGGTTTTCCAAGAGTTGGAATGAAAAAAATAAAAAATAAATAAAATAAAATAAAATATTTTAAAATAAAATAAAAAGGAAATAAAATAAAATAATTTTTTTTTGTTGCATATGATTTAATATATTAACTTATTGTCTTGCATTACCTATGAATGCATGGACATAGTGTATGAAATATTTTTTGGTATGTGAATAGTGTCTCGAGGCTGTGTTTACACCTTAGAGACACCGTACTCGCCAGATAGAGTTAGGCTTAGAGGTTGAGGCCTTGGAGGAGCCCTTTTGTATGTGAGTTCCTCCCTCAGGGATTAGGCGAGGATAGGGATGATATGTCGGGTTGGGCAGTTAGAGATCTCTGTGGGATTCTACTTACAAGGGACCCATGGTCATGAACATGTCGAGTTCGACGTCATCCTCGGGGGATGGATCGGGTCGAAAGCTTATAGAGTCAAGTATTGATTGTGAGCGTAGGAGGGTTACCGCACGCAGGACGGTAATTGTGTCTACTGTGGGACAAGCATGATAGTTTGCCCCATGCTAAGGAGTCCGTGTGTCAAGGGACACTAATGCAAGTTGGCTAGCAAGCCTACCCTGCAGGATCAGGAGACTCTGAATTTAGATCTACCTCAAGTAGTTTAAGTGAGTATGAGGATGTTTTTTTAGGATGAGCTACTCAGGATTGCCCGCAGAGGAAGTTGTTGACTTCGTAATGAAGTTACACCCCAAAATTCTCGCCCATCTTTATGACTCGCATGTGATGGCACCAGCTTGAGCTGGGTGTGAACTCGTGAAAGTCCGCCATAGAGCTACTGGATAAGGGGCTCATTAGACCAAGCACTTCACCATGGGGCGCTCCGGTTCAATTTGCAAAGAAGAAGGACAAGACCCTTCGACTGTGCATTGATTACAAAGTAGCTGAATGTGGTTACGCATCAAGAATCTGCACTCCATTGCCAAGGATTGATGATTTGTTTGACTAGCCGAGATGAGCACGAAGTCTACTCCAAAATGCACTCGCACCGTTACCATCACCGAGGGTTAGGAGACAGACATCCCAAGACAATGTCGTACACGTTATGGGCACTTGAGCTTACGGTGATGCCCTTTGATTGACGAATGCGCTCAAAGAATATCTACGACCTCATGCATGTGGTATTCTAACCCTATCTAGATCGCTTGTCGTAAATTTCGTGGATGACATTTTGATCTACTCCCGCTCAGAGTGGGAGCATGAGTTTCATTTGAGGATTGTATTACAGCTTGCCGAGAGATCATCACTATATCGCCAAGTCTCAAGAAGTGCGAAGCCATTACATCAGAGGCCTTTGGGACACGTGGTGTCAACATCAAGCGTGTCAATGGACCTAGAGAAGGTTGAGGCCATGATGAGTTGGGAGAGGCCGAAGTCAGTCTTCGAGATACGTAGCTTCTTTGGATTGGTTGGGTACTACAGGGGATTCATTGAGGATTTCTCCCGATTAGCAGCACCTATGACGAGATTGACCCGGAAGGAGGTCAAGTTTGATTGGGATGACCGATGCGAGGAGGCATTCTAGGAGTTGAAGAGGAGGCTTACTTCAGCTCCTATCTTGATAGTCCCGGAGAGGGGACAAGGGTACATAGTGTATTGTGATGCCTCGAGGGCCAGACTGGGATGTGTTTTGATGCGCCCGGAGGGTAGAGCTTATGGTTCCCGTCAGTTGAAGAATCATGATCAGAATTACCTCATACACGACATGGAGTTGGCAGCCATAGTCTTCGCCTTGAAGATTTGGCGCTACTATTTATATGGCGAACAGTTCGAGGTGTACTCAGACCACAAAAGTTTGAAGTATATTTTCACGCAACGGGACCTCAATATGAGGCAATGCAGATGGATGGAGTTCCTATGGGATTATGACTTCACTTTGCATTACCATCCTGGTAAGGCAAATGTGGTGGCTGATGCACTCAGTCGGAAGTCACGGGGAGCATTGGCTAGTATAGCTTCCCGAGAGTGGCGGATGCCTCTAGACCTGCGGATAGTTTAGGCTATAGTACCACAAGCAGGCACAAGGTACGTTGGGGAGTTTAGTAGCTACACCGTCACTATTGAGTAGAGTGATCGAGTCCCAGGGGCAGGACGTGGAGATAGTGTCCATCATGGATCGGGTACAGTCAGGTACGGGTGACGAGGGTTGGACCGTCCACGTAGATGATAGTCTTCGATATAGAGGATGGGTAGTGGTTCCCCAGTTGACCGATTTTAGAGAGAAGATTTTCAAGGAGTTTCATTGCTCGATTTGTCGTGCATCCAAAAAGGCACGAAGACGTACTCGTGATCTTCGCCGTTGCGACACGAGCGGGACGAAGAGACACGTAGGGGACTTTGTTCGACAAATGTCTCATGTCATTGTGTTAAGGTCAACACTAGAAGCCAACAGAGCTACTTCAAATGCATTGAGGTGGTCGAGTGGAAGGGAGCACGCCACAATGGATTTGTGACCCACTTACATGCATACCGCAAGGACATGACGCGGTATGGGTGATAAGTGGACCGCCTTCATGAAGTCGGCACATTTTCTAGCCGTGTGATGACCTTCATTGGAGAGATTCCGCCGGTTGTATATTCGAGATAGTCCCGGGCTAGGCCGTAATTCAGCAAGCCCACGAGTTTTGAAACATTTCGAGCTAGGCTTGTTAATTTATGAGCGAGCCCGATCCCGAGCCGAAGCTTTTGAACGAGCTTAAAAATCAGCTCAAGCTTGGCTTGATTTAAAAAAAGCTTGGCTTATCATTAGGGCCTGCCTCCATATGAGCAAGCTCGGAGCTTAACTCGAGCTCAAGCCCAACTCGAGCCTATACAAGTTTGTGGTATCAGAATCAACTCAAGCTCACCCATATACTTTAACTTTTTGTAATCAATCTAATAACAAATACATCAATTAAGGAAATAATTTTCTATGGATTTGTTTTACCTAGTTGATTTAGCACTGATGCTAAAGTCATAAAGCCACCTCCTTCAACATTTGTTTCCCTTTTCCGATTACGTTGTAATTCCATCAATAAACAACAGAATCGAAAAATTATGAAATAGAATTAAAACAAGTAGAAATTGCAAGAGTGAAGAAATAAGATACCAAATCATTGAATAAGAAACATGATTGGTTTTAATCAATTATCTAAATAAAGAAATAATATATCAACAAGATCTCGCCAAGCAAACTCATTAGTAACAACAAAACTATTTGGCAATATACCGTCGCACATGGTTGTTGGCCACCACCGACTAAGCCGCGCATGATTAATTCTTAAGACCCATAATTTCACCATCGCGAACTGAGATCCGACACCGCCACCATGTCGAACCGGCCGGCCCAAATTTTCATACCCAAAGAGCTGACTAAGGGCACTCCGCGGCTAACTCGTCCGGCTCCGCATCCCACATGCCTACTCCTTGTTTCTATGAAACCCCACCCCACGATCACCCTTGATGCCTTTACCCATACCCACGCCTAGATGCGCTGGGTTAAGTCCAATACCAGTATCCAAAGGGGCCCCAATACCCCCAGATTTGAGATTGGATCCTAGTTCATCAGGCTGAATTGATCGTATCAATGGGTCCGTGCATTTGCCCTCAATGCTACTCAAGATCGGCAAACCTTGTCTAAGCTCATGGCCACCACCTCCATAGCTCCACAGAGCCCCAATACCCTCATATTTTGTAACGGATTCGTACACCAGGATCGACCGATCGTACCAGTGGGTCATACCCAACATCCATGTCCTTCCCCCGACGTCCTTTCACGCAAGACCTTCTCTGCCACGCCATCCACACCGGAACATACCGGTCGCCGACACCTTCACGCCTATCGCGGTACCATTCGCTACCGAGCAGATCCGAGATTTAGGCATGGGCCCCACCGACGGCGTGGGATTCGCCGAGCTCCCAGAGTCTTCATCGCCGCCCTTAATCCGCCGTGAGGATTCACGCATTTGCCATCCATGTCAACTGGATCTAGAGCTTGAGGATCCATTACATCGATATCCGGGACACATGACCTGGGCATTTCACTCCGGCGAGCCTAAGTCGGGATCGCACCGGCGGAAGACCGGGATCCCGCCTGGCCGAGATCAGCGAAGCCTCGCTCCAAATGACTGACGGGTCCCGGCACCGAAATGTAGCTTTTTCGAAATGAGCCCGAGCCGAGCTCGAGATTTATCAAGCCTAAATTAACGCCCAAGCTCGGCCATTTAGCCCACGAGCCGAGCCCGAGCTGCTTTTTCGAGCCGAGCCCGAGTAGCTTGGCTTGTTACTGCACTCTAAGTCCGCACATGGAGTACCGCATCCATAGTTTTTACAGAGACCTGAGGTTTACAAACAGACTTTTTGGAAGAGTTTCCAAAAGGCTAGGCACACGACCGACCATGAGTACGCCTTCCACCCATAGACTGGGATGGTCACGAGAGGACCATACGGGTGTATGTTAGAGGACATGCTACGAGCATGCATCCTGGGATCATATAGCTGGGAAGAGCATTTGCCTCTGAGATGAATTCGCCTACAACAAATGCTTATCAAAGAGGTATACAGATGCACACCATACGAGGCATTGTAATGGAGGCCATACAAGTCAACATTATGTTGGATAGAGGTGGGAGAGGCTCCATCAGCGGTCTGATCTGAATTAGAGACACCTCAGGAAAGGTGAGCTTGTTGCAGACATCTTCTCCGCGACTCAGGCCGGCGGAAGAACTATCTTGATGTGCGACGTCGACCCTTAGAGTTTGGAGTTGATCACGTCTTCTTGAAGGTGATGCCCGAAGTGGTCGGGTTCGGCAAGCGCGGGAAGCTGTGCCGGGGTTCATTAGGCCCGCCGAGATGCTGAGGGTGAGCGCATGGCGTGCCGGTTGGCTTTACCGCCCAGCATGTCAGGTGTCCACGAGATATTTCACGTCTCCATGCTCCGGAGGTACACTCCAGATCCAGCTCATGTAGTGGATTGGGGAGAGATTAAGGTTGACACGGATGGGACCTTCGAGGAGGACCAGTTTGCATTATGGATAGGCTGGGGGATCGGGTTTTGCGGCGTAAGACCATGAGGCTAGTGAGGAGTGCTATGGCGACCTTAATTGGAGTGGAGGGGAGTCACGTGAGACGCGATTACGATGCGGGCCACCTATCCCTTCTTGTTTAGGGATGAAGGTATGTGGATTAGTCGTTTAATACTTAAATGACTAGTTTACATGCATGGTATAGTTCACGTTGCATATGCATGGGATTGTTGTGATTGTCTGCAATTTGGAATGAAATTGCTTTTTAAGGAAGGGGAGAATGTAAACCAGAAAATTCAAATTTTTAAAATGGGTAAAATGAAGAATTTTGGTACAAATCTGAAATTTTTCGTCTCGGATGAAGACGGACTTCACGGTTGAAATCGTCTAGTGAAATCTGGCTACCATGTCGAATTTTGTTGAATTCCGAGACAGTCGGAATTTCACGTTTTGAGAGCATAGGGTGTGGTCTTGAAGTAAAGCATTTCGTGAAAGACATATGATGTGACAAAAGTCACCTACTACATGTAATCATGTGACACATGTTGTATGATTAGTGAGAGGATGAGATGAATGGCCTAGATTGTACCAAGTGTCAAAAATCAAGACAAAAGGGACATGGATGGAATTATTGGAAATGTAAATGAGAATAAGACAAAATGCAAATAGTGATCTTCTTCTCCAAATGAAAGGAGACCAAAACGTGCAGGGGCCGGAACAAATCGGCAGTGAGTGAGGTTTTTGAGTTTTAGAGAGAGAGAGACCTCCTTCTCTCTAGATTTCTGACCGTTTGGACCGTCGGTTCTCGACGGAGCAAGAAGCAAAGTCGATCTATGCGGCGAGGGCTACGCGTGGACACCGATTTGGTGGAGTTCCAACAACTCAGGGAGTGAGATATTTTCCTCTTTGTTTATTCTTTATTAAGAGCCATTTTATGGATAGGGATTTGTTGAGGCTGAATGGTGTTCTCGTCTTAAAGCTTTGAGCAGGAGTGAAGAAATCCTGTTGTGTGGCCATGAGCAGTGTGTGAGGGTTTCCTTTGTTCACATGGTGAATGACGTGATTTTATTGAATTTTTTTATGATGTTGGTGATTCAAAATGAATTGCTTGTAATTGTTAATTAGCCCATGTGAGCTAATTTTGGTGTTATTGATGTGAATTTAATAACATGAATTGTGTGAATTAATTATGTTAATATATACATGTTTTATATATTAACATGAATATTTTGGGATTGGCATAATGGATTCCATATGCATTGGAGCACCCTAGAATATTAGGAGTGAGTGCATGACACGAAAATAGAAAGGAAAATGTTTGTGAAGGAATTTCGATGGAAGATTTTAGGAGAATTGTGTTGGAGATTGTCCCGACAATTCAAGTCGGAGGGCATGAATTGTTTGGAGAAGGTTATCGCGAGTCGCCTCGGAGAGTAGTCAATATATTCTGAAGAATCTCGGTAAAATGGTTTCGAGTAACAAAAGCTTTTGTTTTGAAGCGTGATTTTACTCGCATTTGGCTTAGGCATGTGTGAGGAGTCGGTTGGACCGAGACATGGGATTGGGCATGTAGACATTCAGTAGGATCATGTATTTACTTAGGTGTGATTGTTTGCCATGACATGCATGGTGGACACGTGAAATTATTGCCTCTTGGGCTGCTCACTACTGTCGGATCCTTATTTTAGGTGCGGGGTGTACGGGAGGCGGCGCTCACTAGAGACCGCATTTTAGAAAAGCGGGATTGTGGCTTTGAGTATTATTTTGTATAATATGTATTAGAAATTGTACATTTTAATATATGTTGAATTAAGATTGAATTATTAACTCTTGAACTATTGTATATAGTTGATGTATTTTATGAGTATTGATGCGAGGGCCCAGTGGCCGTTATTTTACTCGCATGTGTGGACCTGTGTGGTCATTGTTAGTGTTAGGGACAGGTTTGTACCTTGGGTATAGCTCCCCGTACAAAGGAGACTCGCCAATTTTGCATTGAGTGGGGTGTCGGGTTGCAGGCATCACGTGTCCATGAGGTTGACGGGTTGTCAAAGGATCCTCGGGTTTTGGGGCGTCACAAGAGGTTTATTGCAAGGTTGCTCATTTTATCTCAATAGGTTCCCGGTAAGGATGCTTGAGAACCAAATAACAATGGGGTGGAGTTCTTATTTGTGTTCCACACTGCCAAAATAACCTGGTTGGAAATGGTATTTGGTGAAATGTTTGGTCTGATTCTGGCGCTTGAGTGTACATTTACTTATGTGTTTTTATATAAACTTGATTGTTTACAATGTCATTGTTTTATACAAAATTGTACATCTATGATATGTTATAAAATGAGAACAGAGACTATTTTCATACTTTTCTAAACCTTGTTGAATTTGGAGGATTTTCCTCTAAAGCTTTATGCTCACCCTCTACTTACATTTCCTTTTCGGATTTTACCTTTGAGGTGGTAGAGCAGAAACTCTCATGCGACAGGAGCCGCTCAAAGGAAATTTGGGTCTGAGGTCCTCGGGTGAAGGAACTCATTGAGGCCAAGGTAGTGAAGAAGAAGGCGGATTTTGCTTTATTTTAAATTTTTTAAATTTACGGATCGAATATCCGGTTTGAAGATCTTACTTAAAGATTGATGTTGTGGCCATGACTTGACTTATTCTTTTGGAAGGTTATTGTGGGTGTGCACATACGATTGGAATGGAAATCTTTTGGGATAATGTTGTAAATATTTTATGGATAAATGGGCCCAAGGTGGTTGATGTATTAGAATTGCACAGGTTGTGTTTTGGGTAGAGCTCCCCGAATTTTGTTAAATTAAGGACCCCCGGTTATTTATGGATTTTATTAGTGCTCTCATGGTGTAAATGGTTGTTAGTATGTAATGCCGTCCCAGGGGAGGATTTGGGTCATTACAGGAATGCTCAATCACCACATAATAAGCTAGCGCACTAACCCTATATACTCCAGTACGTGCCACGGTCCTCCTCTAATATGCCATAATGCATGAGCTAAGTTGCCGACCCGGACGATATAAAATGAAATGCAATCATGTCTTAACTTCCCCGTGCACGTACAGAATACCTTTGACCGGTAATACTTGCTTAAGACTGGGGATTTCTTAAGGCCTAACTTATAAAGTATAAGTTTGCTTGCTTGCTTGCTTAATAAAGCATATTGCTTGCTTTATAAAATATGATTTAACAAATCAAAACCATAGGCTTTAAAATATGGTTTAACAAATCAAAACCATAAGCTTTAAACTATGGTTTAACAATTAAAACCATAACATACAAATGCGTAAGCGATTTATAAAATAACTCTACTTAGTATTGAAAATAAAGTTTAAAACACTCACATTTAGTTTCTGATAATCGAGCATTTGCAATTTCTACGACTCTGCTTTACCCTACATTTAGACCACACGTCATCACAACCAAGCCTCACACTGATCAGGAATTTATAGCTTGATTACGAAAATATGGGACTATCCAGCGTCGAAAAATTCCAGCCGGATTGTCCGAAAATTGTCCCAAAAATTCCTAAACTCAGTCCAAAAATTTTGGATTGAAATTTACGGCCTCTCACGACCTCTAAGCAAATCCCAAGTCATTAAATAACCTTTAGGATAGAAATAACACGAGTAGGAAAATTCTCTATCTCTTGGGTTGTAGCCTTCAGATTTTGGTACCCGCTTTGCAGCTTGCGATGCGTAGAACAACTTTCCCTTTGCTCGACAAAAGCCTAGGATCCGATTTCCGTAAATCTTAAGAAAAAAAAGAAAAAAAAAAACAATATCTCTCTCACGACATTACCTCTCTCCCCGATCATCCACTTTTTATTTTATCCTTTTATTTTTTTATTTTTTCTTATTCTATTATTTGGATACATGGCTCATATTACACTCCATTCAGATCCGTTTCTATCCCAAAATAATTTATTTATTTCCGATTCGACTTTATTTTAAATAGACCTTTCGAAGCCATTCTGACTTTTGAGATTTTCATAAAAATCTAGTCCTTAAAGAATCATGACGGCTTATCACTCGGAAATCATAAAAATATTCCACTTGTCTCGAATTAATGAAACTTTTTAGGTCACTAGATTTAGCGAGGAACGGTAATAAGCGCAATCCATTTTGTCATCAGAGATCTAAAAATTTTTAAACCGCGAACCATTTGAAAATTTATTATTATTATTATTATCCGCTGATTTTGAAATTTAATTTTTCGTTTTCAATGCCACAATTCTTTGAAACTTTACAATTTCATCCTTAAAAACAACGTTCAAAAATACTATTATGACACTCAAATAATTAAGGAAGCCCTTGGTGCACATATTCGACCCTACGGTTACACGTCTAGTACACATTCTCTGGAATGGGCGTTCTGATATAGTGGTCAAATATCGGCGTGTGGCGCCCCAAAACCGGGGTTCGTGACTACCGTCTTAGGCGGAAACACTCGTGAATGTCGAATTTGACCCTGGCATTTCTCCGCGAAAATCGGGCGAGAGTCTCGCGGCGCTTTGTACGGAAGGCTGCCCCGAATCACAATCTGCATCTCCACTTGTCCCCGAAGCCGAGTCCTAATATATCATCACATGAGTAAAGCGGCCACTTGGGCCCATGATACTCATAACAATATCACATGCAACATGTCTCCAACTATGTCCAATAGTTCCTAAGAGTTAATAATTTACTCTTATACAACACATATATCAAGTGAAATTCTAATACATGTATAAAATCATCAAAGCCACAGCAGGCTTTCTTCACAACCTCCCAGTCTCTAGGGCCAGTCGTCCCTCGCACGCTCCACAATACTGTAAAATAATATCCTCGACGGGATGAGCTAAATGCTTTCATTAGTGGAATCGCCTTAAGTGACTCTTTCTACTAAGTGCAATGCAATGTTCCAAAATAAACACACATTCAAGCAAATGCATGATCCTGCCAGATGTCTAACTCATCATCTCGTACTCGAGTCTCCACGACTCCCTCACTGCCTAAGCCTCGTAGTAGGAAATTATTATTTTTATTGTTTGTGGAGCTGACCCTCGATGTGTATATATCGGTGGAGCGTCTCTGACGATTGATATTATTTGTGGACTACCCTCCGATGTATATCAATTGGGTCGTCTCCGACGATTGATATTTTTTAGTTTGGACTACCCTCCGATAATTAACATTTTAGACAACAACCCTCGAGATCATTTCTCTAGACTCGTCTCATGCACTCACTCCTATAGTCCTAGGGTGTTCCAGTGCATATGGAATGCATGTATACCAATTCCAATACAGTCTAATTCACATATAAATATATAAACTTGCATATATTTACAAAAGATCCAATCACACAATCATGTCATGTAATTACCGCGTTCATACATCAAGAATTAGCTCACTTGGGGTAATGATCAAACACGAGCAATTTGACTTGAATCACTCGACCCGAGTACATTTCACTCAAAAATATATTTTGTGTCACTATTCTATGAGCAGTACAGCCCTAGGTTTGGTTCAAACACTCATCAATTCATCGGTTCACTTTGTGAACGCATTTCACAGCCATTCACGGCTCATCGAGAACCAATACATGATTTAATACAATATTTTTACGATTAACCTTGATGACCGTGGCGATCCACGGATTTGCTCAGTGGGTGTTCAAAATTCATATCAATTACGATTGGTTTGGGACGATGAGTCAGCGCTTAACCCTCACGGCCTCATTAAAAACAAACATTAAGTAAAATGCCAAGAAGGAATATACCTAGTAGTTTTTGGCGTGTTTGGGTATTTGCTTATAATTTAAATGTTTACGTGATTAAATGTTAAGCATCAAACAGAAACATGAAAATTCTGAATTTGGGACAAATTGTAATTGGTCCAAAAGGGGCTTAAATGTCATAATTTGAAAGACGAAATAAAATTTGAGAACTTGGAATACAAATAATCAAATATGGAGGACCTTTTGCAAATAAAATTAACCCAAAAATGGGTTTTATTTAAAGTGTAAACATGGCCTTAATAAATCCATGATTCAGACCATTGGTCTCCAAAGGGCAAGAACAAGCAGTGAAGAAAGAGAAGGAAGGAAGAAGAGAATTGTAGAAGAGAGGAGGAGAGGGGAGATCACAAAAGCCAAATTAAAGGTATGAAACTACTTTGGTATGGATTTGTGTGGATCATGAAATTTTAGGCTTTGTATGGTTAATATCTTGTCTCTAAATCTAGGGTTTGATAAATTGCATTCTAACCTTAGATTTCTTGAAATTAAGGTTGGTAAACCTAGGAACAGAATAAGTATGGAATCCTCCTTTGTTGTTGGATTCATGGTTAAATGGAAGAAATTGAGTTGAGGTTTAGAGCAAACCTAGCAAATCTTAATTAACCAGTTTGTGTATGGGTCATAAACCTTGTTGGAATGATCTTTGGAGAAATTCTTGAAAGAATTTTGAAGAAAGATAATATGGTGAAAGATGATTGGAATAGAAAGAGATTCCCGAGGTGAATTTAGAGATATAGTTTTTGATGTGTGTTTGAAGTGTGAGTTGATTGGAATTCATCAGGCCATGGAAAAATGGGTGGCCACATTGTTCCCCAGGCAATTTTTCGTTGACATGTGGGTACACCTGCAGACTTTGCCGGTACACTTTGGGTTAGTCATTTTTGGCCAACTGTATCGGTACACGTTAGACACATCTTAGGTACACCACCTGATGCAGTTTCTGTTTCAACTGTTTTCTTATTTTAGCCATAACTTGCTCACATTTCTTATCGATTTAAATGATTCAGTAGATAATTAAAATAGACCTCAAGAGAGGAACCAAATATATATAGAAATAGGCATCGTAAAATTCTGACTCTAAGTGGCCCAAAAATTCACTCAAAGTGGGGCCATGTGCAAGCCAATCTTGCATCATAGTTTGAACATAGAGAGTAGTCCGAGTTGTTGGACGTATCTTGAAGTCAGGTACTCAGTGGGTGATTCAGTTGGAATAGAACCCTTAGCACCTTAGATTTAAGGGTATAAAGATCTAGTGTCAAATATCAGAGATAAGGCACTGGAAATAAATATTTCAAACTGTCCTCGTGGAAATAGGTAGACTAATTGGCATGAAAATGCCATAACTTAGTTGGATGATAGATTGGAATGATTCAAATTCTACGTTAAATAGATTCATGAGGACTATAATACATGCATGATGTATGAATACATAGGCATTATACTATACAAGTATTGAAATGCAGATGTAATGATAACATGAAAAAATATAGGAAATGCAAGAGGTACATAGTTGTGTTCATGACATAATAGTATGGAATATGAAAATGTTTAAACGTGACCATGAACATGAAATATAATGTGTCATGAACACACAATGAATGGAAGTATCCTATTATAAGATAGTAAGTTGAACTCATATAATTGTAAATTGCCTAAGACCAGTTGTTAAATGACTACAGCACTCCTGTCACGTTGTGCTGGTACTCTGATTAGTCTCAGGCCTCACGATTAGTGCCCGATTACTCCTAATTAGTGCTCGGCCTCTGATTGTGCTTGGTACTCTGATTAGTGCTTTACGGCACTCTGTCTGTTAAGTGCTACGGCACTCTTGTCCTGATTAGTGCTACGGCATACATGTATCTTACAGTGCTGTTGTACTTATGTCTGCTCGTTCGCATTCTTGGTCTGGGAAGTCAAACATTTATATGATAAGACTCTGAATAAAGAAGAATAAGAGTAAAAGATACGAATGTACCTCTGTATCAGTTTTGTAGTACCTACGGGTACTCTTGCATCTGAATAAGTTATGTAGTACCTATGGGTACTCCTGCATCTGATTAAGTTTTGTAGTATCTACGGGTACTCCTGTCTCTGATTTAATTCTAGTACCTATGGGTACTCCTGTATCTGAATAACTTCCGTCTCTGATTAAGTCTTGTCTGCCTTTAGGATTACGTAATACCTCACAGATTACTCTGTATCACGATTAAGTTCTATGATACCTCAGGTACTCTGTATTTTATCAAGTTACGTAGTACCTAGAGGTATCTTAACTATCTGATTAAACTACGTAGTACCTCTGGGTACTCATGCAGTCAATAAGTATAAGTCATTCGTACTCAGTCACTTGGTATAATGGTCTGTGTAGTACCTATAGATTTGCTTTTGTATGTAATCAGCTCTGTAACTCTGGGAGTCAGGAATGAACATAAGTATGTTTATAAGTATGATCTGAATGAGAATAAGCTCTTGTAACTCCTACGAGTCCCGAATGAACATAAGCAGAGTTATAAGTATAGAATCACAATATAAAAACAAATATATAACTCCTAGGAATAGAGATGAACATAAATGCTATAAGTATAAGTTACGTATAGAGAAACTCTATAACTCCTACGGAGATGGGAACAGTATAAGTCGATGAGTACCCTCTTGGGTACTCTAGTGATGATAAAACAGTATAAGTCGGTGAGTACAGTACTTTAATTGTCGGTAAAATAAGTATATGTATGTTTATGATGCATGCTGCTATGGACTAATGTCATGCACGATATGTATGTATAAATTACGATTTGTTCGGAGCTTATCAGTATACGAATGTAACCATTGCAAAGAATAAGATCTGAAATACAAGAATCAATTGTGTAACACCAGTATAAATTCCGTAAGACCAGTATAAGTTCAGTAATACCGGTATAAGTTCAGTAAGACAAGTATAAGTTCTGTAATACATGTATAAGATCTGAAATACATGTATAGGATTACGTAATACACGTATAAGATCGAATAAGGATAAGAAAGTCACGCATAAGTGTAATTCCTGAGTAAGTATAAGATCGAAGTCACTTGATAAGTAAAGTACGAATAAGCATAAATACGTATAAGCCTAAGTAATTGTATAAGTTCATTATTTGAATGCACGAATATTACGATACATATTCGCGTATCGCATGTTTATGTTTACGTATAAGAAATGTTTCCACTAAGGCGTAAAAGCTTATACGGGTTTGTCAGGTGGTACATGAAGATGTCGTGAACATCACTTTCTGGTGAGCTGACACACTTGTAAGGGTTTACTACATGAGTTCCATGCTCGATTTGTAATGTAGCAGTGCAATTTTGTAATTGTAAATGGGACTCGATGAAATGTATATGATATTTTGGTCTGTTATAAGATGTGGGCCATGCCCCGCAGTCTGAAGTTTAGTTTTAAAAAAAAAAAAAAAAATCGGGTAAAGTCTGGTGTATATGGTCTTGCGTCAGGAACTCGGTTTGGATCCGTGATTGGGTTGGGTTGGAATTGAGGCGTGACACTTTGCATAGAACAGTTTTACTTCTTGCTCCGTCGAAAACCGACGGTCCGAATGACCGGAAATCTAGAGAGAAGGCACACTTTTTCTTTCTAGATTTCAAACCCAAGCTCACTGCATCTTTTTCTTCATCCTGCACGTTTGTTTCTCCAAAAAGGAAGAAGATCACTATTCCCTTTTTGTCTTATTATCATTAACAATTCAAATAATTCCCATCATGTCCTTCCTTTGATTTTTAACATGGCATAATCTAGGCCGTCCATTTCCATCATCTCTCTAATCTTGCAACATGTGTCACAAGAGTACATGTAGTAGGTGACTTTTGTCACATCACATATCTCTCAAACCCGTTTTACAACACTCGACACTCGGTGCCTCGAAAAATGTGAAATTCCGACTGTCTCGGAATTCGACGAAATTTGACATGGTAGCTAGATTTGGCGAAACAATTCCAACGGTGAAGTCCGTTTCATCATCCGAGATCTAGAAAAATTTCGGATTTTTACTAAAATGACAATTTTACCCTTTTTCAGAAAGTTGGAATTTTCTCGGGTCTTACATTCTCCCCTCCTTAAAAGGAATTTCGTCCCAAAATTCTGGACAATCACAATAACTCACATGCATATGCAACGTGCACTCTACCATGCATGTAAACTAGTCATTTAAGTATTAAACGACTAAACCACGAGACCTTCATCCCTAAGCGAAGGGATGGGTGGCTCGCGTCGTGTCCTCAACGCTCCCGTGATGAATCCTCCGGCTCCACGGTGTTTTCCGCTAGCACCTCGTTAGCCCCTCCATGGTCTTGCATCCTGAAACTGATCCAGGCTATCCATAATGCACCCAGCGATTCCCTCCTCGAAGGTCTCATCGGGTGTCAACCTCAATCTCTCCCGATCATTTACATGAAAATTTGGATGCGGGTGTGGTCGGAGCATAGGGGCGTGAAATACCTCATGGACACGACATCTTTGGGCGGTAAAAAACCAATCAGTGCAGCTATAAAGTGGCTACCCTCTCGGGAAGTATCTCGAAGGAGATTTAATAAACCTCGATGATGGCTTCCTGTGTAGAACGACCACTCCTCTCACAGGCATCACCTTGAAGGCGTGATCCTCCCAACCTTGAACTCTAAAGATCGGCGTCGCACGTTGGCATATTGGCTCTTACTGTAGGCTCTAAGGAAGGTATGAGAGGCATTTGTTGTATCAAGCTCACCTTCTCAGAGGTGTCTCTAATCAGATCAGGACTAGTGATGGAACTCTCTCCCACCTCGGTCCAACATAACGGTGACCTGCATGGCCTCCCATACAATGCCTCATATGGTGCCATCTGTATACTCGCCTGATAACTGTTGTTGTAGGCGAATTCCACTAAGGGCAAGTGCTCTTCCCAGCTACCCTTATGATCCAGGACGCATGCTCGCAGCATGTCCTCTAACACCTGTATAGTCCTCTCAGACTGACCATCCGTCTGTGGGTGGAAAGTTGTACTCATGGTCAGCCATGTGCCCATAGCCTTTTGGAAACTCTTCCAAAAGTGTGCCGTAAACCTCAGTCCTATCCGATACTATGGATACCGGTACTCCATGTAGCCGGACTATCTCTCGAATATACAACAGGCATAATCTCTCCAATGTGAAGGTCATCCGCACGGCTAGAAAATATGCCGACTTCGTGAGCCGGTCCACTATCACCCGTACCGCATCATGTCCCTGCGGTGTCCGTGGCAAGTGGGTCA